>BSBK01009000.1:30000-319885 GCA_027943335.1 Chamaecyparis obtusa
TATTGTATGGTGAAGTTTTTATATTTTTAATGGAATGGTTTAAGACATACATTTTTTCTAAAGAATGCGAGTTTATAAATTGTGCAATTTTTTGTTATGTGTGTGTACTATTTTGTCTTTATGTATAGATATTCATTTCTTGCATCAAAATTCTTGTATTTGGACTAATTAATAGAACTTATGTAGTTTTCCATATCTCTCCAAAGTAATTTCAAATTACAATTACATGTTAAAAGATAAATAATTAATAAATAAATTTTCTACAATATATAAAGGGTTGTTTAAGTCCACCCTCTCCATGTTCTCTTTGGAAATAAAATTATTATTTATTGACATATGAAATAAAACTACAATAAGTTCTGTAGAATTTGCAACATGACATCCAATCCCAACAACAAACACTAATTTTGATGTAAGAAATGAATATCAATACATAAATACAAAATAATACAACTATTTTGTCTTTATTTATAGATATTCATTTCTTGTATCAAAATTAGTGTTTCTTGTTGGGATTGGATGTCATGTTGCAAATTCAAGATAACTTATTGAAGTTTTATTTCATATGTCAATAAATAATATTTTTTTTCCCAAAGAACATGGAGAGGGTGGACTTAAACAACCCTTTATATATGGTAGATAATTTATTTATTAATTATTTATCTTTTAACATGTAATTGTAACTGAGAATTACTTTGGAGGAGATATTAAAAACTTGGTAAATATGGAGATGTATAAGGTGTGCAAACATCTTCTATTGTTGGATCTTATGGAAAATTTAGTCAATCTCCCCATGGAGTGCCTATGATTAGGATTTTTTTAATTTAATTGTTATGACATTATCTATAATAGTTACGAGATAGGAGACATATGTAAGGTGCATAAGATGAGTTAATATTCAAGGTATGTTGACCATTTTGGGGAGATGTGAGATATCCCATGATAATTTGGATGCCTAGTTTTAGGTATGCGGCATTGACCACTTGCTTTAGAATACCACTCATGGTATCTTGTATTCATCTCTCCTATATATATGTTCCTTGAAATGGTAGTATTAGCAAGTCATTTGAACATCATTATGTTGTAAGAGTATATGTAAAGATAAACTGATGTATATAACTTATTTTATCATTAATACAAGTTTGCTTCTCTCTCAATGTTGAGTTATTTTATAAAAAAAAATTCTTCATAAACCATTATAGTTTTTTATGGTTGATTTCCATTTCTATTGATGATCTATCATTTGGTTGCATTAAGTTCACATATCTCATTGTATAGGTACACTTTGGTTTTAATATTTTCTTGTCCTTGGAAAATCCTATGATGAATATCATTCTCACATTCTATGGAAGTGACATTGAATTTTAAATTTGAAAAAACAAAGTATTTCATGATAATGTAATGCCCCACCAGGGAACCCAAGAGAAATTGACCTAAAATATGTTACTAAGTTTGTAGAATAATTTTTTTCCTTAAGAGTGTACAAACAATAACGAATAACAAAGCAGAAGCAATAACGTAAAGTCAATACGTACTCATATACACAATCTCATTTATAGATTACAAATCTCAAGAGTTCCTTGATGTAGAAATACGTATATACAATTTAATCTATTAAGTATAATAACCATATAAATCTTCCACAAAATGAAACTAAAGTACATCATCTTATAAAGAATAAATAATATACATCTGAACCATAAGGTATACATGATATCCCACATCCACTGCACAAGTCACAAGATATGTAAATATAATCTAAGTACAAAGTGCAAATACAAGAAAAAAGAAGAATATGATCAAATCTCCAAGGATGAAAGAATAAGGAACAACCACAAAAAGGATCATCCAACACTAGTACATGAAAGCTAGAGTCTCAAATGGTAAGAGAATAAATACCTCTCAACCTCATGGAAACTTGTGGTTCCACTCCCACCGTGTTGAGGAGAAAACATCAGACCCCACTTGGATAACAATATCAAAATCACTCATCAGGTAGAACTAAGAAAGGGATCTTGAAAGCACTCTATTTCAAAGTTACAACTCAAAATATGAAGGTTCACATACTAATCAAGAGGCAACCAACACACATATGAAACCTAAGATGAAATCAGGGAAGTGTCATCACATATGTCAACCCCTTGGAATGATCTCACTAGACTCCAAATCCCAAGTGTGAACATATGCAAAACTTGAAATCCTCTCATGTAGACAAGGTTAACCGAAAATGCTAGAACTCACCATCACTACTAGATGGGAAAGCATCTTCTCCCACTCCCATCCTTAGCCTATACTAGCACTCAACGCATGGGTGAGGAACATATTATCTTATTAATTCATTTAAAACCCTATTTAATGTATTATATTATCACTTATTAAGTAACTAAGGATACCTAGGTAGCCCCTTTTGGGCTTTGGAGCCTCCAAAGAAAGTCAATTGTTGATGGGACTTTGTGATGACCTCGCCAATAGGGAGAAAGAGTTGTCACTAGGAACTAGGGTACCGACCAACTTCACCTAAAGAGGTTTACAAGAGAGTGCATTCTCCTAGCCTCCAAGCACCCAATAGTCACATCACAATAGTGCAAGAAAGGTTTAGATGGACAAATGACTTATCTTATGTTAAGGGGCATGTTGGTTTTATTCTCATCAAATTCTGGGGATTTAGAATGGGTGAAGTTTCCTTCAAGTAGTCATCAATTTAAACAAAGAAAGCAAAAAATATTAGCCAAGGTTAGGTAACAAGTCTATCAATAGTCATATTATAAACCTCTAAACATAAAAAATTCTCAAACAAAGAATCGGTAACCATACCAAACATATGTATGATCATCAACCGAGACATACATTAGCAAGGAAAAAAAAAGTCTTTCCACTAACTACCAAATAACTTTTAAGAAAAGGACATAGAGAAGCATACAACATGAAATAGATTCACTAAATCTAGAATGAAATACACCACAAAGCATAGTACCAAGAGTAGTCTTTATTCTTTCTTCAACTTAAGAGAGCCAACATCACTGGTTGGTACATTCATGGCTCATTGGGAGCATTAATCTACTGAGAGAACTTAATAACCACACTAAAAGAAAAATAACACAACTATAGCATGGACAAAAAAATCATCAATTATGTCAACCCTTGGTTAGGTGTCATACTTATTATTTATAGACATCCTACAATCTACCTTGGGATCTACAACCCACTTATTTCCATAAAATACAATATTTATAGCCCATACTACATGTGCTATTAGAAATATCCAATCAGACTATAATACCCAAAAAGGAAAGAAGAGGAGAGGGGAAGAAGGAAGAATGAGAGCATCGGGAAAATAATCATCAGGAGACACCAACCAAATGTGTGGATGTGATCTGTAAAGTCTAGGTCTCTTGAGAAGTTTGATCCATAAATGTAGCAGTGGATTTGTGTCTCCATGTCTCCTTCCTATGCATTCAATTATAAATGTTGGAGTGGCGCCTTTGGAGTTAAGATGACATGCATAGTCCTTCACCCTCTATCTATTAGTCTCAGTCACATTGCTCTTGCCCAACCTCTGATTATAATTCTGACAACCAATCTAGGATGATTGTCGGTCGGCTCTAGAGAAATCATCAACGCAGACTACCATAAAGAATACAACTGTGAAGTCTGGAATTTTGGGCTCTAGGAGCTTACGCTCGAATAATGATGAATGAAAGAATATATGTTCGCGGGAGAAGAATGCTTGAAAGAAAAATAATTTACTGCTCTTTATATTTCTAGAAGGCTTCTAGTATCTTAGTTACACCCTCCTTGTCTACTTCTTTGAGGTATTCCACGTGGCTTATGGATTCTTCAAGATGGTCTGTAGCATCTTCAGTTTTGCCATCAATTTGGAATCCACCTTGGTGGCATCACGAGCCTTAAGCATCAGTTGGGAGAGCCTTCCCAAAATTGAGCCATCAAATATCTTGAGGGCCATAATTATGCATCAGCTTGCTTGAAAAATTAATTAATAAATAATCAATGGGAGTGCCAATGCCTGAGCACACTGGATTTTTCAATGTCACCTGCCAAATGAATGTAATAAATTGGTCCATCAAACCCCATACCTTATCTTTACAATCCTTTATGATCTTAACCAGTTTCTTTCTTGTCTTTATTTTTCTTTAGCGGGAAAATGACATCAATGAGTCTAACAATGTAAACTAGGTGTACTAGATTTAACACTTTCTCCCTAATCCATTCAATACAAGAGAAAGCAGGGCTTCCAATCATAACTCTTGAAATAACCAGATTTTGCAAGGTCCCAAAATGATGAAGGGTGCCAATACAAAACCCAAATTACCTCAAGGAAGTACACTAGCAAGGCCTCTTTCATGCAATATTATGATTGATAAAAGAATAAGAGAATGTATGTGTGAAATTGAACTTATTGAGATATACAAAATGGATCTAAATGGAAGATATAAGAATTCAGCCCAAATGAGACACAGAAATAGATCTATATTAACAAATGAAATAAGGGATAGGATACTTACCTCAAAAAGTGTGATGGAATGTGCTTTTCTACTCTGAAAAATGTTGTTCTAGACCTATAGCTAAATTTATGACTGTGGATCTGGGATCATGACTGAAAGCCTAGAAAATGCTAAAAATATCAAGCTACTGGGAATAGATTGACCATGTCACCATGTTCTGGAATAGATCGACCAAGTCACCATGTTCCTAGGGCACTTTACTGATGTCGACCTAAGTTTTTTTGGTGGCTCTTAGTCTGTAACTTCCAAATCTGTAAGTGTCTAGCTAATAACCTACAAATTTATGATAGAATGTGTGTGTGGGTGGCTATAAAGGGGTTTTCCTTATTAAACCCCCCATTTTTTTGGTTTCCACCTCCATGAGTAGCTGTTAGAAAGATGTTGTGTGTGTATGTAGTACTTGTGAATACTAGATTGCAGATCTAGAATGTAAAAGAGCTAGAAATGCTAAGAATCTACTCTATAAGTGAAACCCTAGCATGTATGTAAATGTGAAAGATATGGAAAGTTAAAGATCAGATCTAAACATAGCATATAAATAACACCAATCTCCCAAGGATAAAGTACTCTAACAATCTTCATGATCCCCTTATATCTCCATAATGTCATGTAAATTCTTGAAAAATACCTGAATGCTTGAATTATTGATGAAGTCCTCACTTTGCAATGAAATAATAAGATCTAGCCCTTAGCTTCCACCTTACAATCTATCTATGTTAGATTTTGGTGTCCACACATTCTTGTACCTTGCTTCCATCATCTATCATGAGGAAAAATGAGGCTTTGGATGTTATTTTATAGTAGATTTCCAAAATTATCCCTATGGGAGCCAACTGCAGTGAGCAGGAATTACCAGAACTTTATGATAAACTACAACTGATTGAATATCTTGAAGGAAAGATCGACAATGGAATGAGTATTAGAAAGACAATCATTGATGATCACAGAGCTACTAAAGTATATGTAAGACATTAAATCAGTTAATGTATTGTCATTGTTGTCAACTACTTTTGACTGTACTTATCATGATGGTTACAAACATCTTAAGAAGGAGAATGGTAAAGGAATGAGATATCTACATGAAGATGAGATGGATAAGAAAGATATGGATATGGTATACATTGGGTAACTTATTGATGAGTCTATGGAATTATGTTGATGACTTGATCATATTATATGATTCTATTATGTATTGAAGATCAGGATTGAACAAGTTTATGTGGTTGGTAAATGAAGATTTCAGTATACACTGAGCAAGTGTAGTGTATACCAAGTACAGTATTAACTGAGCTAGTTTTCACTGATACATTCTAGTATTTATTGAGTGAAAGAAATAAATAGACTTTGTAATAGCCGACTACAGATGATGAGCTAGACAATTGTTTATGATTCTGAGGTAAAAGATAATGTTTTTTATGATGATCAAATACCTGAAAAAATTCAAAGATGATCGGATGAAGGATAATGAAACGTTTTATTAACATAACTACTGAGGAAGGTTAAAGCGAAAAAATCTACGGTGAATATTAAGAGGCAAAATCTATGGATGGAAAGAAAATGATTTATGATGTCTATATAAAGAGACATGAGATTCATTATTGAGTCTGGATATGCAGGAGAATTCACATGAAAAGGATTGATTTCATGCAACACTGCTCAAACTGGTTGAAGATAGAACCGAGCAAAATTGTAGACAACATCGAATGTCAAACAAATCAATTACCAAGAAAAATAGAGTCGGAGGATATGGAGATATTGAATTGATTATTGATTAGAGGTATTTTTGAGCTTAGCATATATCTGAAAATCTGCAAATCAAGTTGTATTTGAATTAGATCATTACTGTATCAATTTAGCCATTGTTACAGATAAATCTCTTAACCGAGTGGGACTTAATAGTCTTTATATTTACATATAACATTCAATGAATGTTGATTGTTTTCTTGTTGACCCCATAGTGAATTTTTGGTCAAGGGAGAACTTCTAGTGATAAATCATCTAACCAGGACACACCTCACAGTGTGTTTTGTAACCTTCAATAGGGTTAGATCCTAACTGAGCTCACTTCAAAAGAGTGAATTATTTTGGGTTACTAATCCCAGGTGTTTTTCCCCTAATAGGGTTTCCACATTAAAAATCTATGTGTTATATGTGTATGGATGTGTTGAATTATTATTTTACATTACACATTTCTATAACTAGATAGATTGGTAAACACATTATTTAATTTACTGGTAATTGGTATATGAAGAGAAAGGCACAACTGATATTTTACTAAGTTGATTATTTGATTTGAAAGTTTTGTTATATACATCTAGGAGTATTTGGGATTGTAGGATAATTGGACTTAACTGATTCAGCCCCCCCTCTCATTTATCTAACACTTTACAAATAATTTCAGGCCCAAAAAACCCCAACCACCTAGGAATAGGTTGACCTGGTCGACCTGTCCCTGAAGTGCAAGATCTTGGGCTCATAACCCAGCTTCCAGATCTGTAGGGATTATGGGTGTAATGTGTATCATCAAATTGGTAATTCGAAGCTAGATTCAATAAAAATGGGGCCTATAAAGAGGAGGCTACATAGAAATTAGATCCTACCTTAGCCTATGAGTGAAAAATAGGAAAATCTAGAAGGAAGTGTTATGTCCTACCTCAATTTTTCCTAGGAGAGAGAGAGAGAGAGAGAGAGAGAGAGAGAGAGAGAGAGAGAGAGAGAGAGAGGGTGTGCTCAAAGTGCAATACAATGCAAAACATACTAACGAGGAGCTAAAGGTCATAAATTGAAGTGTTCCCAATTTAAGATGGTATATTTAGCCCCCACTTTAGTAGTATATGACACTACATGAATATGTAAGCTAAAGTAAGAAAATCATATATGGCTAAAAAAAGATATGGATAAGTCCTCATGCATAATTCTTGCAAGAAAACATTAGTAACCACATCCTCCAAAACCATAGGTTAGTGATCTAATAAAAAACACCTAGGTCTTACTAGAGAAAGCTGATGAAGTTTGCGGGTAGCTATATGCCCCCCTGTTTCGCCTTTCTTATTCGGAAAAAGGTGAAACTAGGTATCATGTTTACCATGGTGAAATGAATAAGAGAGGTGAAGACAAGTAACCTTCAAATCCATTCAAGTTGACTCCTAAATGTTTTCAAAGTCACTTGGACAACAAGGGAGCCGAATCACAATTTTGATGCCTATAACGACGTGCAAATCAGAGCTACCAAGCTCAAGATATGATCGAAAGAATGAAAAAATAAGGTAACATCCTAAACCAAAATTAGAAAGTAACCTAATTAATAGAATTTATAAAGAAAAGTTACCTTTGTAAGAGCTCATTTTTTACAATTTCTTGAAGGTGAACAAGAATAAAATATAAGTTGTCGAGGAAAGAGGAACTATCACCAACACGGATGAAGATGCTCCGACTGGTAGTTGCAGAGGGTGCCGAGCTAGAGGAGGTATGTTTCAGTGCTTGTTTCTTGATTCCATTTTTTCCCTTCTAATTTACTACTTTCTATAGATGTAGGAAGTTGTTGTACATGTTGTAGGAAGCTATTTTTTCTTACTAGGTTGGGAAGTCGACCTATTCCCAAGAAGTTGACCTGTTCCTGGGATGTTGACCTATTCCTCGAGGAGAAATTTGACCTCTTCCCAGAAAGTTGACCTATTCCTGAGAAGTTAACTTGTTTCCTAGATGGTCAAACTACACAGTTTGAGTCAAAATTTGCCATATGATTGTCAAGTACTAATTTGAACCTTCCATGTTTCCATTACAGGAGTTTCTAGTGATGAGGGAGCATTATATGTCGAACATTATGATATATGTTTAGGAACACATAAGAGAGCTAGATGTAGTAGGTGTGTGATTAAAATATAATACACTTCTATAAACCATTACACTTGAGAAAATCCATGAAGAAGGAAATCTCAAGAAGCGGCTTATAGCTTCCTATCTATGACATGCAAGAATATAAAATAGTAAGAATGGTGGCTCTCAAATGAACCTTAAAGAGAAACCCTTGAAAGGTGCACCATATAATGGAAGATTCAAATGATGATGCAAATGAAATTAATTTAAGATGAAATGCAATAACTAAGCTATAATGGAAATGCAAGAACAAGGAAAGAAAAGATAATCTAATAAGATTACAATACCTCCTAATTAACCTATGTGATTTAAAGTAAATGAAATACGAAAATGCTAATCTAAGATGCAAGTAAGCTAGAATGCAAGATGCAATTAAGTGCTCAATAATGCTCTAAGAATTCAAGTAAACAACATGATAGCATAACAATAACATAAGTCTAAGATATCCCAAGAATGCAAGATCTCTAAGAATGCCAAATATTGTAAGTATGTCTAAGAATGAAAATTGAGGAGAGAGTCTCCTTTTTAAAGAGAAATAGAAAGTGAGAGATTAAGAGGCAAAATCTAAGGGTGGAGAATAATCCTCATTTTGACTTTGGTGCACAAGATTATCGAGAGGCAAAATCAATGGACATAGTTAAGAGACAAAAAGATGCGTGGAAGAGATTAAGAGCCAAAATGAGATTCCAATCACCTTGAAAAGTGTTAGAGTAGTCTTATGTTAGCTAATAATTAAATCATTTAATTATTAGTTTATCATACTCTAGGCTTAAGTTTCACTTAGGCGCTTTATAATTCTTTAGGGTTTTAGCCTTTAGGGTTTCGTGTTTCCTTTTATAAGGATTCACTTCTTTCATTTCAATAAGGAGATTGTATTATTTTTCATCATTGTTAATAGAAGATTATTTTCTTGCAACATGGTTTTGCAGTCTCTGGCCTTTTGGCCGCCATAGCTTTCTGTCTTCATTCTTGTAGCAGTCTTTGCATGCAGGTGTTCTTGGGATGATTTGCGTTTGTCAAATCTAACATGGTATCAGAGCCATCTTGCTGCTGGCTGTTCGTATTTTATTGAAGCACAGAGGGTTTCAGAAGCTTTTTTGGCTTCTTTTAGTGGTTTTGGGAGGTCTCTATTTTTGGAGGCATTTTAGGCCCAAACGGACACTTCCATTGCGTCCAGAAGGCCCAAAAACCCCAGGATCCATATAAAGTTTGTCCGATTTGGTCACCGGGGCTCTGGAGAATTTTTTTCGGCCTCCTAGGGCCGTACGGCATGAAATCCGAGGCGAAAAATTTAAAAAAAAAAACAATTTTCATTGTTTTTTGCGTTCAAATTAACGCATTCAATGTTTTTTTGTTGGCGCCGCCACCGCGCCTCCAGCACTCCACCGCCGCCGGCTGCGCCTTCGGCTCTGCCACCCCGGCTCCTCCCGGCTCCGCCGCCCTCCGCGGCCCCCGCCACCCCGGCTCCGCCACCCCGGCTCCTCTGCGGCCTCCTCCCGGCTCCGCCGCCCTCCGCTGGCTCCTCCGCCCGCCCTCCGCGGCCGCCGCTCCTCTGCGCCGCCCGCCCTCCGCGGCCCCAGCTCCGCCATCGCCGCGCCGCCCGGGGCCGCTTTAGCCCTGCGGGCGGTCACATGGGTGACCAGGGGCTGCGGCCCAGCCCCCGGAGCGCGCCATGCGTCCAGGGGCCTATTTTTTTTAGCCCCTAGGGCTTAAAACTTGCCTTGGTGGGTATTTTGGGGGTACCTGGGCCTTTTTCGCTCTATAGGGAGCATACGGGGGTCTTTTTCTGACTTCTTTATATCGTCGGAAAGCTCTTTCCGAGCTCTTTCCGATGAAGGAGGTTAGGGTTTTGGGTTCTGCCATTTCAATAGAATTTTTTGCTGTTGAAGTCTGATGTCTTTTTTTGCCTTCCGGGAGTCATATCTGGCTCATCCGGACTCCTTTTTTGGCAAACGAGATATCGTCGGAAAGCTGATTCTGTGTACTATTCAGTGGCAGAGGTATTTCTTCCAGATTCTACTCCAGGTTTTCACTCCTCCGAGTTATGCAGTTTATGCCCTCTGGTGGTGTGCTTAGTTCTACAGGTCCGGGGATCTCTTCTTCTGGTTTCTTAGTGCACTCTTCTTTCTGACTTCTGAGCTTGCATGCTCTTTCTGATGTATCTTTGTTCTGTAAATGCACTGAGATAAAGTGCCTACTTCTGCATTTCTGGGATTCTTTTTCACCTGGTTCAGTTTTAGTATTTGCACTCAGTTATAAAGTGCCATGGGGGGATTCTGATGCATTTGCCACTATAGGCGCATCCACTCTTGTCAAGTGAGCGTACCTTCCATGACATTAGCCCATGTAGACTGTGTCTATGACACCGCCCTTTATCCTGTGTGTGTGCTTCTGTTGCACTGTTGGTGTTCCTGGTTCTTCTTCTGCAGTTGTTTTTGGCATCGCCTTTCAGTGTTCCTGTCACCTCTCCCAGTTCAGCATTATGGGGGGGTTCACTTGTTGGTTCTATTGCTTCCTGGTTCGATTGATCAGCTCTTCAGACACTTGTCTTCTCTACCTGGTCATGCACTTCAGTGGGGGTTCCAGCAGTATCTTCTGACAGAGTTTTCAGACATGCTTCAGAGGAGTTTCTTGCTCTCTTCTTGTTCCTTTCTCTGGGACATCTTTTGCTTTATGTTTGGGTACCTGATCAGGCCTAGTTGCCGGGACCCACCTTCCCTGCTTTCTGCAGTAGTTTAGCTTTTTTTGCTTCTCCCTAAGTTACACTTAAGGGGGGGTGTTAGAGTAGTCTTATGTTAGCTAATAATTAAATCATTTAATTATTAGTTTATCATACTCTAGGCTTAAGTTTCACTTAGGCGCTTTATAATTCTTTAGGGTTTTAGCCTTTAGGGTTTCGTGTTTCCTTTTATAAGGATTCACTTCTTTCATTTCAATAAGGAGATTGCAATTCATTATTGTTGTTAATAGAAATTCATTCTTGCAACATGCTTTTTCAGTCTCTGGCCTTTTGGCCGCCATAGCTTCTGTCTTCATTCTTGTAGCAGTCTTTGCATGCAGGTGTTCTTGGGAAGATTTGCGTTTGTCAAATCTAACAAAAAGTGTGCAACCAATGTGTAGACAAATAGGTCTTTTTATTTTCTTTTTAAATTAGGAAATTCCTTTTTCATGTGCACACATAGAATACAGGGGTTTTTATTTAATTAAAAGGGGACATGTTCTTTTAATCAAATAAAGCTTAGGATAAAGTGGTCAAGCTTTAGGATATCATCAAATAAATAATAAAATGATGATTTGATCAAGAAATAAGAGATTAAATCAATGTGAAAAATTGATTAAGCACAAGATGTAGTCTAGAAATTAAAATTTTAATGTTAGAGTGAGGCTCACAGTTTACTAGACCATTTTTGGGTCATTACATTTTCCCCTCTTTGACTAATGTGTGACTGATCTAGGAACACATTAAGTCAAAGAATGATGATGTTAAGGTAATTGATAGAGATATTACTCTAAACTTGATTGAACGAAGCACAAAGAGACAACTAATCCCAAACTTCATTGAATAAGAACTAGCAAAGATAACAAGAATCCAATGCACAATTGAAGCAAAACTGAACACTAAAATAGAGATTGAAAGACAAGACAATATCAGAACTGATATGATATGATGAGAAATAATATGTCCAAAGAGGGAATCAATTTTCATTTTTTGAAAGATAGGTTATTCTTACCCCCTTAGGATCAAAATCGAAATAAGGTAGAGGAAATGCAGAAATGAGATAGATTTGATCAAATCGGGATAAGATAAGGTTCAAGATGATTGATAAATGCACAAGACCAAGTTTGACCATCAAGTGATTAAAATTTTCCCCATTTTGAATAAGGTTAACCAAAAAGGTTAGCATTAGCATTAGGTCAATGCAATAAGAAAGGTGATGAAATGACGATGCAAAAGAAGAAATGGTGATTGCCTTAAAAGATTTAAGGGATTAGCCTCAAAAGGGTCAGTCAACTGCCCTAGAAGAAAATAATTTTAAAATGCAATTTTGACCATCAAGATGAAGCTAGATTTTGATTTCAATCTCAGAAATGGATCCAGGATGTCAAAATTAGGTAGGGTGTGATTTTTGCAGAAATCAAAGACTTTGAAAATTTAGGTCAAAATGCTATATAAGGGGCCCAAAAGGTCTTAACACTTTGGATAGATTAGAAAGGTGAATGGGAGAAATATTAAAGAGGTGGAAAATACATGATCAAGAGAGAAGATACATGATTGATTTTAGTTTAAAGAAAGAGTATTTGAAGGTTGATATATGTTTTGCATTGTGTGATGTCCCAATGATAATAGTAAGTTAGTATGAGGTATATATGGAAGGTGGAAGTATGAGAAGCTAGAATATATAGTTTAGAGTATTTGAAGACCTTATGGGAGAATTATTTCCATAAATTCACATTAGATGATGGTGGATTATGATTTTGATAATAACGAATATACATTGTAATCATTACACTATCATGTGTTTATGTCCTTAATTGTTATTTAGAAGAATTTTGTGTGTTTCTTACTAATAGTAAGGTTGGCTATTAGGAATGCATAGAACAAGATCAGAGAATACTTTGCATTTGTATTCCAAGTTGTGTAGTTTAGTGGATGCCTTCAAATGGTTCATTTAGTATTTCAATTCAGATATTTTATGGAGGTTTTCTTTGCTTGTGAAGATATATTGTCTTGAGTGTAATATTGTTATTTGTGTTGGCTTCTAGATAACTCATCTATTTGTAGCAACTATATTTAAGCCTCATTGGCATGGATATAGAATTATAGAAGATTTAAGAGGTTGAGAGTGATCCTATTGTGGTGTCTCATACTTCACATTGCATTGTTCTTTAGAGAGTGTTATTGAACTGATTAGTAACATGCCTTCAATGCTTTTCTAAACTTTATGTTTGGGTCCATCTTTGGAGAGTGTTGCGATGTGTTTGCCTTGATAATATCATTTTTCTAAGACTTATTGTGATGCATTTGGATTCTCTTTATATCCTATGGTGAACTGTATTGAGTGTTTATTTTTATAAAGGCCAACATTGTATAAACATTGATTATATTCCTTAAGACTGACCTTGATGAGTTTTTGATGAATAAACTACTATATATATGTGCAAATAGATAAGAAATGTATGATATTATGTGAGGAAATGTGAAGTGTATTTGGATTGAATGTTAAGATAACGTAAAGAAATTAAGGAAGGGTACAAGTAAAAATTACTAAATTAGACAAAGAGGTTACAAAATTTGATCAGGAGATCCTACACCTTTTAATTTCATATTTTCTTTGTCTTCTAGAAGACTGTGCACTCTTTTGGTAGTTTTGTATCTTTCCCTAAAGATATGGAAGTTCTCTTAGAGATAGTGATTTCCTTGGAAGTATACCTAAACATTAGGGACACCGAGATACTTGGCTTCTAGACTCAAAAATTTTAATCATTATTTCATATAGTGGTGATTCTCACCATGGTTTTTCCCGCATTGGGTTTTCTATGTAATGGTGTTCATGTATGTGTTTTCATGGTTATATCTTTTGTTGATGGTAAGTTGGATTAATAAAAAGTAATTGATAATTATGATAGAAGTGTTAAGTATGTTTTTATGTTGATTCAACATCCTCTCAACATTTAGAGGTGTTCAACACTAATTTCCAATTCTAGGGTTAAGTGTATATTTAGGAAAATAGTTGTTGATTATTACAATTAAGTTAACCTATTTTGGTTAAATATGGGATAAACCTCCTAGATTTATGTTGAGCCCAAAATAAAATAGATATTTCCTACACTTAAAGTAGGCCTTCAACCATCTAGAGTATTTTTGTGAGCCTCCTTTTCCTTCTTGATGACATATCCTTGGCCTTGAGATAAGAATAGGTTTTAGAATTTTGGATTAGTAATTTTGGGACACAATAGTTCTCACGTTGTAGATCAAATTTTAAATGCCTAAAATTAACATCCAAGTCTAGAAATATCTAGGAGTTGGTTGTAATAAATATCTCCAAAATTAATTTGTGAAAGGTTTGTTAGAATAATTGAGAGGGGGGTGAATCAGTTAATCACTGTCCCAATACAAAATGTATAATCCAAAAAAAAAAACTTCAATTTCTACTGCTCGGTAACTTAAAATACTTTTAATATTTGTGCTTTTACCAATTATTAGTCTAAAAATTATAGTAGCTACCTATCAAATCAAATATGCAACATGTAAATATGACATCAAAACAAACATCACAATCAACACATAACACAAGAGATTTAACGTGGAAACCCTGTGAAGGGAAAAACCACTTGGGACCGTAGTGCAGGAGCACCCTTCCAAGGGCTCCCACCAATCATTTTGGTTGTGATGAAAACTTCCTAAGAGAAGTATGTAATTAAAATAAGAGTTTAAATCTCATTTTGTGTGTCTAGGCCTAGTCTAGGTCCTATAAGTTCAGTTGGTCTTTTCAATGTGAATGGCACAATGATTCAGGGAATGTTGTCATCCTGAGATCAGTGCTTTGCTATGAGGGTTGAAGTCTTAGGTTAGGTTTGGTGGATGTTTGAGCACATGTGAGTGCTTTAGGAGAGCTTCTCTAGTAAGCATTGGAGTGTGAGAGCAAAGTTGCTAAGCAACAAAAAGTTGCTCAAAAGTTGTCAGCAACTTTTCATAAGTTGCTAAGCAACTTTTTCCTTGGAATAACCTAACCTAACTTAAGCAACTAAGAAGCCCTAACATCATACACATACCAAGGAGAAGCCTATATTAGACCTGAAAAACCCTAATGCAAGGGTTGGCATTCTTATTATATGGTGATAGTATGAAAATATCAGACTGAACACTGCTGGAGAGAACAATCACTGTTTTAGACTATTGACATGTGAATATATGGAGTTTTGAGTGCATATTTGTTTGAGAATTTGTTTGTGTGTGTTTATTCTTCTTATGTGTGTATTAGTTTAGGTTCTTTAAGGTTTTTGTGAGCATTTTGTTTTAGTTCTTTCATTTGACAGTGCTCTGCCAGTTTGGAGAGCTTTGTATAGATGGGGTTGTAGTTCTTGTTTCCACCATGGATACACCATGGGACTTTGGATTCCAAGAACACAGACCCTAAAATGTAATTATATGCAAGCAGGGGCCCAACAAGAAAGAGCAAGCATATGTTTGACAAAGCCCTAGGCGAGCTTGACAGTGCCTGGCTAGGAGCAATCAGCAAACAAGGAGCTCTTATGAATAGAGGAAAGAGTTTCATGACATGATCTTTGGAGGGATGCAAGAAACCTACTTTAAGGCCTAGTGCTGAACAAACTTGGAAAGGTGTTGTTGAAGGCTTGTTCACTAGGTGACAGTGAAGAGATCAAAAAGCCCTTAAAACCCTCATATTTGGCACAGGTGCTGTATGGATTGTTGGAAGCCTGAGACCCCAAAAATATTTGAGAATGGGTCATTTGAAGTAGAAGTTCTTTAGAACAGGAGTTTTGAATCCTTGAGGGAAAGGTGTCAAATACCCTATAAAACCGGAAGGAGGGCTAATTAGGCCTCTTCCTTATAGCCCTAAATTGCAAAGGAACCCTCAAATTGGGTGATGACCCAACCATGCCAATGTAATGAAAAGGTGTAAAATTCCCTAAAAACATCTTGGAACTCATGAAATCCTCTGTTGGAGCTTGGGAATGGTGTTGAACCCTAGAAGACCCTTATAAGCCTATGTAAGGGATGAAGCTAGAACTAGAGCTTGGAATGTTGCAAGGACAAGTAGCTAAACTTGGTGGTTAGGCTAGGTAGGTGAGGGGGTCCTTGGATGTGTAAGGTATCCTATAGACCATTCATAGGTGTTAGGAGTACACTTGGGTCCTTGGCAAGGATCAGAGCATAGACTAGCTAGTCTATCCTAGCCTCCCCATTAGATTGGTATCAGAGCCTCTTAAGGCTTGGGAAGTGGAAGGTGGATGTTTCAACCACCAGAAGAATCAATTGGATCATCTCAAAAGTAGAAAATGGTGACCAATGCTGAGCTTGCTAAGAAGGTGGAAGATCAGGAGGAAACTAATAGACTCCTGCAGGAAAGATTGATGCAAATGGAGCAACTCTTGGATGATGTCCAAGAAAAGGCAGATAAGGTGAAAGATAGGATGGAGGAGCAGGATGCCAAAGAGAAAGAGAAGGCCATTGATGATGATGTACCTACACCTAATCCTCCAACTCAAGATGAGCAATTTCTTAAAGCCCTGAAGGCTATCACAGGCAAGGCACTTGAAGGTGTCCCATTACTGACTGGCAGGATGGATACAGAGTTTGTGATGTAATGGATTGAAGGCATGGAGAATCAATTTGAATGTGAAGAGATCTCAGAGGCACAAAAGGTCAAAGTGGCCAAATCTAGGTTGAGAGGACAAGCTTTAACCTAGTGGAACTACTTGCAAGATGAAAGGGAGAAAGAGGGAAAGAACCCAATCTCTAATTGGAAAGCAATGGCTAACAAAGTGAGCGAAGCATACCTACCAGTAGATTATGAAATCTAGTAGCATAGGAGGAGATTGAATCTCAGATAGAAGGAGATGGATGTAGCCACCTACACTAAAGAGTTCCACAAGTTGAGCTTGAGATCCAAGATCAAAAAAGAAGAAAGTGTCAAAGTGGAAAGGTACCTAAGTGGTTTGAAATGGAGCATAGCAGAGGAGATGAATTTGTTTACTCCCACCATAGTACTTGGATGTTAGCATATGGCTCAAAAGCTTGAAGATAAACAAAGAAGAAAGCAAGAACCTAACTCCAAGAACAGGAGAAGAGGTAGAGACTCTAGAGGGGGTCAAAGAGGAGGTTCTAGTGGAAGAGGTGGTGACTCAAGAAGCCAAGGGGAGAGTAGAATTTTGGAACAAAGTTCAGAAATCAGTACAAGAGGATCTTATGGTAGAGGAAGAGGTTCTCAAGGAAATAGAGGAAGAGGAGCAGGAAGAAGCAGCTCCTACTTTGCCACAATGAAATGCTATCAATGTGGACAGCTTGGACAACCTACCTATAGGTGTCCTGATAAGCCATCAAATTCAAGCAATGAAAAGAGGGTAGCCTATACCCAAGAAGACAACAGTAGCTCATGTACAAATGAGGTCAGAAAACTAGAATCAGAAATGGGTGAAAACTTAATGTTTAGAAGAGTACTCATAAGGCAGCCTAATCAAGGTGAACCCAAGCAAAGGAGGGCTCTTTTTAGAGTCAGGTGCAAGATACAAGGCAAAGTTTGAAAATTTATAGTGGATTCAGGGTCCACTGATAACATCATAGCAGAGGAAGCAGCAAAGAAGCTAAAACTTACAAAGGTTCCCCATGCAAACCCCTATAAGGTGACTTGGTTGAACCAAGAGCAAAGTGTGCTAGTTAATGAGCAGACATGGGTGGAGTTCTCAATTGGAGGCTATAAAGACAAAGTGCTTTGTGATTTCTTACCCATGGATGCATGCTATCTTCTATTGGGAAGACCCTGGCAATTTGATAGAAAGGTGATCTATGATGGACAGGAAAACTCCATTTCTTTCAAGAAAGATGGAAGAACATTCAAGATTTAGTCCATAATAGAGAATGAAGAATGTACTTCAAGGACACCTAGTGTGTTGCTTAGTAGTGGTAAAGAGTTTCTACATGCACTACAAGATGAGGAGACCATAAGATGTGCTATCATGGTGAAGCCAAAGGAGGATGACAAGAAGTTGCAGGCAGAACTACCATTGGAAGTGCAGCAAATGTTGGAAGAATTCAGAGAAATAGTGAGTGATGGAACCCCTGCAACTTTACCTCCAAGAAGGGCCATAAGTCATCAAATAGACTTTGTACCTGGTGCATCTCTACCTAACAAAGTAGTCTACAAGCTTACCCCAAATTAGAATAAGGAAGTGGCAAGACAAGTGCAAGAGTTATTGGATCAAGGGCTAATCAAGAAGAGTATTAGTCCATGTGTAGTCCCAGTGGTCTTAGCATCCAAGAAAGGAGGAAAATGGAGACTTTGTATAGACTCAAGGGCTATCAACAGGATCACTATCAGGTATAGGTTCCCAATTCCAAGAATAGAAGATTTGATGGATTGTTTAGGAGGTGCTATGTGTGTGTGTGAAAATTGTACCTGATCTGTAGACACAACACTCAGTAAAACATTAGAGGTTAGCTATAATCAAAATCGTGCAAAATTGAAAGCTATCTAACCAAGCGATTTACTGCCTTCTAGTAGGTGCGAGATTAATGTTCTCAGATTATTATCGAGATCAGTGACCTAGATGACACCTAAATGAAGGATTTGAATGCAATTTGATCTATATTTTTGATATTTTCTATGCAATAAAGAATGAATGAAAAACTGATATGAAATTAATCTATATGAAAACTGATATGCTATGCTAATCTAACAATGATATGAAATATGAATGCAAAAATAAGATTGATCTCACAAAGATGTCGATTTGCAAGAGCTTTGATTCTTCAATTCCAATTCTCCAGCGTGATTATGCAAAAACATGAGATTATCTGTGAAGAGCTAAAGCCTTTAATTTATAGAAATCTAGGGCTTTGGAGGTGCATGGGAAAAGCCATAAATCACTCAAATTAACTCATCTTGATTTTTGAGTTATCTGATCATGAAAGATAGTTAATTCTCAAAATCATGCAAAAACATGCAAAAATAGCTTTTTAACTCAAATTAGAGTTTAGATCAGCTTTTTGAACTCCAAAAGGATGTTGAGTTCCAAAAAAGTCAATAACTTGCATTGATTTTCTGATTTGGAGTTTAACTGTTTCTTTTGAATATGCATAATAATTAAGAATTAAATAAATAAATAAAGTGATTTATCCTCAACTCAACTGATTTTTGTAAATAAATAATTAATTTATGGGTTAATTAACTATTTATTCAAACTTTTATTAAAAATTATATTATTAAATAATGACAACATGCTTTAATTAATTAAATAAGAATTTAATCAATTAAAGATAGGAATTTTGATTTATTGTCAAAATTAAATAATACAATTAATAATAGATAGAATTAAATTTAATTAAACAATTAAGTAGCAAATATTAAATCTAATTAATTAAATATGAAAATATTCAATTAATCAAACTTAGGATAAATGTGATTTATCGCCAAATAATCATTAAATTAAAGATAATTAAGATAATTAGGAATATTACTAGGAATATTCCCCGATGCAGAATTTAAGATAATCAATTATGATTCGATGATGTTTAGATGTGCCTTAGATTAGGACTTTGATGTCGATTTTGTTTGATTTGTCGATGTAGTAGATTAATGAACTTATAGCCCATTTTTGGGGTATTACACTATGTACTTCACTAAGTTGGATTTAAAGAGTGGTTATCATCAAATCAGAATTAAGGAGGGTGATGAGTGGAAGACCGCTTTCAAAACCATAGATGGTTTGTATGAATGGCTTGTGATGCCATTTGGGCTTACCAATGCCCCAAGCACCTTCATGAGGTTAATGAATGAGGTCTTGAAGGACTTCACAGGCAGATTTGTAGTGGTGTATATAGATGATATACTCATCTATAGCAAAACAAAAGCAGGGCATCTTGAGCACTTAAGGTTGGTCATGAAGAGATTCCATGAAGAGAAATTAGCCATCAACCTAGAAAAGTGTGAGTTCATGCAGCAATTGCTGGTTTATTTGGGCTTTGTAGTGTCCAAGGGTAATCTGAAAATGGATCCAAGCAAGGTGGAGGCAATCTTGAATTGGCCTGCCCCTAAAACAAGAACTAAAGTTAGAAGTTTTCATGGCTTGGCACAATTTTATAGAAAGTTTGTGAGGAACTTTAGTGGGATTTGTGCACCAGTACCAGACACCATCAAAGGAGGATTGAAAACCAAGTTCAAGTGGACTGAGGTAGCTGAGAAGGCAATTCAAACATTGAAACAAGAGGTAGCCACAAAACCTATCTTACTCTTACCTACTTTTGACAAATTGTTCACCATTGAATGTGATGCAAGTGGTGTAGTAGTAGGGGGTGTATTGAGTCAAGAAGGAAGGCCTATGGAATTCTTTAGTGAAAAACTCAATGAGGCAAAGAAGAAGTATTTAGCTTATGACTTGGAGTTGTATGCATTGGTACAATCTCTCAAGAAGTGGAGGCATTACTTTTTGCCAAAAGAATTTGGTGTGTTTACTGATAATCAGGCTTTAATCTATATAAAAACTTAAGAGAAGCTTAGTAACGTGCATTTGAAGTGGATGGAGTATCTCTAATCCTTTACTTTCATAATCAAGCACAAGAAGGGGCAACTCAACAAGGTAGCAGATGCCTTGAGTAGGAAGCTATTGACTATCCAAGAAGTACAGCTGCAAAGCATTGGAATAGCAGGTTTTAAAGACTTATATGAGGAGGATGAAGACTTCTCACAAGCCTACAAGGTGTGCCTAGAGTTTGAGAAACATTTCCATGGTGATTTTATAGATTATACCCTTCAAAATGGATTATTGTTCAAAGGTAATCAGCTTTGTGTACGTAGAGGATCCATGAGGGAAAATCTAATTCAAGAGAAGCATAATGGTAGTCTAAGTGGACATTTTGGCATAAAAAAGACATTGGAGTTAGTACAGAGATACTATTTTTGGCCTAAGCTAGCAAGGGATGTGAGAAGGTATGTGGAGCAATGTGGAGTATGTCAAAGAGCTAAAGGAGGTTCACACAATGCAGGACTCTACCAACCTTTTCCAATTCCAAATAGGCATTGGGAGTGTGTAAGTATGGACTTTGTGTTTGGACTCCCTAAAACCAAATCAGGTATGGATAACATCTATGTTGTAGTAGACAGGTTCTCTAAAATGAGTCATTTCATTCCATGCAAAACTACTCATGATGCAAGCTATGTAGCACATCTCTTCTTCAAGGAGATAGTTAGGATTCATGGACTCCCTCTGAGTATTGTGTCTGATAGAGATAGCAAGTTCATGGGTCATTTTTGGCAAACCTTATGGAAAAGGCTGTGAACTAATCTCTCTTTCAGTTCAACATACCATCCTCAAATTGATGGTCAAACTGAGGTCATCAATAGGGTGCTTGGCAACTTGCCAAGGTGTTTGACAAAGGAGTATGGGTAGACTTGGGATCTTGTTATATCTCAGGCTGAATATGCTTACAATGATAGTGTAAACAGGACCACAGGAAGAAGTCCTTTTGAGATAGTCTATGGAAGACACCCTAGAGGAGTGTGTGAGTTGAGAGACTTAGGTTCTATGGAGTTGAAGAGTGGACAAGCTGAAGATTTCACTCAAACTATCAAGGAGGTTCAAGAGCAAGTGAAGAAAACCATTTTGGAGCCTACTCAAAGACTCAAGGCTAAAGTGGATGAAAAGAGGAAAGAAGTATAGTTTCAGATTGGGGACTATGTCATGGTCCATCTTAGCAAAGAAAGAATGTAGAAGGGCATTCCCACTAAGCTACAGATGAGGAG
The DNA here is from genome assembly GCA_027943335.1 of Chamaecyparis obtusa. Classification (NCBI taxonomy): domain Eukaryota; kingdom Viridiplantae; phylum Streptophyta; class Pinopsida; order Cupressales; family Cupressaceae; genus Chamaecyparis; species Chamaecyparis obtusa. The sequence goes on from BSBK01009000.1 coordinate 51,881, forward strand.
AGTAGGCCCATGTAAGATTCTAGCCAAATATGGAGAGAATGCCTACAAAGTGGACTTTCCATTAGACTTAGCCATCTCACCGGTGTTCAATGTTGTAGACCTAGTCATATTCAAGGGAGATCTCAGTCAACAAGGTACAACTCCCCCAAAGGTACTGCAAGACATAGACACCAATGCAATGCCCAAGAAGAAGCCAGCCAAAGCAGAGAAGGTCTTGGAATCTAGAGTGAAGAAAACTACTAGGCATCAAGTTTATATGGAGCACCTAATCAAATGGAAGGATCAACCTAAATCTGAAGCCACCTGGATTAAGGAAGGATAGTTCAAGAAGTTTGGAGTTGATCTGGCTCTTCTTGGCCCCAAAGTGCCTTAGTTTGTGCTGAGGGGGAGTATGGTGTAGGATCACCCTTCCAAGGGCTCCCACCAATCATTTTGGTTGTGATGAAAACTTCCTAAGAGAAGTATGTAATTAAAATAAGAGTTTAAAGCTCATTTTGTGTGTCTAGGCCTAGTCTAGGTCCTAGAAGTTCAGTTGGTCTTTTCAATGTGAATGGCACAATGATTCAGGGAATGTTGTCATCCTAAGATCAGTGCTTTTCTATGAGGGTTGAAGTCTTAGGTTAGGTTTTGTGGATATATGAGCACATGTGAGTACTTTAGGAGAGCTTCTCTAATAAGCATTGGAGTGTGAGAGCAAAGTTGCTAAGCAACAAAAAGTTGCTCAAAAGTTGTTAGCAACTTTTCATAAGTTGCTAAGCAACTTTTTCCTTGGAATAACCTAACCTAAATTAAGCGGCTAAGAAGCCCTAACATCATACACATACCGAGGAGAAGCCTATATTAGACCTAAAAAACCCTAATGCAAGGGTTGGCATTCTTATTGTACGGTGATAGTACAGAAATATCAGACTGAATGCTGTTGGAGAGAACAGTCACTGTTTTAGACTGTTGACATGTGAATATATGGAGTTTTGAGTGCATCTTTGTTTGAGAATTTGTTTGTGTGTGTTTATTCTTATTATGTGTGTATTAGTTTAGGTTCTTTAAGGTTTTTGTGAGCATTTTGTTTTAGTTCTTTCATTTGACAGTGCTCTACCAGTTTGGAGAGCTTTGTATAGATGGGGTTGTAGTTCTTGTTTCCATCGTGGATACACCATGGGACTTTGGATTCCAAGAACATAGACCCTAAAATGTAATTATATGCAAGCAGGGGCCCAACAAGAAAGAGCAAGCATATGTTTGACAAAGCCCTAGGTGAGCTTGACAGTGCCCAGCTAGGAGCAGTCAGCAGACAAGGAGCTCTTGTGAATAGAGGAAAGAGTTTCATGACATGATCTTTGGAGGGATGCAAGAAACCTACTTGAAGGCCTAGTTCTATGAAGGAGAGGGTCTGAAAAAACTTGGAAAGGTGCTATTGAAGGCTTGTTCACTAGGTGACAGTGAAGAGATAAAAAAGCCCTTAAAACCCTCATATTTGGCACAGGTGCTGTACGGACTGTTGGAAGCCTGAGACCCCAAAAATATTTGAGAATGGGTCATTTGAAGTAGAAGTTCTTTAGAACAAGAGTTTTGAATCCTTGAGGGAAAGGTGTCAAATACCCTATAAAACCAGAAGGAGGGCTAATTAGCCTCTTCCTTGTAGCCCTAAATTGCAAAGGAACCCTCAAATCAGGTGATGACCTGACCATGCCAATGCAATGAAAAGGTTTCAAATGCCCTACAAACATCTTGGAACTCATGAAATCCTCTTTTGGAGCTTGGGAATGGTGTTGAACCCTAGAAGACCCTTATAAGCCTATGTAAGGGATGAAGCTAGAACTAGAGCTTGGAATGTTGCAAGGACAAGTAGCTAAACTTGGTGGTCAGGCTAGGTAGGTCAGGGGGTCCTTGGATGTGTAAGGTATCCTATAGACCATTCATAGATGTCAGGAGTACACTTGGGTCCTTGGCAAGGATCAGAGCATAGACTAGCTAGTCTATCCTAGCCTCCCCATCAGACCGACAACCCAAAAATATTCACTCGTCTGAAGTGAGGTCAGTGAAGACCCAATCCTATTAAAGGTTACAAACACACTATTAGGTCTAACCTTGTTAGAGGATTTAAGACCAACCGTAATCGTCCAACCAACAGTCACTCTGGGGTTGACATGATAACAATGTTCATTCTATGAATGATACATAATAAGACTTTCTTAGTCCACTCGGTTAAGAGATTTGACTGTGTCCAATGGTTAAATATGTAATAGTAGGTGATTTGTCTTAACACAACTTCAATTGTAAATATACATATCAATGTTCAGCTCATACAAATCTTTTTGATCAATGTAACATTTTTTATTCAACAATATATCAACTTACTGTCCATCCGTAATCACTCTCTGTGGCTCAGTAATGCTCTGTAGTCAGGTTCTCCTTAACCAGTATGATCAGAATGCATGAAAACTTGTTCACGAGATGATTTTGCAGTTTCCTTTTCTTCCGGCATCACACTCATTGTGAAATCTTGAGTCTCTTATATAAACATGTAAATCATTTTCTTCTGCTCCATCAGATTTTGCCACTTAATCATATTCATTGATTTTGCCTCTTAAACATACCTCAGAACTTGTGTCAATAACATGTTTGATTCTCATCTATTAGATCTTTCCTGAATTTTGTCAGCCGTTGATCTATGTAACAAACATTATTTGTTACCATAGATTTCGAGGTACTTTCCAGCTCATCAATCTTATCAGCTAAACTAATCATTAAGTTCATTATGTTTTTCTCGGTTCTCAAAGAAATGCGTCGGTGAAAACAAGCTCAGTTTATACTGTGCTCGGTATACACTACACTCCGTCGGTGTATACTGAAATGCTTCATCAACCAACAACACTGCTTTGTGTCTTTTAGCTCTTTTCCTCATCATAGATGAATGAAACATTATTAAGTCAATATCATAAGGTCATAAAATCATCAAAAAGTTACTCAATGTATTCTTTATCCTCATTTGTCATATCCATCTTCCTCATGTAGATATTTTTGTTCTTCATCTCTTTTACTCCTTTTCCACAGATGTTTCGGTATAGTAACTTACAAGATAAGTGTTGTCAAACTAGTTGACATCAATGACAACATAATACTGATTCAATCATATTACATATCTAATCAATCATCTCGGTGATCTTAAATCACAGTTTCTTCAATCAGGTTCTAAATCAGTTGTAGTTCATCAATCTCTCCCTTTGGCATTGGTGGTAACTCAAGAAATATGAAATATACCATACACATACCAAACATGTATTTTACAACTCTGTGAACAAAATGTTGTACAAGCTCTCCCTAGCTTAATATGTTTAATCACTATGCTACTCAACAACATTACAAATGCAGCTTTGCCATTCTGCAAATATGATCTTTTCTGCTCTCAGATTCCTTCTTCTATTCTTAGTAACTGATATTTAGTGCTCTCCCTTTCTTCAATTTGTCTCTCCCTTAGATAGTTCTCATCGGTGCATATTATTTCATGTTTCATATTGTTTATCTCTCCCTTTGACAACAATGCCAAAGAAACAAAATAAACAAACAGCTCTTCAATAGCCAAATAACTCTCTGTTGTCCGGTGCATACTCTATATCTCTGTATACTGATATGCCAATTTGTTCCAGTACTTTTCACAACCTTAGACATGATCCAAATTGTGAACTATGCTGCATTAATATGAATGATCTTTTGATAAGATTAGGCTGATGCAACATCTGGATCACCTTAGTGACCGGTAGATAGGAGACAGACCCCTAGTCTAGTCCTCAAGTACTCAAATGTATCCTTCGGTAGAGCCTTTGTAAATATATCTGCAAGTTGTTCTTTTGATGTAACAAACTCTAGCTTAACTTGCTTCTCCTGTACTTGTTCTCTCAAGTAGTGATACTTAATTGATATATGCTTTATTTTAGAATGCATCATTGGATTCTTTGAAATGTTTATTGCAGTGGTGTTATCACAGTATATAATCACCGGCTCAATGATTATCTCATTCATACCTTCCATAACTTGCTTAATATATAAAATATTTGAATAGTTTGTAGCAGCAACAACATACTCTGCTTTGGCTGTAGACTGAGAAATGCAAGCCTGCTTCTTACGTGTCTAGGTAATAAGTCTTTCACCAAAGAAAAATGCTCCTCTGCTAGTACTTTTTTTGTCATCCACATTTCCAGCCCAATCAACATCGGTATAGACTCTGAGTTCAAACTTGCCTTCCTTAGGATACCATAATCCATAGTCCTCTATTTTCTTCAAGTATCTTAAGATTCTTTTAGTAGCAATCATATGTGATTCTCTAGGATTAGCAGAAAATCTAGCAACTATTCCCACATGTGCTATATCTGGTCTACTGTGAACTACATACATTAACTTACCAATCATTGATCAGTATAGTGTTTGGTTTACCTCTGTAGTTTCATCTTCCTTAGTCAGTTTACATCCAGTAGCCATCGGTGTTCCCACAGTTTTAACATCTTCCATGCTAAATGTTTCCAATACTTCCTTGATATATTTTGATTGTGAGATGAATATCCCATCACTTTGTTGAATCACTTGTAGTCCTAGAAAGAACTTAATCTCTCCGAACATAGACATTTTAAATTCATTCCTCATTTCATCAGCAAAGGCTTTACAGATTTGATCTTGACCTCCAAATATAATGGCATCCACAAAAATTTCAGCAATAAGGATTGTATCATCAGTATCTCCTTTCATATACAAATTGTTGTTATCACTTGTTCTTACAAATCTTATACTTAACAAATAAGTATGCAGCCTCTCATACCAGGCTCTTGGTGCATGCTTCAAACCATATAAAGCTTTATGTAATCTATTCTGGATCAACGAACCCTTCAGGTTGTTCTATGTAGACTTCTTCTTCAAGTATTCCATTCAGAAACGCTGACTTGACATCCATTTGATAAACCTTGAATTTCTTATGTGCAACATATGCAAGTAGCATTTTGACTCTGAATCTAGCAGCACGTGCAAATGTTTCACCATAATCTATGCCTTCCTCCTGTGCATACCCTTTGCATACCAATCTAGCTTTATTTCTTGTTACTTCTCCATTCTCATTCCACTTGTTCCTGAATATCCACTTAGTACCGATAACATTTTTATCTTTAGGTCAAGGTATAAGGTCCAAGTTTTTTTCTTCTCTATTTTTTCTATTTCCTCTTTCATTGCATTAACCCATTCATCATTCTCTAATGTAACTTTCACATTTTTCGGTTCATAATCACAAAATAGACATGTACCTTGTCTTGCTTTGCTCCTAGTTTGCATGCCAGCTTGTTTGTCTCCAATAATTTGTGTTTTAGGATGATGTCATCTGACAAAACTCATCAGTATCCTATTTCTTCTTTCTTGTTCATCCTATGTAGGTTCATTTGCTTACTCGGTAGGGTCATCCTACTCATCGGTTTCTCCTTCCTGTTGTTCGGTATTGTTTTCCTACTGACCGATTATCACAGGCTGAGGCTTTGGTAAATACTCTAGTTTTTCAATGTAAGTGAATCTACCATAGTCTTCCGGTTCCTTTATACTTTCCTCTGTGTTCTTTTCATCAAACTCATCAACTTGGACATTAGTACTTTCAATCATTTTATTAGTAGTTTTATTCAGAGACTTATATGCTTTGCTTTTACTAGAATATCCTAGAAATATCCCTTCATCACCTTTTGAATCAAAATTTCCATTTCTCTCATCTTTCAGAATAAAAAAATTTCTTCCAAAATTTTTGAAATAACTTACAGTAGGTTTGTGTCCAAACCACAACTCATAGGGTGTCTTGTTGGTGTCCTTCTTTAGTTGAACTTGGTTAAGTACATAAACAACTATATTGACAGCTTCCCTCTAGTATGTCTGAGCAACATTCTTTTGCAGCATCAATGTCCTAGCACAATCAACTATTAACCTGTTCCTTCTTTTAGCAATCCCATTCTGCTGAGGTGTCCTCAGTGCAGAGACCTATCTTTTAATACCATGCTCATTACAGAAATTAGTAAATTCATCAGAGATAAATTCACCTCCTCTATCAGATCTTAGGCATTTAAGTTCCTTACCAGTTTCTTTTTCTACCTTAGCTTTATACCACTTAAACATCTTAAATGCTTCATATTTTTCTTTTAAGAACATAATAGTCATCAATCTAGTATAGTCATCAACAAAAAGAATAAAGTATCTATCATCATAATAACTCTGAGTTCTCATAGGACCACATAGGTCGGTATGAACCAACTCAAGTATCTTCTTTGTTGAATAGTCCTTACTTTTGAAACTAGATTTAGTCATCTTACCCTTCTGACATTCATGCCACATAACATGATCTGATTTTGACAAGTTAGGCAGACCTCTAACTCTTTTCCTTTTATTGATCTTAATCATGTTATCAAAATTCACATGGCATAACCTTTTATGCCACAACCAAGCATCTTCATTTTTCATCATCAAACAAGAAGACTCATCAGTATCAAGATAAAATAGATTACCTCTTGATTGTGCTCTAGTTCCAACTAGTCTTCCTCCATCATCAAATATTTTCACTTTCTTTCTCTCAAAAGCAACTTGGTGACCTGAATTGTTCAGCTGTGCCACACTTAACAAGTTATAGTTTAGTCCATCTACCCAATAAGAATTATCACATTTTATCATATCATTTATCATCAAGGTTCCTTTACCTCTTACCATACAGGGTGTGTCATTACCCATCTTAACTGATCCTCCATTGTATTCTTCAAATAGATCAAATTTCTCCTCATCACCAGTCATGTGATGTGTACAACCACTGTCTATGATCCATGTATTATTTTTGTTAACTTTAGAGATCAGTGTTGTTTCCTCATGTTTTTCTTCTTCTTCCTTTGAGTCATCTTTCATAACAACAAATACAACTTCTACATCATCATCAAAATCAGATTCAGATTCATTATCTTCAGCTATGAAACATACCTTTTTCCTTTGTCATTATTGTCTTAGTTATCTCTGTTGTGTCGGTAGCCTCTATTGAATCTTCTCCCATAGCTTCCTTCAGATCGGTCTTTGGTTCTATCATCATCTTTCTTATGTGGACATCTAGCAGTGATGTGGCCAACCTCTTTACAGTTAAAGCATGCCAAAGGTAGCTTACCTCTATACCTTCCTTTAGCTTTGGGTAATCTTCTGGCCATAAGAGCTTCAAGCTCATCAAGCTCATCATCGGTATTACTATCACTATCACCATTTTTATTATTTCTGCTAGACTTACTAATCTTCAGAGAAGACATGAAAGTGGACTCAACAGATGGAATAACACTGTTATCAAAGTTATTTAACTCAAAGGTTGTAAGTTTACCAATTAGATTGTCAAGTGTAAGTACATTACCAGATGCAGACCTTGTCTCATGAATAGTAGATATTTTGATTGCGTAAACTGACAATAAGGTTCTGAGTACTTTGCTTACAACTGTTTCTTCTCTAATGACTCCATCAAATGCTCTAATAGCATGTACTACTTCTTTTAGTCTATTTGTGTATTGCATAATATTCTCACCTTCTTTCATCTTCATATCATCAAATCTGCCTCTTAAGCTTTCTGCTCTAGCTCTTTTGACATGCACATCTCCATTATAAACTTGAGAAAGTTTATCCCACATGGCTTTTGTAGTAGTGCAGCTCTTAATATCTTCAAATTTGGCATCGGTACAGGCAGCAACAATTTCCATCATAGTAACATTGTGTTCATGCCTGTCTTTCAGTTGATCAATAGTCAAGGGACCAATGGTTGGTTCTATATAGCCATTCTCCAACAGTTCTAGTGCAGAATTCCCAATTCCAGATATGTGCAACTTCATCCGGCTTTTCCATACTATGAAGTTCTATTTGTTTAGTCTTGGCACTTCCCTCTTATACATTTTGTGATCTTTGTACTGAAGTCCTTAAAACTCTATTCAAAGTAACCAACGCTCTCATACCAATTGTTAGAATAACTGAGAGGGGGGTGAATCAGTTAATCATTGTCCCAATACAAAATGTATAATCCAAAAAAAAATACTTCAATTTCTGTTGCTCGGTAACTTAAAATACTTTTATTGTCTGTGCTTTTACTGATTATCAATCTAAAACTTATAGTAGTTATTGATCAAATCAAATATGCAACATGTAAATATGACATCAAAACAAACATCACAATCAACACATAACACAAGAGATTTAACATGGAAACCCTGTGAAGGGAAAAACCACCTGGGACCGACAACCCAAAAATATTCTCTCTTCTAAAGTGAGGTCAGTGAAGACCCAACCCTGTTAAAGGTTACAAAAACACTATTAGGTGTGACCTTGTTAGAGGATTTAAGACCAACCGTTATCATCCAACCAGCAGTCACTCTAGGGTTGACAAGATAACAATGTTCATTTATGAATGATACATAATAAGACTTTCTTAGTCCACTTGGTTAAGAGATTTGACTATGTACAATGGTTAAATATGTAGCAGTTGGTGATCTGTCTTAACACAACTTCAATTGAAAATATACAGATCAATGTTCAACTCATACAAATCTTTCTAATCAATGTAACATTTCTGATTCAACAATATATCAACTTACTGTCCGTCGGTAATCACTCTCTGTCGCTCGGTAATGCTCTGCAGTTGGGTTCTCCTTAACCAGTATGATCAGAATGCATGAAAAATTATTCATGCAATGATTCTATAGTTTCCTTTTCTTCCGACATCACACTCATTATGAAATCTCTAGTCTCTTATATAAACATGTAAACTATTTTCTTCTGCTCCATCAGATTTTGCCACTTAATCATATTCATTGATTTTGCCTCTTAAACATACCTCGAAACTTGTTTTAATAAAATGTTTGATTCTCATCCATTAGATCTTTCCTAAATTTTGTTAGCCGTCAATCTGTGTAACAAACATTATCTATTACCATGGATTTTGATGTACATTCTAGCTCATCAATCTTATCAGCTAAACCAATCATTTAGTTCATTCTATTCTTTTTGGTTATCAAAGAAATGCATCGGTGAACACAAGCTCAGTTTATACTGTGCTCAGTATACACTACATTCCATCGGTGTATACTGAAATGCTTCATCAACTAACAACACTGCTTTGTGTCTTTTAGCTCTTTTCCTCATCATAGATGAATGAAACATAATCAAGTCAATATCATAAGGTCATAGATTGATCAACAAGTTACTCAATGTATTCTTTATCCTCATCTGTCATATCCATCTTCCTCATGTAGATATTTTTGTTCATCTCTTTTACTCCTTTTCCACATATGTTTCGGTATATTAACTTACAAGATAAGTGTTGTCAAACAAGTTGACATCAATGACAACATAATACTGATTTAATCATATTACATATCTAATCAATCAGCTCAGTGATCTTAAATCATAGTTTCTTCAATCAGGTTCTAAATCAGTTGTAGTTCATCAAGGTTTTACACCTTTTCAAAAACCTAACTTTTCCCTTTTATAAAAATGTGAATATAAAATTTTAAACATTAGATGAATTGGGAATAATCCCTATGAATGAAACCTTTATTAGTTATATTTAATTCAATGTTGGATATAATGTCTCCTCTCTTTTTTGATCAGTTAAATATATCTTGTTAATAATATCTAATAATAAGGACTACATAAAAAGTTATATTTGTTGGATTACGGAGAGGGGAGGGGGGGCTGAATCAGTAATCCCCAATCCCAAATACTTTTCTCTGATTAACTTGGTAGAAGCTTAGTAAAAACACAGTTCACTATTTACCAACAATAGTAAATAAACTATAACAATCAGTAAATAATTCACACAAATCATTCACAACATGTAACACCAATATTTAACTTGGAAACCCAACTTTGGGAAAAACAACCATGGGAATCATCACCCACTAAGAAAATACTCTTTTGAAGTACGACTGGTTAAGAGCCAATCTGGTTAAAGATTACAATACACACTATTAGGTGTGATCAGGTCAAGGGATTTACCTTAAATGTGTTAGGATCTTCACCTTGTTAGGAGTGGCCTTGTTAGAGGGCTTCAAACACTTTTTAGAATGTTACCTTTTTCAAGTATTTTACAATAAAACTGTTAAGTCCACTCTATTAAGAGATTTATTTGTTATAAATGCTAATAAGAAACATTAATAAAATTGACCTGTAGATTTGCAACTATCTTTGCATAAATAGATCCTTAGTTTTCTCTTCAATCTTCACTTTAATTCTTCATTATCCACTGGCATCAACAGTTCATCAAATCTATGTTTTCCCACTTAGAATCTCTCTGTTCCTTCTTCTCTATATCAGTCGGTGACTCTTCTTTTTATCACTTTGCTAGCCATTTGTCCATATAATATAATCCTTTATATAGACAATTTTTGCCTCTTAATCTCCTATATTACATTTTCCTTTAATCAATCTTGATAGTTCAATTCATTATACATTAAATTTGGATCTCGGTAGCACGTTTCCTTTTCACCTTGGAACTTGAACTTTTCTAGAAACTTGCTCCTTCTCTTTTTACCGCTTAGATCTTGTCATAGATCTTCTCCTTGAATTTTCATAACCATAGATCATTGTAACTAACTTTCCTCATCATCATGATCATCCATCTCATCAAAGCTAATCATTAAATTTTGATTCAATCCTTATTTAATATCTTTTTCTTGCTCAGTGTTCTTCATTTGAATTTAGGTTACCTTTTCTCGGTGCCTAAAATTTTCTTTTATGTTTGATATCTTGAGTTCCTTTCACTTTACCAAGTGACCTTTCCTTTTACCTTTATCTTACAGAGTGACTTTTCCTACTCAGTAGCCAAAACACTTTTGCTTACCGCTTTGCGAAATATTTATTACCATACTTTACTGACTTAACATAATCATATGCTAGGTAGAAAATATTTATATCAACATTCTCTTAACATTTTCTAATCTATATCAATTTCCCATTTATGTTATTCAACTTCATAATATCTCATTTCTTCTTTTCCTTAACTCATTCATCTTATATCATTACTGAATGAATTGGAAACATAATATAAACTAGAAATCAATTTCTTGACATCAATGACAAGACAATAACTAATCTAACCTTTCCACTATCATAATTTAGTCCTCTTATCTTGGTCGGTCTTCATCATCAACTCCATCATATAATCAGTCTTCAACATTACTATCATTTATAGTAACAATCTTCCTCTTTGACATTGATGGAAATACTAACAAATTTAGTATTCAATTGATGATGGTACACTTCACTTTCATTCATATTCTGTACTCCCTCTGAGTAGTAACTTCTCCTTTTCTGATCTTCCATCTTTAGTCTTTCTCTTTCTGTCAGTAGTAGTCTTCTTTACTGTTCCCTCTTTGAAAATTTCCTTTTTTTCATTCCAAATTGATTTATTCATCAGTACATCAACAACATTCTCCTTCTTTGCATTCATAAATCAATAATGATATAATCCCTCTTCAATCATATTTTCATCTCCCTCTTTGACAACAATGGCAAAGAAACATAAAATTCTCAAGTTATACCTCAAGTGTATAGATTTTTCATTGCAGTCATAAAAATCCTTGACACCTTCAGGATTCACCTGAAGAGTGAAATAATAGCATCAATTCATAAAATATATATTCTAATGAGTCCTTGAATTGATGCAACATGCATCTTTCCTTAGTGCACATTGGATAGGGAAAGAACCCCTAACTTACCTTGAAGATACACAAAAGCATCATTTGGTAGTGGTTTTGGAAATATGTCAGCTATCTTCTCTTTAGAATTCACATACTCCAATGTCACATTCTTATCTTGTACTTTCTCTCTCAAGTAGTGATACTTGATAGATATATGCTTTATTTTACAATTCATCACAAGATTATTTGATATATTAGTAGAAATGGTATTATCACAATAGATTGTAATAGGATCAGTAATCTCTTCATGTATACCTTCCAATAGTTTCTTGATCCATACAATGTTAGAACAATTCATAGCTACTGCTACATACTCAGCTTCAAGAGTAGATTGTGAAATACAACTTTGTTTATTTCTTAACCATGTCACCAATCTTTCTCCTAAAATGAAATCTCTGCCACTAGTGCTTTTCCTGTCATCAATATTTCCTACCCAATTAGCATCAACATATACCTTAAGATCAAAATTTCCTCCTTTTGTGTATAATAGACCAAAATCTTCAGCCCCTTTCAAATATTTGAATATCCTTTTCACTGCAGACAAATGTGTCTCCTTTGGGTTCGCAGAAAATCTTGCAATAATACCAACTCAATTTGCAATATCTGGTCTACTATGGACATCATACTATAGTTTACCAATCATGGATCGGTAAAGTGTCTCATTCACTTCTTTTATGTCATCTTCCTTTGGTAATTTGTAACCAGTAGCCATTGGTGTTCCAACTGGTTTTGAGTCTTCCATATTGAAAGTCTTTAGAATATCCTTGATATACTTTGGTTGAGTTATGTAGATCCCATCCTTAACTTGTTGAATTTGAAGTCCAATAAAGAATTTAATCTCTCCAATCATAGATATCTCAAATTCCTTTCTCATTTCCTCAGCAAATCATTTAGACATTATCTCATAACCACCAAATATAATGTCATCAACAAATATCTTAGCAATCAAAATTTCATCAGCACTATCACATTTCAAATACAAATTTTTGTTATCACTTGTCCTTTCAAATCCAATCTTAACTAAATAAGAGTGTATCCTTTCATACCATGCTCGGGGTGCCTGCTTCAATCCATATAAAGCTTTGTGTAGTTTGTAGATCATATTCTTATTGTTTTTCTCAACAAATCCATCAGGCTATTCAATGTAGACTTCTTCTTCAAGAATTATATTCAAAAATGCAGATTTAACATCCATTTGATAAACTTTGAATCCTTTGTAGGCAGCATATGCAAGTAATATTCTTACACCTTCTTATCTAGCAACATGGGAAAATGTCTCACCATAGTCAATACCTTCTTCTTGTGCATACCCTAAGTTGCATACCAATATTTCTTTATTTTTGATCACTTCCTTTCTCATTGATTTCATTTCTAAAAATCCACTTTGTTCCAATTGCATTCTTGTCCTTAGGTCTTGGTACCAGTGACCAAGTGTTATTCTTTTCAATCTGATCAATTTCTTCTTTCATATAATTCATCCAATCTTCATTCTCTAGTACATCTTTGACTAGTGTTGGCTCAAATTCAGAAATCAAACATGTGTTATCTTTCAACTTACTTCTTGTCATGACTCTTGCATTCTTGTTTCCAATTATTCTTCTCAGTGAGTGGTGTCTTCTCACATATTTTTCTAATATAGGTTTGGTAGACTATTCGTCATTTTTTTCATCTCTCAGTGGAAGCTCATCTTTCTCATTGGTTCTTTCTTGTTGCTACTCGGTTGTATCAACCGAATTACCATCTTGTACATAAAAAAATGTTTTTTAATTTTCAAGTTCCTTTTTTCTATCCTCTTCATTCCTTTCTACAAATTCATCAATCCTCACATTTGCACTTTCAATAGTTTTATTAGTATCTTTGATCAAATATTTATATGCTTTTCTTTTTGATGAGTAACCAAGGAATATAACTTCATCTCCTTTAGAGTCAAAATTTCCATTTCTAGCATCTTTTAGTATGTAACACTTACTTCCAAAATTTTTAAAGTAACTTACATTTGGTGTGTGTCCAAACCATAGTTCATAGGGTGTATTTTTTGTACCTTTCTTCAACTGTACTCGGTCGAGAGTATACAATGCAATACTTATGGCTTCTCTCAAGAATGTATTGGAATTAGGAGAGATAGGTACTGAGAGGGGAGGGGTGAATCAGTGCCTTCAAAACTTTACTTGTAAACCTTTCAGATCTAAAACTGTAAATAGTGATAACCGACCAATATAACTTGAATATAATTGCATGAATCATTTATCCACTTCACATAAGTAAATAAACAAAATGAAATTCATAACACAATCACATGACACAAGTATTTTGGTAATGCATAAACCCTTGTAAGAAGGTAAAAACTACGGTGGGGATGACACCCACAAATTCTTCACTACTGCAGATAGAAAAGGTTTGCCTGTTAGGGCTACAAGTTTTGATCACTTCTGGTGATCTCACCCTATTAGGAGTGACATGTTAGATCAGCTAGATCTACCTAGTTATAGGATTTTAGCAACACTATTGAAGTGTGCACTCGGTTAAGAGATTTACATAAGACTGTTAAGTCTACTTTGTTAAGAGATTTTATCCAAAACTCTATTACAATTGTCAGAAAGCAATAGGAATTTATCTGCTTGTTTTGACACTCAATTTTCTGTTACAGATCTATAAGCTCTGATAAAAAATTATCACCTTACTTGTGATGAATCTCTGCTCTGAATATGCTCGGTAGCCTCTGTTAATTCTGCTCAAACTGAATTCTACTGTGCTCAGTTCTGTTCTATAAACTGATAGACTTGAAGGTAGGCAAAGTTCTTCAAGTGCTCTGTGATTCATATATCAGCTCTCTTCAAAAATGATGCGAACACATAAATATATAGTGTTATATTTTTGCCACTTTAACATAATTAGGTTACACACTATAATCATAACCCTAAGATCTATGGTGTACAATGATAACCTAGATCATCTATTACAAAAGATATACATTGTATTTAATGAATATCATTACATTAAATGTTCCTCGATCTTGGTAAAATGTTTTACAAACCATTGTAACTATTTGCATAGAAGAATGTGCCATTCCTGATTACTATGCCATTTCCTATGATCCTCGGTAAACACTATGTAAACTGATCGGTGTATACTGTGATGCTCGGTGTTTATTGTCTGTCGGTGTCGGTGTCTGCTGGAACTTGGTAAACTATTTGCTGCTCAGTGTATAGGCTTTACTAACTAGTCTGTTCTACTTTATGTTACCAATTAGCTCATTGTAAGTAACCGACTGATATCTATACATACCTTTGGTACTAATGACAACCTTAGAAGGCTCAATAGAGATAACAATCTCCCCCTTTGGCATTAGTATCAAAACTACGAATGTATAAAGACAAAAATGTCTATGTGACTTATATCTCCTTATATCTCCGCCATATACATATCAAAAATTTTCTAAGTACGAAGTACTCCCCCTTGGTGCATGCTCCCAATAATATAGTATACATAGCATCCATGTACATAATATTTGGCATAATAACATCTGATACATTGTTTTCCCCCTTTTTGATAGTAATGCCAAATACAAAATTTGAGGTAGTATACTCACAGTTGATCAAAAATTGACTGATGGGTTTTCTTCAGTGACTCTAAGAGGTTTTCCCTTTCCTCTTTCAAGTTGGTGAGAGAAAGGTGCTCAAGACCGACTTGTGCATGCATGTCAAAGATGTTTTCTAACACCAAAATTTCTGGTGTTGCAACTAATGGCTCGACTTTGACAATGTGAGCTTAAATTTTTTTTAGGTATGGAATGAGTTCGGTCTACAACTCAGTAACCTGATCTGTTAGGTGCACTTCTTGTTTCTTCAAATTTGCTATCAGCTGCCAGAGTTCTTGAACTCAATGAATATGCTTGAGGAAAGCATGTGGCTCGGTGATAGCTACATTGGTACTCAACTGTATTTCTACTTCTAAACCTTTGATCTTTTCACTGACTTCAATAGTGAAGGTGTCTAGAGTACATAGCTTCAATAAGTATTGACAAATTGTCTGGGTGATGGATTTTGTGTCAGTTATTACCTCAAATAATTTGACCTTAAGTAATGCCACTTCTTGGCTGATTTTCTCGGCTAATTTGTGTTGTATTCTGGATTCTACCCTTTCTTCAATTCTTTTGTCTACATCGGTGTCTGGGGCATTGATCTTCTCTACAAGTGTAGAAAGTTGATCTATAATAGGCGTATCCTCATCAATGTGTATCTCAAGTACTACCTGTTGGAGGAATTCCTGCACATCATTTAGAACTTCTTTTCTTTTGTGCTCTTGCTTTAGTTTCTCTTGCACCGCCTTTCTTGAACATAACTACCCATATTTACTCAATTCCTTGGGGCTTAGGATCCTCGGGTCACACTCAAGTAAAATGATCACTTCATCTAGGGTGACCGATCCTTTTCCTTTCTTCTTCTTCTTCTATGCTAGGGGTGATTTCTTCTCAATGATAGCAATTGTTCTATCTCCAATCTTTGGGTATCCTTCCCTATTTGCACTTGATCTTTCTTCTTCTACTCCTTAGTAGTGGTGGTCTCGGTTGTTGTAGTAGGAGTCTCAGTTGTGGTATTCGGTGGAATCACCTTGGTTTCCTATGGTTTTTGTGTGTCCTTTGTTGCATTTGTTTCTTTTGGTTCGGTGGAAGGTGCCTCTGTATGTGTAGGCTCATTTGTCTCTGCAAGTTTCTCTATTTGTTGATCTCCAGTTGTATCTTTGTTTTGCTCAAGATCTGAGCTATCGGGTTGTACTTAAGAAAGAATTTCTACTGCTTCGGCAAGTACAAGAAGTTCACTCGGTAGTGATGTAAATAGACTGGTAGTGTCTTGTGCTTCATCTTTGTTTGATGCAATATTTACATCTTCATCATCTTGGTCATCAGGATCACCATGTGTGATGTCTACAATGAGTACATCATCATCAGTTTTCTTGTCCAGTTGGATTTCAACTTTGTCCGGTGCATCCCGTGAAACTTTTATTTCTTCCTTGTCCTCAGTTATATTAATTGCCTTGGTAACTGATATACCGGTACTCTTTGATTTCTTTTTTGGTCCTTCATCAATGTAAATGCCTTTGCCCTTAGAATTTTGTCTCTTCTTAGACAGGTTTAAAAATGCTTGTTGCTCAGCTTTTTCTTTTGCTTTCAGAATTTATGTCCATATAGAATCTGTAGTGACATCCATATTTGCTCCATTGTCATCCATGATCATTAAGGCTCTATTCTTGATCATAAAGTTTTCTTGGTACTTGGTCAAGTATTCACTGACTTGCCCAAAGCTTAAGTATGCGACTGCCCAAACTAGAGAGTGTTCTCTCTTTCTCTTTTCGGTGTCTAATGCAACAACCCATTTCTCAGTAATTATATCATCCAATTTCTTCGGTAAGGCACATGCAAACTCCATTGGAACTTTCTTAAACTTTATCATCATTTGGATGAAAACCTCTTCAATTTTAGTTTGATCTTCTTTTGACATTTTGTCAAATCTGTCTAGCAAAGGATCAATGAGATCTCCATGTTCAATTATGTCCTCAATGACTTCATCTATTGTTTTGGCCTTGCTAGTGACCACTTTGAATTGATTTATATCATCCTCTATCTCTGTATCCTCTAAATCTTCCTTATTTCTTATGTATTTCCTCTTTTTCTTTGGTGCCTCAGCTACTTTCTTGTTCTTTCTCTTAATGTATTTCTTTATTGGTGTAGCTGCTCTTCTTTTTGTTACTTTTACTGCTTCTTCTTTTTCGGTAGGTGGTGCTGCAGTTGATGAATGTGTCTTCATACCTTCATGTATCGGTGACTGCATCTTTGTAGGAATTTCAAGCGGAGGAACCTGTGTAGGATCTACTTCTTTGTCTGACTCGGTCTCCTCACTATCATATGGTTTGTCAGCTAACTGTAGCTGACCTTCGGTTGCCTGTTCAACCGGTATCCCTTCAGATGTTTATGACTTATCTCCATATTTTGCAGTGAGATCCTTCTTCATTCTCTTTACCTTTCTGTGAATTTTACCGATCTCAATATTAGTAGATATCCTAGATTTAGCTTCTTCATATACTTCGAACCTAGTGGCTATGGGATCCTTCGGTACTGCAAGCAGTGCATTGATAGATTTCAGTGTGAAATCATGATTCATCTCATATCCCATCAGTGCCAACCATTTTATTCTAGGATCAACTGCTTTTATCACGGTGTAATCAGTGTCTACCACAAAACATATGTCATATTCAAATTTCTGTACTAATTCCCTCAGAATTCTACTTCTCTTTTGCATTTTGGTTTGAAATTTAGTGAAGTAAGCATTAAAATCTACATTCAACTTGTTTCCTAACTTGTTCATCATTTCACCGATCTATTTTGTTATCAGTACATCTGGTATCCAGTTTACTTTACCGGTGCCAGGCACAAACTTTTGTAAATAGAAGAATATGCATGCAAGTAGAGATCCGTACTTACATGTGTTAGATTTATTTGTCCTTATAGTATTCATATTCTCTTGGAGTTGATGTAACAATACCTTAGCAAGATCAACTTGGTGACCTTTCACCACAATTTTGTGTGCCATGTCTACTACGTTTCAAGATACGCTGTTGAGTCTGCTTGATTGAAATAGCTTATACCCGATCACATGTGCTGCAAATTTTACTGCTGGGTCCTTGATAGTTGAAATATTTAATGCTCAACTATCCCATTGTGCTCCAGTGTATTTCTCAACATCTGATCATGATGAACTTCAGAAAGCCTTAGCTTTTTCGGTAGTAGGGAGCCCAGTAACCCTACTGATTACTTTCTTGGTGACCTCAATCGGTTTATCCAGCCAGAACTTGTCATCATGATATCTACTCAGAATGATTCTGATCCAATCCAATTTGAATGATTATGGCAAGTGCATAAAGTATGATAAACTTGATTCCTCAATCTTCTTGTAGTTTGATTTCATTTTTCCTTCGGGGCCACAAAGTGGTTGATAAGCTGCAATTGTTTCAAAGTCCCCAACTTCTCCGATTTTACAGTGAATGTAAGACCTTATGTCTTCTATCAATAAAACCCTTTCTGGTATGCTTGAAAATGCAACCATTGCATCTGTCTATGCTACAACCTTGGGATGTGGTTTAAACTTCAGCTCAACAAAATTTTCCCTAACAATTAGGTTAACTTCCTCTTCAACACTTTGAGTTTTTCTTGCAGACAATGTCGATGCCATAAATTGATTCTAGGGTTTCGGCAAGCAACATAATAGGAACTGTTTGATCGCAAATAAACTTACTCAGTATTGTGAAGAGTGATGTCGGTTCAATCTAGTGTAGCCTTGAATCCTTTAGAAAATCCTTTAGCTCGAACTCTGCTCTTTGAAATTCTCCGCTCTTCGAAATCGCATTATAGAAATGAACTCTATTCCCGTGTAATTATAGACTTTCGATGTTCCCACTCAAACTTTTATGTAATAAATGCTCCATCTAAATTTTGGTACGACACAGCTGTCAGCTCGGTGACTACTAAAACTTTCATCCGCTTAGTTAACATAGGTTTCTTCATTGATTGATATATATGCTCGGTTAACCTTAGATAGTGATTACCGACGGGTAACCAACTCTCGGTCTCTCTTTTACCGACTGTATAACATTGTTAGCTAATGACAACTAAACCATAGTGCATCTTTATTCATGCTGATTTGGTATAAAAGAATTATGCATAAGGAACTGTATGAAAAATGTGATCTTTTGAAATATTAGTCCCATACATACCTATTTCACTTTAAGTGGAGGCACCGATGTCACCCAATCCAGTGGACGAGGTTTCACCAACAACATTACTTGACTCAGCATTCTCATTAGATGCCTTCTTCCACATAGTGTTCCTTAACTTTGTGATATCAGCAATAGTATATCCACTTTCAAATATATGGTTCTCATCTGGTGCTCGGTCTCTGCAGTTCTTGCTTAAATGACTGACCTTATGGCAGTGCATACTGTAATCACCTAAAATTGGGCTAACATAACCTAGGGCCCTATTTGCCCTTAATTTGGTATGTAACCTTAATTATGCTAATTTGATCTCTGATTATTAGTATAAATTCTCAAAAATTCATTAAACCCCATCAATTTCTAGATCAAGCATTTATCACCAAAGTTCAAGCAAAAATCAAGGTTATTAACTCTAGGCCTATTTAATTACTTAAACCCCATCAAAAGCAAAGGCTAGAGTTATTAATTATGGAAAATACATAAATATCTCCTAAATCAAACAAACACAACAAACACAACTTAAAACAAGGAGGCTTGCACATGGATCAAGGATCAAGCCAAGATACATCTCAACCACTCCTCATGGATGCATCTCGACCGCTGATTCTCTTCCAAATCTTATAAAAGAGAGCTTTCAAAGGCTTTCCTTCTTCTTCTAGCTCCTTAGGTTTTTGAAAGGCTTCTTTTGACACATTGCTAATTGCTTCCAATTTTAATGTTTAGACTCTCATTTGCTCATGGATTTGAGACTTCATGATCCATGATTATGAACTCTCATACTTTGGAGAATTTGTGAACTAATGCTTGGATTGATAGTTGT
This sequence comes from Chamaecyparis obtusa, assembly GCA_027943335.1. Classification (NCBI taxonomy): domain Eukaryota; kingdom Viridiplantae; phylum Streptophyta; class Pinopsida; order Cupressales; family Cupressaceae; genus Chamaecyparis; species Chamaecyparis obtusa. The sequence continues at coordinate 72,188 of BSBK01009000.1, forward strand.
TTTCCATGATTTCAAGCTTTTATTAAGTAGAAAACACTTCAATTTGGGTTTTAATGGAAGAAATTAGAATTTCATGCTCTCATTTAGGTTGTTTACATGCACTTTGAATCTCTCATTTTAGTGTAGATTGTCACTATTTTAAGGGTTAAATCTGAGAACAAACTAACCCCTATCTCATACTCACATTAATTAGAGAGCAATAGGATGCTTTTGCTTGTTAACATTTTCAATTGAATCTTCATTTTCCTCTAACAAGTGATGTTATTATCCTATTGAAGTGTTGTGTTGCAGGTCACAAACTCACACACACATTTCTGGCGCCCACCATGGGGTTAGAATAAAGATGCACTATGGTTTAGTTGTCATAAGAAATATGGGGTGCGATCCGGTATACCGGATGCGAACCGGTCCTAAACTTTGGCTAAAAACATTTGAATTTTTCCAGACGTGACCCGATGGGGTGCGATCCAAGAAATACCGAATGTGATCTGGAATCCAGGAGGTGACACAGGTTGGACACGATGCGATCCCATATACGGGATGCGACACAACACTAGTTGGCCTATAAAATGCATAGAAATGCGTGAAATTGAAAATTTTCAAATTGAAAAGGTTCGTTTATCGAATACTCACAGGTGCCTCATAATGCCTCAGGTGGTCATGTCATCTGGCCCTCTCAAATTGATGCTTCTCTATAGGGAACACCATGTCTACTCAGAGCTCCATGAATTTCTAAGGGATAAAAGTGAAAATGAATAGTTAAAAGTCAATTTTTGGCCTATTTAAGCCTCCCGGGGCCCCCGGGGCCTTAAGGGACTTTCTTCATTAGACATCATAGAGGCCTAATCTCGGGACCGAAATTGAAACAGGTGATTTTTATCATCTCAATGCCGTAAAAATAGAGTTACACAACAAAGTTAATATCCAAAAGGGCACAAGTCAAAATGGTCACAGGGCGGTCAAACAGGGGCAAAATGGTGCGAAACTGATGCAGTGGGCAAGGCAAATCAGATTTATATGATGGGATATTATTTCAACACAAGTCAAGCTTGGTTAACTTTCTCAAATTCTTGGTGAAATAGTGCGTCTAGGGCACTTTAATTGATCTAAATAGCTTGAACATTCTTTCTAATTGATCTATGCTTGACCTAAGGTCAATTCAATCACTGTAATGCTTGATCCTAATTAGTTTATTCCAATTCATTCCACTTTCGGTCCTGAGGGGGCATAATCATACCAAAATCTAATGCTTTGAATCAAATTTTTCAACACCAAGGGCACGACAGTTCTCTTCAATCAAGTTGAGACTGTTAATTTCAACTGAATTTTTTTTTTCAAATCTCATATTGACCTTCGTTCAATCAAGCTCGGAAGTTGGTATCATCAATTCCTGTTCAATGAAGCTCAGAATTGATAGTTTCTAAATCAAGCAAGAATTCATTCAATCAAGCTCGAAATTCTTTTATCGATTTTCATTCAATTAGGCTCGGAATCGGTATTGTCAGTTTGCGTTCAATCAAGTTCAGAATTGATAGCTTTTTAGAAACCAAGCAAGAATTTGTTCAATCAAGCTCAAAATTCTTTTATCGATTTTCGTTCAATCAGGCTTGGAATCGGTATTGTCAATTTGCGTTCAATCAAGTTCAGAATTGACAGCTTTTTGGAAACCAGGTAGGATTTCATTCGATCAAGCTCAGAATTCTCAATTTCAAAGTAGTTCTCACTACTTTGTAAATCTCCTGAATCACGCTTTGAATAAGATTTTCTTTGAATTCCTGTTCTATTCACAAAGCAATTCAAAGAGGGGAAAATGTAATCACCTAAAACTGGGCTAACAGAACCTAGGGCCCTATTTGCCCTTAATTTGGTATGTAACCTTAATTATGCTAATTTGATCTCTGATTATTAATATAAATTCTCAAAAATTCATTAAACCCCATCAATTTCTAGATCAAGCATTTATCACCAAAGTTCAAGCAAAAATCAAGGTTATTAACTCTAGGCCTATTTAATTACTTAAACCCCATCAAAAGCAAAGGCTAGAGTAATTAATTATGGCAAGTACATAAATATCTCCTAAATCAAACAAACACAACAAACACAACTTAAAACAAGGAGGCTTGCACATGGATCAAGGATCAAGCCAAGATACATCTCAACCACTCCTCATGGATGCATCTCGACCGTTGATTCTCTTCCAAATCTTATAAAAGAGAGCTTTCAAAGGCTTTCCTTCTTCTTCTAGCTCCTTAGGTTTTTGAAAGGCTTCTTTTGACACATTGCTAATTGCTTCCAATTTTAATGTTTAGACTCTCATTTTCTCATGGATTTGAGGCTTCATGATCCATGATTATGAACTCTCATACTTTGGAGAATTTGTGAACTAATGCTTGGATTGATAGTTGTTGTCCATGATTTCAAGCTTTTATTAAGTAGAAAACACTTCAATTTGGGTTTTAATGGAATAAATTAGAATTTCATGCTCTCATTTAGGTTGTTTACATGCACTTTGAATCTCTCATTTTAGTGTAGATTGTCACTATTTTAAGGGTTAAATCTAAGAACAAACTAACCCCTATTTCATACTCACATTAATTAGAGAGCAATAGGATGCTTTTGCTTGTTAACATTTTCAATTGAATCTTCATTTTCCTCTAACAAGTGATGTTATTATCCTATTGAAGTGTTGTGTTGTAGGTCACAAACTCACACACACACATACAAGCCATCCCAGAGTTTGTCCAGTTTCTTGATTGTCCAATCTGACTCTTTCTATAACAGTTTGCTACAATGTGTCCATATCTACCACATACAACACAGTAAGTCGATGTATTATAATCCCAAACATAAGAGTTACCTTGTCTCTTCAGTTGTTATGGTCTGCGTTGAGGTTTCTCCTTAGGTGTCCAGACTTGCTTCAGTTTTGCCTTACAGTCTCGTGCAGTGTGTCCAGGCTTGTTACAAGTATAGCATATTTTCTCCATGGTAGTATTATTAGCAAGATCATTTTGCTTGGCTCTACACTCATAAGCAGGATGTCCAAAATTTCCATAGTAATAACAATATCCATTAAACTTAGGAGTGATAGGAGGTTTACCTTGTGCTTTGCTTCTACACACATTAGATGTATGTCTCGGTTTGCCACAATGATAACATGTCAACACTTTAGGTTTTTTATTTTGACTGATGTTGACTGGTTTAGTTTGTTGTGATGTTTCTCCTTCACCGGTGTAGCCTATACCGGCTTTGCTCTCAAATATTCTTTGATTAGTTAAGAATTCATCAATCTTCTTAGAACTTTCCTCAACAAGTTTCTTCATTTCATTTTGCACTGTTGATATTTCACTTCATTTCTCAGCTTCTCATTTTCTTCTCTGAGGCTTGCAACATCTTCTAGTTTTCTTGACAATTCTGCATTTACTCGGTTTACTTCTTGATTCACAGTCATCACTTGATTAGTTACTTGGAAATATTGGTCAGTGAGTCTTTGCATCTCACTTTCTTTAGTTTGAAGTTGTTCACTCATCTGTCTTTGATCACCGATTGCTAGATTTCTTTCTTGCTCGGCTTGATTTGCTTTGTTCATTGTTTCTATCATTCTCACCATCTAAGATTCTTGACTGATTTGTAGTGCTTTCACTTGATCAATTAAATATTGATTCTTTTAAAATAGATCAGTGATTATGCTTTTAGATCCATCGGAGATGCTTCCAGGACTAGATCCAGTGTGCTCGAATATGTCATCAATAGGTTCTTCATGATAACCGATCTCATTCTGTAGTCTTGCTAGATTCTTCGTTTCATCCAGTAATTTCCTCAGTCCTTCCTTGGCTTGCTTATACTATTCCACATACATTTGCATTTGTATCTTTTGATTCTCAATAGTCTTGTCAAGCTTGTATCTCTCCATGACTTAGATCTTTACCCTTCAGTGGTTAAATTGTTCAATAAGAGAACTGTTCTCTGATACCAATTGTTGGAATTAGGAGAGATAGGTACTAAGAGGGGAGGGGTGAATCAGTGCCTTCAAAAATTTACTTGTAAACCTTTCAATGCTCATAGATGACTTGAAGGAAGTTTCAATGGTTGACAAACTATTATCATAGTTACTTAGCTCAAATGCAATCAACTTACCGAGTAGGGCTTCAAGAGTAACAACATTATTTACTATAGATCTCAACTCCTCAATTGTAGATAATCTAATAGCATACTTAGAAGACAAAGTTCTCAAGATTTTACTTACCACTTCTTTATTAGTCAAGGTTCCACTAGCACCTCTGATGGAACTAACAACTTCCTTGATTCTCCTATTATATTGTGTGATGTTCTCTTCATCTTTCATTCTCATCTCATCATACTTTCCTCTTAGACTATCAACCTTAGCTTTTTATACATGTTGATCTCCTCCATAGATAAATGTAAGCCTGTCCCACATCTCTTGTAAATTATCACAATCCTTGATATCATTGAATTCAACATCGGAGAGGGAAGAAGAAGTCTCTATCATAATCAAGTTGTGTTCCTTCTTTTATTTTATCTGATCAACCATTAAAGGTCTGGTAGGTAGTGGAGTGTAATCATTTTACAACATATATAATGCAAATTCTCCAATCCCAGATAGATACAATTTCATTCTACTTTTCCATGTTGAGAAACTTTCCTTGTTCAACTTAGGTACTTCTCTCCTATACATCTTCAGATCTTTTACTCAAGTATTTTAAACTTATCTCTTCATAGTACTTAGCTCTAATACCAATTGTTTGATTATGGAGAGGGGGGGGGGGGGGGTGAATCAGTAATCCCTGATCCCAAATACCTAAAATACTTCTCTAATTAACTCGGTAGAAGATTGATAAAATCACAGTTCACTATTTACCAACAACAATAAATAAACTATAACAATTAGTAAATCATTCACACAAATCATTCACAATATGTAACACCAATAGTTAACATGGAAACCCAGCTTTGGGAAAAACCACTATGGGAATTATCACCCACTAAGAAAATACTCTTCTGAAGTACATTCGGTTAAGAGACAATCTAGATAAAGATTACAATATAGACTATTAGGTGCGACCTGGGCAAGGGATTTACCTCAGATCTGTTAGGATCTTCACCCTGTTAGGAGTGGCCTTATTAGAGGGCTTCAAATACTCTTTAGAATGTTACCTTTTTCAAGGATTTAACAATAAGACTATTAAGTCCACTTTGTTAAGAGATTTCACTGTTATAAATGCTAATAAGAAACAATAATAAAATTGACCTATAGATTTGCAACTATCTTTTCATGATCAGATCCTTAGTTCACTCTTCAATCTTCACTTCAATTCTTCATTATCCATTGGCGTCAAAACTTCATCAAATCTCTTCTTTCCCACTCGAAATCTCTCTGTTCCTTCTTCTATGTATCAGTTGGTGACTCTTCTTTTTATCACTTTGCTAGCCATTTATCCATATAAGATCATCCTTTATATAAATTTTTTTTTCCTCTTAATCTCCTCTATTACATTTTCCTTTAATCAATCTTGACCGTTCAATTCATTATACCTTACATTCGAATCTTGGTAACACATTTCCTTTTCACCTTGGAACTTGAACTTTTCTAGAAACTTGTTCCTTCTCTTTTTACCACTTAGATCTTTTCGTAGATCTTCTCCTTGAATTTTCATAACCGTAGATCATTGTAACTAACTTTCCTCATCATCATGATGATTCAGCTCATCATAGCTAATCATTAAATGTTGATTCAATCCTTATTTAATATATTTTCCTTTCTCGGTGTTCTTCATTTGAATTTCGGTTACCCTCGCTCGGTGCCTAAACTTTTCTTTTTTGTTTGGTGTCTTGAGTTCCTTTCACTTTATCGAGTGACCTTTCCTTTTACCTGTATCTTACCATGTGATTTTTCCTTCTCGGTAGCCAAAACACTTTTTCTTATCGACTTGCCAAATATTTACTACCATGGTTTACCGACTTAACATAATTATATGTTAGGTAGAAAATAATTATATGACCATTCTCTTAACATTGTCCGATCTATATTAGCTGCCCATTTATGTTCTTCAACTTCATAACATCTCATTTCTTCTTCTCCTTAACACATTCATCTTATATCATTATCGAATGAATTGGCAACATAATATAAACTAGAGATAAATTGCTTGACATCAATGACAAGACAATAAATGATCTAACCTTTCTACTATCATCATGTATTCCTCTTATCTTGGTCGGTCTTCATCATTGGCTCCATCAGATAATCAGTCTTCAACATTACTGTCAATTATAGTAACAATATTTTGAAGAATTTGTGTGCTACCCATAAAAAACTTGCACAACATGATACTAACTAGTATACCCTACAACAATTACAACCTAAACATATGCAAAAATACCACAACCACCATTAGCAGAGAATAACATCATTTCCAAAAAAATATAAGTGCATAGAGACTAGCCGCCTATACCAAACCATTACATACATAACTAAAAATGGGCATATCCCTAACAACTAAATATTAAACTTGCAATATAAAATTGGAAGGAAAAAAGAATAAAAGACAAAGTGAAACCCCTGTCTCACACCTTCCTCTACACACCCAGTGGCTTGTTTAGCCAAAAATATTGAGGCACAAATTTCTCTTGCTTTCCTTTTCCCCATTCCTCATTATTTCCTTTCTTCACCTCCTCCTTTAGCCTCTTTTTTTCCTTCTCCTGCATGTACAAAAAGACTTTCAAAGACTCCTATCTAATGGTTTCTTCTACACACCTCTCCTTTTGGTTTCTCATGGTACTCCAAATTAGGAAGGGGCAAATTGGGGATCTTTGATCACCAATCTTCATCCACTTTCCTTAGTGGGCACAAAATCCTAGTCCTTGTTTCACCATGGATGACATTGGCAAAATACCACTTTGGTTGTATACAGACCTTCAAAAACCACATAGCCTTATCCTTCGAATTGAGCTCAAGAACCTATGTTAAAAAAAACCATAGAAATATCAATATTAGCCTAGTAGTAGTGCTCAAAATTCATAAAATCCTCCCTTAGTATCAAGTCAACAATTTTCTAGAAAGCTGGCTCATCCATAGTGAAAACACCCTTCAACCTTTTCTTTGTAATATTTCCCAAGAACCATTATTTCTATTTTGGCATGAGGAGGGTGAAGTTTACCTCCATGCTCACTTGTATCCACACAAACTTTGACCAACAACTAATAGAGATGATGAGAAATAAAGAAAATAAATCCAAAGTTAAATTTAACCACCCTCACACCACCCCGTACCTATCCTATCATGTCATTTGAGGGAACAAATAATCTTGTGTATGATAGATCACCACCATCATCCAATATTTTTCTTGAGAAAAAACCTGCATCATTTCACTTAGCTCTAGTATTAATGGCACAATGAGTATCAAACGTGTCATGCCATCTTATGATTACACTTTGATCAAGCTCCAAGTTGACAACCATTTTTGAAATACAATTCAAATTTTAAACTTAAAAAATAATAGGCCCAACTACCTCTACTCTCAAAATTTGTACATGTTTGCAATGAAAATCCCTATAGCTGCACCACAAATCAAAGCTTGTAAACACAAGAAATATGAAGCATTTAAGTTAGACTAAACATTCTAAATAACTTTTAATGCAACCAAAATTCCATTGCAACCTTCGATGAGCTAAAACAAGGGCACCCAAAACCTTGTTTGATTTTCTCTTTGTGATTTTTCTAGGTATGCTCTCCCAACACAATACAATAAATCTCACTACAATTGATAAGTGAAGAGTTGAGAACATGTATGAGGAACTTTCCCCAATCTTCACAAAATTATGATGCAAAATGCAAGATCTATTGCTAATAATGTAAATTAAAGAGATTAATAACTAGATTGAAATAAAACTGCTAAATTGAGATGAGAATGCAAGATTCAAACTAAGCTAAGAAAATCAAATCTGATCTACCATGTAAGAAAGTAATCTAAGCTATGGTGGTAATGCAACAAGCTAATAATCTATAATGGTAAGATTGCAAGAGTGCTTAAATGCTCAAGTTCTCCAAGAATGCTCTAGCTTGTTATTGTGTAACTAACTTGAAAATGAGGAGTGAGGCCTCCTTTTTATAGAATGACTTAAAGAATGGGTGGCCAAGGTTAAGAAGCAAAAGAATGGATGGTCAAGATTAAGAGGCAAAATGGGGGTGGCTAAGATGAAGAGGCAAACAAAATGAGTGGCTAGGATTAAGAGACAAAATACGCAAAAGTCAAATATCACTTTTAGAGGAAAAGAATTTGAGATGATTGGAGGAAAAAAAAATGGAGAGGTGGTTACCTTGGAAGAGGTAACTGTGCACATGATTAGAGGTAATCCACCTTTTAATCAAGATTAGAGGAATATTAGCAAAAAATAAGATTAGGAAAAAGTGAAAAAGAGAATTAAATTAAAATAATTTTTTAATTTAATTAAGGTTTAGAAGATCTTTAGGCTAGTAGAGGAATAAAATAAAATAAAATATATTTTATAATAAGAAATGATGGGATAATATATTAAAGTAAATTTAATACATTAGAGTATTTAAATAAAATTTAAATACAAAGGGAAAATACATTTATTTAATTACATTAAATTTAATTAAATAAATAGAGGAATATAACAATATAGTTACTTAATAAAAATTAATATTAGTGTGAATGGACAATTTTAGGTGCCTACAATTGTTGATCCCTAAGTTTTGTTGTCTATTAGTGTCTTACACTTAGCCATTTTCTAGGCAATGTTGGTTGGTCATCACTACGACCGAGCCATCTTGCAAAGGCTGAGTTATGTCTAGACTTGTATTTTGTATAGTTACTGAGCACTAGTTACTGCCGAGCAAGTCAGAAGTCACCGAGTACTTCAGTAGTTGCCGAATAGTTTATGTTGAATTGTATAGAAGAGTCAGTGCCGAGCATTAGTATACGAAGAATAGTAAATGCCAAGTATCAGAGACTTCATATGTCGAGCAAGCCAGTTTTGACATATGTATTTGTTATGGCACAAACACTTAGGTAAACCATTTTGGCTGACATCTATACAATATTTGATGTTCTTTGAGAGAATTACGAAGTTGATTACACCTTGTATTTATAATCATTAATCCCTATGTAAGCCATGCAACTTATCAGAAAAGGGAATGCTTAAGCGACATAAGTAGAGAATCTAGATCGTTGATCTTGATCTAGGAGGTTGATTAGATGTTTATATAAGTTGATATCTTAACCCTAAAACAATGTATGGATAGATGAATGTAATGAAGGAGATCTCATGCATGTACGCAAAACAAAGAAGTATTTTGATATAGGCAGAGATCAATCAGAGTAACTAAGAAAAGCAGTGAAGGAGATAACAAAGATACATTTAATTTTGAGATCAGATAAGTATTGGAAAGAGAAGATCTGTTATCAACATTTTCAGTGCAAACTGAAGGATCAGGTACTGATACATTTTAACAAGTGAATCAGGGTAAATCTCTTAACAAAGTAGTCCTAATAGGCTTTCATAAATCTCTTAACCGAGTGCTTACTTAGTTGTAAGTTTCAAATCCTTTAATCAAGATAGATTGTATAAGTCTGTAAGCTCTTAACAGGGTAGACCCCTCACAGGGTAGATCATCTGAAGTGATCAAACATTGTAGCCCTAACATGAAAACTTTATACTACAGTAGTGAAGATTTGTGGGTGTTATCCCCACCCCAATTTTACCTTTCAAAGGTTTCTAGGTAACCAAAATATTTGTGTTATGTGTTTCATTTCATGGATGAAGTTAGATTGTTAGATCTATTTAAGTATTGAGATTCATGTTTATGATATGCAAGTGAAATTTATGTCAAAGTGGAATTAATAGTAGATATTTGATTCACCCCCCCCTCTCAGTATCTCACTTTCCATATTAGATTTATAACATCAATACCCCTTATATATTTGACCATCCTTTAAATTTTTTGAAATAATAATGCCCATTTTGAAAGCTTATTAGCAATTTGGTTACCTTCACAAAGAATGTGTGTGACTTTGAAATTTTTGAGGTGGCTTAGTTTTTGCTAAATAATATTCATAATTTTCTCAATCTTCCATGGATGGACCTTGTCTTTAGAAATGACATTAACAATAATATGGGAGTCACCTTCTAAGTGTAGTTGTTCAACATCTATTTTTGGCACCAATTCGATGGCCAACAACATTGTCTTTGTATCTACATCATTTTTAGTTCCATCCTCTGGCTTACTTGACGCCATAGCCAAAATATTTCTCTCCATGTCACGTGCCACACATTTAGCACCAGAAGGACCTAGATTCCATTTCAATGCTCCATCAAAAATGATCTTTATCCATCCAATGTTTGGTCTCTCCCAGTTGACATCCCCTCTATTGGAGTTAGAAGGATTAGTCGGGGAAAGCCCATAAATGGGTAGATATAATGTCTCCACTTAAAGTAAGCCTTTCCATCTTTATAGAGAAGCCCACTTAGTTTTTAGCAAGCACAAAAAGTTGATCTTGAAGAGAGCTAGCTTTTTTTAAAAAAAAATTCTCATCAACTTTTGGAAAATTTGGATGAATTTAGAGGTGACTCTATTAATACAACCTTTATAATTGGGAATTAATTTAATGCTAGATAGATTTACTCCTCTTAAAGTCTCCTTATGTCTTTATAAGAGATCTATTTGATTTTTGACAAGTATAAAAACTAAACTTAAAAGAAAGACAACTTACTTTTTGAATTCTCCATCATCTTTTGTACATTTTTAGATGAAATGAAAAATAATTTTCTTGATGCAATCTTTATTATTCAATATTAAACTAACTTTAAGAAGAAATAATTTACTTTTTAAATTTTCCATGACTTCAAAAACAATACTTCAAATAAAATTCATCATTTAAAATAAATATCTCTTTCAATAATATAATTGCTAAGTTGTATTTCTTAATAATTTAGATTTCTCTTTCAACTACCCATTAATAACTTTCATTCTTTTAATCACTTTATTCCATATAAAATTTGAAATAAAATATTGATATATCAACTTCCAAAGACTAATTATGATTAGCAAACAAGTCATCTTGAGTTGATTGTCCAACTACCTATATATCTCCATAAAAAATCTTTTAAAATCTCCCAAAGCGAAGGCATTAAAATTATTGGTATTAAGGAGAATGTTAGTTTGATTTAAAGACAGGCGGAAAGAAGGCATGAGAAGGCATTAAAATTATTGGTATTAAGGAGAATGTTAGTTTGATTTAAAGACAGGTGGAAAGAAGGCATTCAATTTGGTCCTTAGACTTAGTGAAAAAGTAAACGATAACGTGTACTTTTCTCTATTATTACCTAATTACGTACCCATTTTCAATTGCTTCATTCTCTTAATTATAGTACTTAGGTCAATATGGCGGTAGTCCTCTTAATTTCCTATGAAATGATGTAATGCATTACACCCTATTTTTATTGTTTTTTATATGTGGACCCTATTTTATTATTATTATTATGCCAACCACATTGGAAGAAGGATCATGGCAAAATTCATAGACTAAATTGATTTTGAATTTCTTGTAGAAAAATAAATGGAACTTATTTAGAAATGAATTCAACATTGTACAAGTAATGAGATGGCCCTCACTCTACTTTCATTTTTCATCTCTTTCAAATGAAGATTCCACTAAAAATGGATTTTATTTTTTTAATATAATATACAACATTGTTTTGTGAAGTTATTACTAGGTTTATATTTAATTTAATGAAATGATTTAATGCATACAATTTTTTAAGGAATATGAGTTTATAAATGGTGTAATCTTTTGTAAAATTATGTTTTCGAAATATTTTTATATTTTGTTTGGATATATTTTATTTATTTTTATATAAATTTGGTACTTATTGTGTCTTTATGTATAGATATTTGATTCTCACATTAAAATTAATCATTTTTTTTTGTTGGGATTAGGTTTCATCTTGTTAATTCTAGATAAGTTATAAGAGATTTATTTAATATTGTCAATAGATAAATAGTTTATCTCCAAAAATTATGAAGAGGGTGGACTTGGACAGATTTCTATGGTAAAAAAATTATTTATTAATTATTTATTTTCTAACATATGGTTGTAGTGGCATTTAAGTTGGAGGTTACTTTGGGGTGTTAAAAATTAGGTAAAAACTAAGATGTGTAAGGTGTGCAAGCATCTTCCACTATTGGATCTTATGGAAAATTTAGTCAATCTCCCCACTGAGTGCATAGAATTTAGGATTTTCTTAATTTTATTGGTTATCAGATTATCTATAATGGCTATGATATAGGAGGTGGATGTAGAGTGTATAAGATGAGTTACTATTCAAGGTATGTTAACCATTTTGCTGAGATATGAGATAACCAATGAGGATTTGGATGTCTGGTTTTGAGTGTGTGATATTGACCACTTATTTTGGAATATCATTCATGGTATCTTGAATATATCTCTCCTATATGTTTTTTCTTTGAGATGGTTGTGTTAGTGCTCAAATCTGCAGATGATTTAAGATTCATAAAATCTTGAAAATTATAACTCCAATAATCCCAATAGATGCATCTAACAAAATGCAAGCACTAAGGTAATTAAGGTTGTAAAACCTTCTTCACTTTGAGTATAATACTCAGGTGGGTTTACCTTCTTAAAAGCTTCTTCAAAGCATCATAACAGACATTTATGCACTTGAAATAAATGTGTCAACTCAAAGACATACAATAAAAGTAAATGGAGATAAATTCTTTGATAAAATAATGGTGAACAAATGTAAATCAAACCAAAACCAGTGCCTTATTCATTGGGCTAGAGTCAAAACTAAACATCTACATAATCTTATTAACACAAAGATACTGAAATTCAAATAAATTGCCTAACAATTTATTTTCCCAATTTCCAACCCTGTCATCAAATTCATACATGGAATTTCAAATTCCAGAGACCTCCCTGAAGATTTATTCTCTCCTTGAGAGAAACTTGAGTTTAACCCCTATATTCACCTTGTGAACAATACATTAATAAGCCTTATTGATTAATGCATAAGAAATTCAAAAGCATCCATACATGAAGACAACCAAAGATAGCAATGGAACTCCAATATATTTGTATTAATTCTCCACTGTATCCATTACAATTTCCACAAAATTTCAAAGAAGTTCAGTTCTATATTCAGTTTGCTTTTACAAAAGTCCCCCCTTCAAAAAGATCAAAACTTGCTATATATACCAACAACCATCTTGGAATCCTCGAAAGGATGCAACAAGCTTCGGATGGCTGGGAAAATGACATGCACAAAAGACAAAAAGTACAAACCAAAGACAGTGATTACATTAACAGAAAGTAGTTCACCACTACTAACATCTTCATAGGTGGCACCTTTGTCTGGAGATATTTCAGAGCAGTTACTTGATTTGTTACATGAATGATGACCGCCATTATAGGCTAACTTACATCATCCTATGTTTGAAACATGCTCTCCCTCAAATTCTGGATTAGGTGCCATGTGTGCCCTATTCATCTTCTTCTTCTACCACGAGGACAACTGGCTTCTTCTTTCTTCTCTTTGTCATCTTGTCCCAGGCTGCCACATCATCATTAGAAGGCCAATTGTAAGCTTGCAGTTCCTATAGTGATTTGATCTATTGGTCCCACATAGAATCAGTTATACTTTTAGCCTCTGCTGCAAACCGTATGCAGTCAACCTCAACTTTAAACAAACTATCAATTATATCATTACACCCTTCTAAGTATAGGGCATTATCACCATTAAGGAAAGCATCCTGTTTGATTACCAACTGATCCATTGATGCCTTCCACTCATCTATACTGACTACCTTTCCATCATTACCATATACTGAAGGCAACTACTTACTATAGTCCCTATCAAACATAGCCAACTTGGCCTTTATTTGGTTAGACTTTCCTTTGAAAAACTTTGATATAGCACTCACCAAACCAATTTTCTCAAATACCTCTGTTACTATCTCAGGAATATCAGGCCTACTTTCCTACAAAGCATCCAATTTATCAAACAACAAGCTTCTTCTTGACCACACACTGTACAATGGCTCCAAAGTGATTAATGATTCATTCACCTTTTCATTAGCCTTGTTCAAATGACTAACAGATTGATGGACTACTTCCATCTCCTTTATTTTTCTTTGCCTATACTGCACAATCTTTGCCACAGTATCTAGGGATGCATCCAACCTTACTTTCTCCAAGTCCTCAATAGGCTTGTCAGCAAATTCTGTATTTGTTTGAGGAGGGACCTCAATTTGCAAAGAAGGGATAGGAACTGCTTTTGAGGCTTCTTCAAGTTTCACCTTTAAGTCTTCAACCTAATCCTCCAATTTCTTGACCATCATAAGTTGCAGATCCCTATCCCTGGCTACCTTCATTGAATTTTCAAACAATCTGTCATATCTCTCTGACAACTGGATAGTCTTAGCTTCATTAAGGTGGGCAAGGTGCACGACTACCTTTGACACCTCAAGATCAATAGTATTTTGCACGGTCCAGATTATCTTATCTCCCTCCATCTTGTCTTCTATGCTCACTAAAGATGGCTTCTGAGTTCTTGGACCTAGAGACCATAAAGCCACCGCCTGAGACTTAGGGTCATAGCCACTCCCCCTAATCACATCATCAATCTATAGCTCATATGACAAGCCTCCCTAAGGATGCTTCCTAATTTGATCTATGAGGAAGGCGGATGTCAAATCCCATCTAGGAGTCAAGAGCATACCACTTGACTTGATGATTTCTCTAGCCTCCTCAATAGTAATGTTTTCAATACTGGGGTCATATGATGTTAAATCTCTCATTGTTTCTTCACTTGGCTGCATACCCTCATGCAGAGACTTCTTCACCTCTTCATGTTTCCTCCAAATGAGGAAATCCATAAATTCTTTACTTTTCATGAACTGCTCATCATTAAGAAACTCTTCCTGATAGACTTCTCTTTCATCCTTTCCTAGCAACAAGGACATATCCCCCTCCTCTTTTGTTACAAGTTTCTTGCCATCCCTGATGGCCTTTCTTATCTGATGGTGGTAAGCCCAATCATCGGGCACCAAAGCTAAAGCAATATCAATTACCTTCTTTTGTTTTCTCTTCTTTGAAGGTTCACCAACCTCAAGTTTCTATTTTTTCAAAGGTGGCTTAGAAGTAGCCACTTCCTCTTGTTGACCTTGAGTCAAATCAATTACTGGTACATCCTCTCCTTGAGGTGGACTACTACCATCTTGTGACTCATCAGTGTACTCTTCAGGTTCAGAGGCTGAATACTCCCTAGGGATCTCCAACTTTTCTTCAATATGGTCTTCTAACTGATTGGACAGAGTACTATACATTTCTATCATCTTCTCCATTCCTTGTAGAAATGGGAGCTCATGGAAATAACCACCAAAAGGAATACCAACTAACTTTAACCTTTTTTGAATATTAAGCAACTCAAAATACTTGTTCCATCTTTTCTTAGCTTCATCAAAATCTAAGATGTTTCTAATCACATCTTCTTCATCTAATCCCTCATGCTCCTTAATTGACCCAATGTTTGGAATTAGAGTAATTCTGGCTATCTTGATGAAACCCTCGGAGTCCACATACCTCCAAGTGGATGAACACATCTTGAAATGATTTAACCAAATGCTGACTTTATCCAAATCACTCTTTCCAATTAAGAAACTGCCTATTCTAAATTGCCTTGGTGTAAATGTCCCCTTTCTATGAGGTGCAAGATGTTCTTTGTCAGTCCACATCAATTGCCATATAAAATCGATCATGGCAACTCTAGGAGGCACATATCTAGGTAACACATGTGGGGGTTGAGGGAAACTATAAACCCTAATAATTGTATAACTATCCCGAAGGTAGAAATCACCCCAGTTGTGATCTCTTGTCCACTTATCCTCAAACTGCAATGGCCTTAGCAACCTCAAAACATTAGTTGACAATCTTGTGACATTTGTACCCAACATCCCGAGAACCAGATGAACAAAGTAATTCTGAAAGATGGAAAAATTACACTCATTGGAAGTGTAATTCCAAACCCTCAACCAGTATTGCAATGGGTTTAGCTCGTTGTTAAAAGTTCTCCTCAATTTCAGCATCTTAGCACTAAGGGAGTCAACATGGTAGAATAAGATCAAGTGCATGAGAAGGGAATAATGCATAAACTTGATAGGTCTTTTATTTTCTTTGATAGATATGAAACCCTCATGGATCCTATCGATCACATACTGGATGTAATCATAGTCAGTGTTTGAGAGAGAATTTTGAATATCTAAAATTATTATTAATAGGTCAGTAGGCAACTTTTCCTCATCTCCATCAATTTCTAAAACCCTACACAACCCATGACACTGGAATTTCATGTAACCACTCAAGGATGAAAATAGATAAGGAGCATTCATACTCGCATGAAGAGGGGCAATGTAATTACCATGCTTGGGCATGTGTCTAACAATTTGAGTTTTAACAAACCTGATATTACTGGCATACTTATCTCTCTCCTTTTTCAGGTCAATCTTAGTAGAAGAGGAAGCATAAAAGTTAAAAGCCCTCATGAAGGACCCCCTATCTAAGGAAAGGAAAATAGACTGGTCTTCTCGCCTAATAGTTCTTGAAATAAGGTCATAAAGACTTGCTAACACAATAATCAGGTCAACATCAAGGAAAACATTAGGCACAATCAACTTGGCCATCCCTAAAGTCCAAGCATTACAGACTAGAATTGCTTTATGCATATTATTGTAAAAATATGAGAAGATGGTGAAACCTGATCTTGAAGGCGTGATAGGATCTCTGCATTTTTCCATAAGGTCTTCAAAGGCTATGTTAATAGCCTTTTTGTTCTAGTTTGAACCTGGTAGCAGCTTGATAAATTCATCAGAGTAATTCGGCTTCCCCCTGTCTTCTCCACTCTGTTCTTTCACACCTCCACTAGAAGACGCAGCACCCACCTCTGGACAACTCATTCTGTCAAGAAAGAAGAAATTACAGCTCTCCAACTTCACTCCTACAACCTCAACACCAACAATTCACAATCAACTTCAGAAAAACCTTGAGCACGGAAAGTAATGAGGTCCTGACTATACACTTCAAGAATCTGCGTGCGTATGATTGCCAAATTGTAATGAATCTAGCCTGAGTCACTTTTGCATTTAATTCCACACACTACCAACCTTCAAATCATAGCTAGCCATGGCATAGAAGCTGACAAGATGATTTAAAAAATAAAAAATAGGGTGCGAGAGCAACGATTATGGCTTTTTGCATTAAAAACCCTTAATTAATGACAAAATCCATCGTTAAAACCTGATTGGATGACTTTCTACTTTTCTCCAGCTCGACATGGTACCCTCATCCATGTTACAATGACTCATAAAGAACTAAGGGCATTGAGAACTTAATCAAACATGACTTGGAGATCCAACAAACAAAGGAAACTCACGATCTCAAAAAGAAATGCCAACCCATGATTAAGTTTGGAGATCCAGTGACCAAGCCATTCATGGAATCTCAGTAAGACTTCTTAACTCAAGGCTTTGTATCAAGAACTCGTGACCACCATTGATTTAGAAATGATCAACATTTCAAGGGCAATCCTATAAAACTCACGCTAAGCCTCCACCCAACTTAGAGATTCAGCGACCAAAGACTTTGCCAATTCTCAGAATCCTTTTATTAACTCAACGTTCATCAAGAGAACTAGCGAACATAAGGATCTCCTATTCTCAGAAAGCCAAACTTAACTTCGGCTTATCCTCATGATTCAGCGAACAAGGCCATCTCGCATTCTCAGAAAGAAAATCTTAACCAAGGTCAAACTTCGAGAATGAGCGAATAACGTCTACCTCCAATTCGCTAAGTACTTTTCACACCACAGATTACCTCTTGAGATTATGCACTAGCCATTGATCTTGAACACAATTAGTGGCTGTTGCTGAATCGCTTAAAAACTTTGACCGTCATCCTTTTTCACGAGAATTAGCGACCATTGAAAACACACTTTACTCTGCTTTGTTCACCAAGTCGCTGAACACTTTCTAACTTCACTAACTAATTCTGAGATCCCGCAGACACTGCACTCACCAAGTCACTAAATGATTTATGACACCACCATATTTTCTTGAGATTAAGCAACAAGAGAAAACTTCTATCCTTGGCTAAAATTCTTCGTCAAAGCTGCCAAACTAAGAGATTATGAGAACAAGACACATTCTCCAGATCACCAGATAAATTTATGTAGGACCCAATCTTCACAAGATTAAAGCACAAACACTGGATGTAAAGACAATCAATGAAATTCGTTGGATCACTGGAAAGTCATGAAGTTAGCTGCCCGATCCAAAGAACAAGAGATAACTGCCTTGCTAAGTCGCCAAAAGATATTGAGAAACCGCTAGGTATCAAGCAAAAAGCAGACTACACAGTTGCTGAATCGCTTAAAAAAAGCTTAACTGGGAGATTCAGTGATTGAAGAAAGCTTAGCTGGAGGACCCACCGTAATCACCAAATCGCTAAAAGACTTAGGGACAAGGAAATACATTGCACGATTCAATGAAGACTAGGAAAAATGACCACATGCAGAAAAGAAATCTTAAGTGACTTGAAAAGTAACAATGAAACATAAGAATCAGGGCAAACTTAAGGGTTTATACGAAGAAACAAGATCTTCTCAAGGACAAAACCTAAGACAAGGGTTTTCAAACTTGGTTATGGAAAATTTGATGAATTTTGAAAACCTAAACCACAGGATTAACTTACAAAAGGTATAAACTAGGACTTGGAACGACAAACCTCAAAACCTTAGAAATATATTCAACAGGTTGTATTAACAAATAATTTGAGTACTATGATGTTGTAGGAGTATATAGGTATACAGATAAGGTGATGTATATAACTTATTTATCATTAATACTATCTTGGCTCTCTTTCTATGTCGATTATTTTTTGCAAAAAAATTTCTCCACATAAATCTTTATGTTATAGTTTGCATCTACTTTATACTTGATTTTCATTTCTATTAACAATCTATCATTTGGTTGAATTAAGATCAACATGTCTCATTGTATAGTTATAGTTTGTTTTGATATTTTCTTATCCTTGTTCTCTCATCAAATGAAAGTGGCCTTGAATTTTAAAATTAAAATTAGAAGAAAAAATACTATTTTTCACCTTTGTTTTAATTCTACCATCAATTGACATGGTAGATTTTGGTGTAATTATTACCATGTAGTAGTATTTAATATAGGATATAATCATCTAGTAAATATTGTCATGTTAAACAATAATAAAATAATGAAGGCAGGCAAATAAGAATGAGTGAGTGACAAGCATAAGGAAAGACAAATGACCCACATGTAATTTCAACCCTAGGGCACATTTTACCAAGTAGTTTCTACTTATTTAGGAATAGATGTTGAAGATAACTATTGAATAACCATCATCATACATGTGAATCTAATTTAGTAAATGAATTAATAAAGGTGGATATCATCGTATAAATATAAACCTACATTTTCCCCTACCTTTCAAAGATATCCTTTGTAGTGCCTCTCCCATTTTCTTTATGCATGGCATCCTGATAGATGTGGCTTCCAATATTTGTGTGATCTATAGTGCCTTCATGTTGATGGATGAGATTTCTTGTGATGCCTTTTTGGGTCTAGATGTTCTTGTTTATTTGTGTGATTGGTTGAGATCACCTTATGCCTAGGTGGTTATGTGTTGGTTTAGTGTGATTGTATTGGACCCGTGAGACATTGTTATCTTTTGGGTGATCTAACTTATATCATAGGATCGATAAGTTCTTATGCCCTTATGCCCGATTGTGAGAACCATTGTGTTGTGGCTTGTTTCATGCTTGATTTGGGATAATAGACCTTCTAAGGTTATGCTGATATCAAGTTCATTTGATTCATGAGAACTTGTAGATTATTTGGCTTGTGATGTGATTGGATGGTTTCACTGATGTATGTGCCATTGGTTAGCATATTATGATTTTTTATTGTAGTATTTGAGCAATACAAATCCATAAAACCTGAAGATCACCTGCATACAAAAACTTATTACAAGGAAGTAGAGACAAGAAGAGGGCAAGGGTTTGACTCAAAAATATGAAGAAGAAAATATCCTCAATTAATGAATGAATAAAATATACAATGGATCATCCTTATAAAGGAGATCGAAAGCCTTGAAAGGAAAACCCTAAAAAGAAGAAGTGCATGTAATAATTAATTTAATTATTACATGACTAATGCATGCAAGTTTATATTTAAAACAAGCAGTGCATGAGTGTTGTAAATATAGCACTACCAATGCAAGAGAGGTTTAAATATAACAAATAAAGCAAAAAAGGTGACATCTTAAAAAGGGAGTAAAGTTAATTAACACAATTAATACTTTACTCTAACACCCCCCTTAAGATGAACAACAATGCAGCTACAAAAAATGTAAGAAGAAAGAAAAGGAAACTAAAGTGCTGAAAGAAAAAAATGGGTTCTGACAACATGGCTTGATGAGGTACCCAACACAACCAAATCTCTGTAAAATGGAGAAATAGAGAAAATCACATGGGAAAAAACCCTACTACAAATAGAGATAGAAATAGAATAAGGAAGGCCTCATCACTGAGACCCCCCAAGGAAAACGTCCTTCACCCCAAGCATAGAACGCAGCTGAAGATATCGCGGAGATGCAAAAGGTTAAGTGAAGATGTCAGCAACTTGCTCAACAGTGGGAATATACTCCAAACTCAGAGAGCCATCCTGAATCAAATGCATATGAAGCTCAATGTTCTTGGTCCTTTGATGCTCAACTGGGTTGTAGGAAATATGTATAGCACTTTGATTGTCACACCAAAGAATAGTGGGACTATCAGGAGGAAAACCAAACTCTATCATCAACTGCCGAAGCCATAAAACCTCCTGACTAGTTAGTACAATTTCTCGGTACTATGCCTCTGTAGATGATAATGCATGAGCTGTCTGGTTCTTGCAAGACCATGTGATAGGACTGGAACCAAGATAGAAGATAAAGCAATAAGTAGACTATCGATCAAGAGTATCACTAGCCCAATCTGAGTCTGTGAAACCAACAATGTGAGGATCCCCTGATGTATAGTCAATTCCATAAAAAGTAGTACCTCGAATGTACCTCAAGATACGTTTGTCTGCTTGCCAATGAATCATGAGGATCATGTGAGAATTGAGAGACAAGACCAAATGCAAAGGAAATATCAGGATGAGTGTGTGTCAGGTACAACAAACTACCCACTAGCACTCTATATAATGTGGAATCCATGGTAGGAGTAGAGCAAGTGGTAGATACAACAACACCTGATTGAAAAGGTGTGGGTGTTGGAAATTTGGCTGAGTTGGTTACATAGATTTTGTCATTATGGAAACATATGATCTACATGAAGATCACACAGGTCAGAGAGCTAGTATGTCAGAGCGCAATGCGAAATTGTCTAAGTATGAGACAGTGTGTTTTTACTAGTGAACCTGAAGACAATTTTTGTTTGTGATGTCGACTGGAGTAAGTTTAGTTTTTGTGCACTTGAACATAGACTCTATGGTGACTATTGAAGACTCATCTCAAAGTGCAAGTCAGTATGGCATGTACGGAAGAAGTTATGACAATTTTTCTAAAGATAGTGTTAAGCTAACATGACAGAATATGAAGACAGAATTGGTAAAGAGTGAAGGGATTATTTTGTTTATCAAAATAATGACTTAACAATATAAAGGGATGACATCCTAGATGTTAACCCTTGGATAAAGTTATTTTGTAATATGATAGCTGACTGGAAAGTTATTAATCTTAATAACTTGTATAAATGTAATTGTAAATTGTAAGAAAGAGATATGATGAAGGAACGAATGCATGTAATAGCGATAGTGAAAGAGAAGCAAAAAAATATTGATGCAAGAAGTATATAGTTATGTACCTTGACCTACTTTTGTAGTCAATAAATATTGTACATTACTTGTTTGGGCAGTGGGCTCATCTGGTAATCACTTTTTGTACTACCAACTCCTAACAGGGTTGAGGCTTCTAACAAGGCCTATAGTCCCTTAATTAGGACTGAGACACTATATGCATGTAATAGACTCCTAACAGGGTCAAAATCCTTAATAGGATACTTTTGATTAGTGGAGCTTTGTGGGTACCATCCCCACCGGGGTTTTCCCTTGGCCAGGGTTTCCTTGAGAACAAATAATGTGTTATGAGTTCTTTAGTTTTATTTCTATGCATATTGTTTAGCTTCTTATGTTATGCATGTGTAAAGATAATCTGTTATATCCATAATTGGGCAAAAGATAAAGTTTGTAGAATACTGATTCACCCCCCCCCCCCCGCCCCCTCTCAGTATTCCCTATTTCTAACAATTGGTATCAGAGCTTAGTTACTCAGAAAATAATCATTCAAGGAAAGCCTAGCAGCTTGAGTAAGATCTCTATGGATATGGATCAACTACAGAAGAATCTTGAAGAAGCTCTTGAACAGATTGATATGCTTACTGATGAAAGAGATATTCTGAAAAGAAAATATGATGATGCAAAGAACCTCATTGAGAAACTAAAAAACAAGTTGGAAGATCTGAAATCTAAAAAGGAATCTTAAGTTTTCATTGAAGATTGTGATGAAAATTTAGAAAAAGAAAATGAGATCCTTAAGCATGAACTGAAGATAGCAAATCTGAAGCTTAGCTTAAAAGATGGAAATGACAAGAATGAAGCAATTCTGAAATCTAAGAATGAAAGTCTAAAGACTGAAAATGAAGGACTAAAATCTAAACTTGGTAAAGTAACATCTGAACTTGAGAAAGTCAATTTGCAGTATGCTGAACTTGAGAAATACAATGCAATTGTGAAAGGTGAATTGACTCAATCTAAACAACAACTTGAAAGACTATATTCAACTAGTGAGAAGATTGATGAACAAATATCTTATCAAAAACCATTCTATGATAAGACTGGTCTTGGATTCAACACTTTTAAAGAAAATGAAGAAGGCAAGGAATCAGATCTAAAAATATCTGAAAGCATAGATGAGAAGAAATCTGATGAGATTAACAAATCTAAAGATACACCTAAGGAAGAAGAATCATGTAAGCAAGATGAATCACCCAAAGGTATGCAAAGAGAATTCAAAGGTAGATGTTTTTCTTGTAATACTATTGGTCATATGAAGAGAGATTGCATAGGTAAGCAATTGAAACCTCTTAATGGTTATTGTTATAATTGTCATGGTTTTGGACATAGAGCTATTGAATCTAGGAAACATAAATTTATTGAGAATAATAATAGTAGTAGAATGTTTAGAAATACTAACAATGCAGATAAGAAACCTACTGAAGATATGAACAGAAGAAATGGAGTAATATGTTATAGATGCAACAAGGTTGGACACATTGCTAGAAATTGTAGATCACAGATCAATCAGCTTGGACCAAGATATGGGAACAATGGAATAGTTTGTTAGATATGCAATAAGATTGGACACACAACAAGGTTTTGCAGAATGAACAATAGAGTTTTTCATACCAATCCTAACCCTAGAAATCATGCAAGAAGAAATGAAGATGCAAGTAACAATAAAAAAGGATGCTATAGTAATTGAAATGAAGTGAAGTTTATCAAAAGCATAGATCAAGGAGACATATTCAACATTGAAGGTAATCAGGAAGGTGAAGTATTAAAAGGTAAGAATGAATCTTTACTTGACCCATCTCAAAGTACTTAATTTATGAAAATTGCAGTAGAGTAGGAACTGAGATTAGTGTAAAAATAGATATATAATGAATTGAGTCCTACACAGTTAATGCAAGTTATTATATGATGTTCTAATGCTATGGTTAAGAGTGCAAAGAAAAATCTTATGTTTTGTGAGATCACAAGAAGTTTTAAGTTTTGCAGGTTAGCATAATCAACTTTTTGGAAAGAAGCGACAAAAGAATTGAATGCGATGTCAGATCTAAGTGAGATTGAATTAATAAAAGGTCATGATCAGTATTATTTGATCATCAAAGTGAATTCAAGTGTTAATGAGATCAAAGAGTAGTGATTGGAAGCATTTTGCAAGGATTTGGAGAAGAATTTTGTGCCGAATCTACGCAAGCCCTAAATCATGAAATCGAGGTATTTTACTTGGAAGATCTTTAAATTAGTAAAGGAATTAGAGGAAATCATGGATGTTTCTTTAATTCACAATGTCAGAGATAAAAATAGACCTAAGATGAAAAGGGAACCAGTAGAACCCTTGGAAGATGATCCTAGGTTAGCTTTATCATCCGTACCAAATGGAGTTTTACATCTAGAGAATGCTAGAAGTTATCGTGGATGCAAACTAGAGACTATCAGTGATAGTGATTTCACCAGGGAATATCAAAAGATCTACAATCAGGACATGACATTGAAAGGAGGATTTGAACATTTGAAAGATAATGAGATCATTAAGTATGCATTACAGTATGAATTTGATAATAAAGAATGTACTAAGACTATTCTAAGCAGAATTCATAATGGGAAGTTTTGGTTAGAAGATAGAGTAATAGATATCACAACTGATTTGATTCATGAAGTTACTGGACTATCTAAAATTGGAGCCATTCCTTTAAATGAGAAGAACATGAGGAAAATAGTCATAGACAACACAAATTCATCCTATAATGGTAGAGGAATTGTGATTAGTAAGATTCAACAAGATGATGTCAGATATTTATGTAAGATCCTAACCACTAAGTTTTGTGCAAACTCAAGAGAGGATGACATGGCAGCTGGAATGATACATGCAGCTTATCTAATGTGTGTTGATAAAGTACAAGTTGATATGTGTGAGATTCTGAGAATTTAATTATTTGAGAATTTGGAAAACATTAAGAAAACATTAAGAAAACTAAGTATACATAGTTTAGATTCTCATCCCTAATCACCTATATGTTTTTTCATCTATTGAGAAGATTTCCTTACACCATTGGAAATGATTGGAATGATGGCTAAACTACAATGGAAAGGATTAACCTAGTGTACAGGAGGCATGTTATTGATAAAATGAATGAGAGTGCAGTATTGGTAATCAAGACATTTCAGGATATAGTGTCTAGCAAATCAAGGATCCCACAGTCTCTTGTGGAGAAATATAAAAATGAGATATGTTTCAAGGTTGATAATGACTTTACCTACATTGAAGCAGTAGAACCTAGAACAAAGTTCATTGACCCTCTTGGCTATGAGATATCTAAGGTAGAGATAAAAGAGTATGTGAGTAGGTTACTTAAGTGCAAGTTGGACACTCATTGTAACAGGTTTGGAACCTTTGAGGGGAAATTCAACTCCGTAAAGACCTTACTTGAAGAGAAGCAGTCAAAGAAAAGAGTTGAGAGTACTATCAAGAAAATCCTAAAAGATACAGGGATGACTGAGCATGAATTCTTGGTAGCAAAGCAAACAACAGTAGCAATCAGAGATATTGGACAAAAAGAAGTTTTGTCTGTTCCACCCCTATCATCAATTGCAGCACAACAAAAAGAAACACAAGTTAAGGTGAAAGTGGAAGAAATTGAGAAGGATCAAGAAGCAAAGATATCCACTAGATCCACTTCCACCACACCTAGAAAAAGAGTAAAAGAGAGTGCTACTAGACCAGGTAAAAGGCAGAAAACATTAGTGCAACTAGTTCCAAGGAAAATTGTAGAAATCAAAGATGATGTCACTTCTATTAAGAAGAAAACTTGGAAACCTAGAGTTGAGAAGCTTAATGAGCAGATCATTGATGATGGAGACTTTACAAGAATGAATAAGTATTATGATCTCTATGATTATGCAGAGAGATTAAATCTATAAAATGCAGTGGTAAAGCATATGATTTGGTCTAATAAGAAGTTTGATACAATTAAGGGTAAGATACCTGATGATTTGTACAATAAACTTGTGACTAGGAAGAAGAGAGCATTAGAAGATTACACATCTATTAGAGAAAAGCTTGTAAGAAAGCTTTGTGTTACAAAAGATGAAGCACACTTTAGTCAAATTATGAAATCTTTCAGCACCCATTTGAGAACCAAAAAGAGAACCATTCAGATTATGGGAGGCAGATATGAACAAGTTAATGTAGAAACAGAGCAAGCAATGATCAAAGTTATGTTAGAAAATGCTGGAGAACCATCAGTTGTAGCAGAGCAAGCAAATGAAACAGAACAAGAGGACATTCCCTCTCCACTAGCCATAAACATTGAAGATGAAGTCATGAATGTAGAAGGAACTAAGATCACCTTGGATACTGATGATAATGTCTTCAAGAATCTAGAAAATATTGTTGAAAATTCGGCTTTTGAAGAGTAGGAGACCACCAAAGGAGAAGAGAAAATGGAGACCACAGTTGTAGAACCTAGAGTGACAGAAAAACTAGTACCTATTTCCAGTAAAGAAGATATCAGTCTTACTCCTGAGACTGGAAAGAAGAATCAGATTGGATCTATGATTGAAAATTTGGGAAAGGAAGTAGATGATGTTGATCAGATGGAATTGATCACATCCTTGAACAAAATCATTGGAAAGAACAAGAAAGTAAAAAGTCTTGAAGGATGTATGAAGGAGCTTATTGAGAAGTTACAAGGCATTGTAACTACACAAATTGTAGAAGCTAACCCTCTGGAAAAAGCAAAGAAAGCGATGAACACTTTTGACAGTGAGTTCACAAATTTAACTGATATAGCAAAAGTGAAAGCTCAAGTAGCCTATGAAGCCAAAACACTTTTGAACATTAGCCAGAATATCAGGAACGATATCAACAATCTTGATATCTGTATAAAGGACTTAAGAAAGAATTTGGAAAGAGGAAAATCCTTGTACATCCAGTGTAAAAAATCAGAGACCTTGACAATAGAAGAAGATCAGAAGATGAAGATGAAGGAAGCAAAAATTCAGAATGAAACTAACTTTCTTTCAAGCCCCAATGTAAAGGTATCTGATGTTGAGAAGAAAATTTGTAAGATATATGATGAAATCAAAATTTTGCAAGATGAAAAGGACAGGAAAATGAAAAGATTCACTCTTTTAAGAGAGCACACTTCTACGAAGTTAAGTATTATTGAAGGGAAATTGGAAGAATGTCTTTCAGCTAAGACATCTTTTCAAAAGTTTAGCTTTGAGAACCTCCAAGCATGTGAGATAGAATCTTATGGATTATGCGCACTACTCAGTGTGGTGGATAATATTAAGAAATCATGGGAGAAGGAGTTAGAGGCTATACAGATTGACTTTGTAGATTGTGTTGCAAGCCTATCGGCTTTGTAATATTGAATTAAGGTATAACTTTTTGTGAATACAATTTTATAACTCTCCTTACCTTTATTTTGTCATTGTTGTCAAAGGGGGAGAGATATATACCAAAAAATTGATAAGAAAATGATAAGGATTGATACTCTTAGGGGGAGTACTCTATTAGAGATAATATTTTTGAGGAGTTATAAGGATAGTATATATATATTTTATACTATGGCCACAATTTTGAGATTTTGAAGTTGTAAGACTTAGCCAATTTTCTCATATGTTGCCACCAATGACGAATGGGGAGATTGTTGGCAATTTGGCTGAGTTGGTTACATAGATGTTGTCATTATGGAAACATATGATCTACATGAAGATCACACAGGTCAGAGAGCTAGTATGTCAGAGCGCAATGCGAAATTGTCTAAGTATGAGACAGTGTGTTTTTACCAGTGAACCTGAAGATAGTTTTTGTTTGCGATGTCAACTGGAGTAAGTTCAGTACTTTCACACTTGAACATAGACTCTATGGTGACTATTGAAGACTCATCTCAGAGTGCAAGTTAGTATGACATGTACAGAAGAAGTTATGATAGTTTTTTTAAAGATAGTGTTAAGCTGACATGACAGAATATGAAGACAAAATTGGTAAAGAGTTAAGGGATTATTTTGTTTATCAAAATAATGAATTAACAATATAAAGGGACAACATCCTTGATGTTAACCCTTGGATAAATTTATTTTGTAATATGATAGCCGACTGGAAAGTTATTAATCTTAATAACTTGTATAAATGTAATTGTAAATTGTAAGAAAGAGATATGGTGAAGGAACGAATGCATGTAATAGTGATAGTGAAAGAGAAGCAAAAAGATATTGATGCAAGTAGTATAAGGTTATGTACCTTGACCTACTTTTCTAATCAGTAAATTTTGTACATTACTTGTTTGGGCAGTGGGCTCATCTGGTAATCACTTTTTGTACTGCCAACTCCTAACAGGGTTGAGGCTTCTAACAAGGCCTATAGTCCCTTAATCAGGACTGAGACACTATATGTATGTAATAGAATCCTAACAGGGTCAACATCCTTAACATGATACATTTGATTAGTGGATCTTTGTGGGTACCATCCCCACCAGGGTTTTCCCTTGGCCAGGGTTTCCTCGAGAACAAATAATGTGTTATGAGTTCTTTAGTTTTATTTTTATGGATATTGTTTAGCTTCTTATGTTATGCATGTGTAAATATAATCTGTTATATCCATAATTGGGCAAAAGATAAAGTTTGTAGAATACTGATTCACCCCCCTTATCAGTATTCCCTATTTCTAACAATGGGGGTAGGCTTGCAATCAAGCATGCCAAACCGCTGAAGCATATCAAGAGCATACTGTTAGGAATAGGGAATACTGAGAGGGGGGGGGGGGGTGAATCAATATTCTGCAAATTTTATCTTTTTCCCAATTATGGATATAACAGATTATCTTTGTACATGCATTACATAAGAAGCTAAACAACATGCATAGCAATAAAACTAAAGAACTCATAACACATGATTTGTTCTCGAGGAAACCCTGGCCAAGGGAAAACCCTGGTGGGGATGGTACTCACAAAGATCCACTACTAAAAAGTATCTTGTTAAGGATGTTGACCCTGTTAGGAGTCTATTACAAACATATAGTGTATCAGTCCTGATTAAGGGACTATAGGCCTTGTTAGAAGCCTCAACCTTGTTAGGAGTTGGTAGTACAAAATGTGATTACCAGCTAAGCTCACTACCCAAACAAGTAATGTACAATATACACTGATTACAAAATAGGTCAATGTACATAACCTTATGCTGCTTGCATCAATATCTCTTCACCGATCTTTCACTATTGCTATTACATATGCTTCATAAACTTCGCATC
The DNA here is from genome assembly GCA_027943335.1 of Chamaecyparis obtusa. Lineage (NCBI taxonomy): Eukaryota > Viridiplantae > Streptophyta > Pinopsida > Cupressales > Cupressaceae > Chamaecyparis > Chamaecyparis obtusa. Next base: position 101,410 of record BSBK01009000.1, read on the forward strand.
ATACTTCTACAAAATACTTTTTGCTTATTACAATTGCCACTTTTACACTTTACAATTACAATTACATATATACCAATAGCTTTAACCAAGAGTAAACATCTAAGATGTCATCCCTTTATATTTTTAAGACATTATTTTGATAAACAAAATAATCCCTTAACTCTTTGCCAATTCTGCCTTCATATACTGTCCTGTCGGCTTCACACTGTCTTTGGTAAAACTATCATAACTTCTTCTGTACATGCCGTACTAACTTGCACCCTGAGATGGGTCATCATTAGTCACCATAGAGTCTATGTTCAAGTGTGCAAGCACTGAACTCACTCCAGTCAACGTTGCAAACAAAAACTGTGTCTTGGTATACTGGTAAAAATACTCTCACACTTAGACAAATATGCAATGCGCTCTGTCATACTTGCTCTCTGACTTGTGTGATCTTCATGTGGATCATATGTTTCCATAATGACAACATCTATGCAATCAACTTAGCCAAATTTCCAACAATCTCCCCCTTTGTCATTGGTGGCAACATATGAGAAAATTGGCTAAGTGTGCAACTCCAAAATCTCATAATTGTGGCCATAGTATAACATATATATACTATCCTTATAACTCCTCAAAAATCTTATCTATAATACAATACTCCCCCTAAGAGTATCAAATCTTATCATATACTATCAATTTTCTGCTAAATATCTCTCCCCCTTTGACAACAATGATGAAATAACGGTAGGGAGGGCTACAAAATTGTATCAAAAAAAAGGTTATACCTTAATCTATTTATTGCAAAGCTGGTAGGCTTGCAATGCAATCTGCAAAATTTCTCTTCATGTTTTCTAGCTCCTTTTCCCATGACTTCTTAATGGAATCATCCACATTGAGTAGTGCGCTCAATCCATAAGATGCTATTTGACAAGGTTAGAGGTTTTCAAAGTTGAATTTCTGAAAAGATGTCTTAGCTGTAAGACAATCTTCTAACTACTCTTCAATAACAATTAACTTCATAGAAACATGCTCTTTCAAAAGAGTATGTCTCCTCAACTTCCTGTCTTTCTCATCTTGTAAAATTATGATTTCATTAAAAAGTTTCCTAACTTTCTTCTCAACATCACAGACCTTCACATTAGGGTTAGATAGAAGGTTTGTTTCATTCATAATCTTAACTTCCTTCAATTTTATCTTCTGATCTTCCTCAGCTGTCAAAGTTTCTAATTTTGTACACTATATGTACAAAGATTTTCCTGTCTCCAAATGTTTCCTCAAATCTTTGATACAGATATCAAGAGTACTGATATCATTGCTGATGTACTGACTGATGTTCAACAACATTCTAGCCTCATAGTCTGCCTGTGCTTTCACTTTTGCAATATCAGCTAGGTTGGTGAACTCATCATCAAAAGTGCTCATCACTTTCTTTGCCTTGTCCATAGGGTCTACTTCTACAATCTGTGTGGTCACAATACTTTGTAGCTTTTCAGTTAGGTCCTTCAGACATCCTTCTAGACTTTTAAATTTCTTATTCTTCCCAATGATTTTGTTCAAAGATGTGATCAATTCCATCTGATCATCATCATCCACTTCTTTTCCCAAAAGCTCAAACAAAGAGCCAGTTTGCTTCTTCTTTCCAGTCTCAAGAGTAAGACTAATTTCTTCTTTAGAGGGTATAGATGCTTGTACTTCTGATACTTTGGGTTCTTCAATAGTAGATTGGGTCTGCTCTACTTCTGTAGTTCTATCCAGTTCATCAAGAGCCGAATTGTCAACAATGTTCTCTAGATTCTTGAATACATTATCATCAGTATCCAAGGTGATCCTTGTATCTTCAACATTCATAGATTCTTCTTCAATGTTAATAGCCGGTGGAGAGGGAATATCCTCTTGTTCTACTTCTTCTTCTTGCTTTGCTACAACTGATGTCTCTCCAACAATTTCTTTCATAACTTTGATTATTGCTTGTTCAGTCTCTGCATTCACTTGTTCATATTGTCCTGCCATAATCTGAATGGTTCTCATTTTCTCCCTTAAATGTGTGCTAAGGGGCTTTAGAATTTGTTTAAGATGTTCATCATCTCTTATATCACATAGTTTCTTCACAAGATTTTCTCTAATAGATTTGTCTTCTTCTTGTGCTCTCATCTTCCTGTTAGCAAGTTTCTTCAATAAGTCATCAGGCATCTTTCCCTAAATAGAGTCAAAGCTCTTATTAGCTAGAATCAAATGCTTGACCACTATATTTTCAAGATTCAATTTATCAAAATAGTCATAAAGGTCTTATTATTTATTCATTTTAGTGAAGTCTCCATCTTTTATAATTTCTTCATTCACTCTCTTAACTCTAGGTTTCCATGCTTTCTTCTTTACATAAGTGTCATCATCTTTAATTTTTGCAATTTTCCTAGGTATTGGTGGCACCAAAGTTTTCTACCTCTTACCAGGTCTAGTAGCAATTTCTTTCACTCTCTTGCTTGGTGTGGAGGAACTAGATCTAGTAGGTTTGCTTGCTACTTGTTCCTTCTCAGGTTCCTCTACTTTCACCTTGACTGGTGCTACACTAGATGATAAGGGAGGTACAGATAAAATCTCTTTCTATCCAATATCTCTGATTGTTGTTGCTATCTTCTTTGCCCTTAAGAATTCTCTCTCTATCAATCCTATATCCTTCAATATTTTCTTAATAGTGCTCTCAACTCTTTTCTTAGACTGTTTCTCCTCAAGTATAGCCTTTGTGGAGTTGAAATTTTCTTCAAAAGTTCCAAATCTGTTACTATGGGTGTCAACCTTGGATTTAAGTAGCCTGTTTACATATTCTTCTGTCTTTGTTTCAGATATTTCATAGCCAAGAGGGTCTATGAACTCAATTCTAGGTTCAACTGCTTCAATGTATGTAAAGTCAGTGTCAACCATAAAACATATTTCATTCTTGTATTTCTCCACAAGAGACTGTGGAATCCTTGATCTGCTAGACACAATATTCTAAAATGTCTTAATAACAAGTACTGCACTCTCATTAACACTATCAATAACATGCTTTCTGTATACTACATTAATCCTTTCCATTGTATTTTGTCCATCATTCCAATAATTTCCTATGGTGTAAGGAAATCTCCTCAAAAGATGAAAAAACATGTAAGTGATCAAAGATGAGAATCTAAATTGTGCATACTTTGTCTTCTTAATCTTCTCCAAGTTCTCAAACAGTTGAATTCTTAGAATTTCACACATATCAACTGGGACTTTGTCAACACACATCAAATAAGCTATGTGTACCATTCTAGCTACCATGTCATCCTCTCTTGAATTTGCACAAAACTTGGTTGTTAGGATCTTGCATAGGTATCTAACATCAGGTTGTTGAATCTTACTAATTACAATTCCTCTGCCATTATAGGATGAATTAGTGTTATCAATGACTATCTTTCTCATGTTCTTCTCATTTAAAGGAATAGCTCTAGATTTAGATAGTCCAGTGACTTCATGAATCAAATCAGCTGTAATGTCTATTACTCTATCTTCTAGCCAAAACTTCCCATTATGAATTTTGCTAAGGATTATCTTAGTGCATTCTTCATTATCAAACTCATACTACAATGCATACTTAACAATCTCATTGTATTTCAAATGATCATATCCTTGTTTCAATGACATGTCCTGGTTGTAAATCTTCTCATACTCACTTGTAAAATCACTATCATTGATGGTTTCTAACTTGCATCCCAGATAACTTCTTACATTCTCTAAATGCAAAACTCCGTTTGGTACAAATGATAAAGCTAACTTAGGGTCTTCTTCCAGAGGTTCAACTGGTTCCCTCTTCATTATAGGTCTATTTTTATCTCTGATATTGTGAATTAAAGATACATCCATGATTACTTCAAATTCCTTTTATCGATTCACAGATCTGTCAAGTAAAATACCTCAATTTCACAATTTTAGGGCTTGCGTAGATTCGACACTCAAATCCTTCACCAAATCATTGCAAAAATCTTCTAATCACTACTCTTTGATCTCTTTAACACTTGTGTTTGCTTTGATGATCAAATAACACTAATCATAACCTTTTATTACTTCAATCTCGCTTAGTTCTGACATCGCATTCAATTCTTTTGCCGCTTCTTTCCAAAAAGCTATTTCTACTATCCTGCAAAACTTAAAACTTCTTGCGATCTCGCAAAACATAATATTTTTCTTTGTGCTCTTAACCATAGCATCATAATATCATAAACTACCTTCCATTAACTTTGCAAGACTTAATTCATCATAAATCTACTTCTACACTAATCTAAGTTCCTAATCTACTATAATTTTCATAAATTAAGTGCTTTGAGATAGGTTAGGTAAGGATTCATTCTTACCACTTGATACTTCACCTTTCTGATTGCCTTCAATGTTGAATATGTCTCCTTGATCTATGCTTTTAACAAACTTCACTTCATCTATATTGCTACATCAACCTTTCTGTCTGTTACCTGCATCTTCATTTCTTCTTTCATGATTTCTAAGGTTAGGGTTAGGATGAAAAACTCCATTGTTCATTATGCAATACCTTTCTATATGTCCAATCTTGTTGCATATCTGACAAACAATTCCATTGCTTCCATATCTTGGTCCAAGTGGATTAATCCGTTATCTACAATTTCTAGCAATGTGTCCAACCTTGTTGCATCTATAGCATATTACTCCATTTCTTCTGTTCATATCTTCAGTAGGTTTCTTATCTGCATTGTTAGTATTCTTAAACATTCTACTATTATTATTATTATTCTCAATAAATTTAGGTTTCCTACATTCAATAGCTCTATGTCCAAATCCATGACAGTTATAACAATAACCATTAAGAGGTTTAAATTGCTTACCTGTGCAATCTTTCTTCATATGACCAATAGTATTACAAGAAAAACATCTACCTTTGAATTCTCTTTGCATACCTTTGGATGATTCATCTTGCTTCGGTGATTCTTCTTCTTTAGATGTATCTTCAGATTTGTTGATCTCATCAGACTTCTTCTCATCTAAGCTTTCAGATACTTTTAGATCTGGCTCCTTGCTTTCATCATTTGCTTTAAGAGTATTAAATCCAAGACCAATCTTATCATAGAATGGTTTCTGAAAAGATTCTTGTCTATCAATCTTCTCACTAGTTGAATATAGCCTTTCAAGTTGTTGCTTGGATTGAGTCAGTTCGCCTTTCACAATCTTGTTGTATTTCTCAAGTTCAGCATACTGCAAATTGACTTTCTCAAGTTCAGTTGTTACATTTCCAAGTTTAGATTTCAGTCCTTCATTTTCAATTTTTAGACTTTCATTCTCATATTTTAGATTTGCTTCATTCTTGCCATTTCCATCTTTCAAACTAAGCTTCAAATTTGCTATCTTCAATTCATGCTTAAGGATCTCATTTTCTTTTTCTAAATTGTCATCACAATCTTCAATAAGGACTTCAGATTTCTTTTCAGATCTCAGATCTTCTAATTTTTTTTTCAATTTCTCAATGAGGTTCTTTGCATCATCATATTTTCCTTTCAGAGTGTCTCTTTCATCAGTAAGCATATCAATCTATTCAAGAGCTTTTTCAAGATTCTTCTGTAGTTGATCCATATCCATAGAGATCTTACTCAAGCTGCTAGGCTTTTCTTGAATGATTCTTTTCCGAGTAACTAAGCTCTGATACCAATTGTTAGAAATAGGGAATACTAAGGGGGGGGGGGGTGAATCAGTATTATGATATAACAGATTATCTTTGTACATGCATAACATAAGAAGCTAAACATCATGCATAGCAATAAAACTAAAGAACTCATAACACATGATTTATTCTTGAGGAAACCATGGCCAAGGGAAAACCCCGGTGGGGATGGTACCCACAAAGATCCACTAATAAAAAGTATCCTATTAAGGATGTTGACCCTGTTAGGAGTCTATTACAAACATATAGTGTATCAGTCTTGATTAAGGGACTATAGGCCTTGTTAGAAGCCTCAACCCCGTTAGGAGTTGGTAGTACAAAATGTGATTACTAGCTGAGCCCACTGCCCAAACAAGTAATGTAAAATATACACTGATTAGAAAATATGTCAAGGTACATAACCTTATGCTGCTTGCATCAATATCTCTTCGTTGATCTTTCACTATCGCTATTACATATGCTTCATAAACTTCACATCATACTTCTACAAAATACTTTCTGCTTATTACAATTGCCACTTTTACACTTTAAAATTACAATTACATATATACCAATAGCTTTAACCAAGAGTGAACATCTAAGATGTCGTCCCTTTATAATGTTAAGACATGGGTGAACCCACAATTGTGGGTTAAACTTTTTTGCATGAACGGACACTGAATTCTACATTTTGAAAAAAAAATTCAGATTTAGATGCATATTGTCGTTAAACCATTTGAAATCAGAAGATGAAGTAAACTAGAGTCCTTTAGGATTTTTTGTTTAGATTTTAAATATATTTTTTATTTTTATTTTTTAATTGATTTGAATAGTTTTTTCTTTCTCCCAAGAAAACTGGTATGTTGTTGAAAATGTCATTTTCAAAGAGTTACATTGTTTTCATAGAGCGTAAATTTTTTTTTCTAAAATAGATATCAATGTGATTCTTTCGAATTTAGTTTTTTAACATCCATACAGAGGGCATGCAATTGGTTTGATGAAATTATCTTTATTATTTCATATTTTATTAATGTTTGAAGTTGACTAAACCGTAATTTTGACATACCTTGACTACATAGCTTATAACTTGTCGTGTATTTGTCCAATTTCATTTTTATTTTGTTTGATAGAAAGATAACTTCAATACCTAGGGCATAGATATTTTTTAGAATTTTTTTTCTCTCATTTACTATTTTTCCACAAGTTTCAAACATACAGGTAAACAAATAGTGAAATATCTATATTTAGTAAAACTAAAAATACAAAGTCATAATAAAATTAATATATATTAACATTATAATCATTGGGAAGATTTTTATTAGTAGTACCATACTACATAGATAGTTTTGTCAAATGGATTCATTTGATTTTCCAAAAGATAAATTCAAAGTGATTTTTTCTTAGCATTTTAGCAGGTGCGAAGGAGACTCCATTATAGGTATGAATGAGGAGTATAGATGTTATATCAATGTTTTTTTTTATCTAAAAGGCTTTGAGCTAACCATTTGTAATTAAATCCTTCAAATGGAACCTCTCAAGGCTTAAATCATCATATTTTATTAAAAAAATGTTATTTCAGCAAAAATCAACATCTCTAAAAAAGTGTAACCCACTATTGTGGGGTCACCCACATTATTTGATAAACAAAATAATCCCTTAACTCTTTGCCAATTCTGCCTTCATATATTGTCCTGTTGGCTTCACGCTGTCTTCGGTAAAACTATCATAACTTCTTCTGTACATGCCGTATTGACTTGCACTTTGAGATGGGTCATCATTAGTCACCATAGAGTCTATGTTCAAGTGCGCAAGCACTAAACTCACTCCAGTCAACATCACAAACAAAAATTGTGTCCAAGTATATTGGTAAAAATACTGTCTCACACTTAGACAAATATGCAATGTGCTCTGTCATACTTGCTCTCTAACTTGTGTGATCTTTGTGTGGATCATATGTTGCCAGAATGACAACATCTATGCAATCAACTCAGCCAAATTGCCAACACATACTTCTATTGAAGTATGGAAATCCCATTGGAAGACTGAATAACCTATAGGCCCAAAAAATAGTGCAGAAGTCCAAGATCAGTCATCTCAAACTGCTCTCTCAATACGCGCTAAACACTCTGAATCATAGAGGAAGAGCTACCTGTAATGATGAGATCACCAACAGATAGCACAAGTATCAATAGATCAGCCCCATGACGCTGAATGTACATGGTAGGATCAGAATGACAATGTGTGAAGTGTGAGGAAAGCAAAAAAGAATCCATCTTCTCATACCAAGCCCTAAGGGCTTGTTTGAGACCACATAGAGACTTTCAAAGTCTGCACACTGTAATACCCCAAAAATGGGCTATAGGTTCATTAACCTCCTACATCTTCAATTCGAACGAAATCGACATCAAAGTCCTAACCTAAGGCACATCTGCACATTATCAAATCCTGATTGATTTTATCTTAATTATGCATCGGGGAATATTCCTTCAATATTCCTAATTTATCATAATTATCTTTAATTTAATAATTATTTGGCGATAAATCTTATTTATCCTAAAGTTTGATTAATTGAATATTCTAAATATTTAATTAATTAGATTTAATACTGCCACTTAATTATTTAATTACATTTAATTATATTTATTCCTAAATTGTATTATTTAATTTTGATCATAAAATAAAAAATCTCATGACTAATTGATTAAATACTTATTTAATTGATTAATGTTAGTTGTCAATTTTTAATAATATAGTTTTTGAATAAAGTTTGATTTAATAATTGATTAACCCATAAATCAATTGTTTTAATTCAAAAATCTATTAAGTTGAAGATAAATCACTTTATTTATTTAATTAATTCATGATTATTTGTGCACATTCAAAGAGCAGTTAAACTAGAAATTAGAAAATTAATTCAAGTTGTTATCTTTTCAAAACTCAACATCTATTTTGAGTTCAAAGTTGATCTAAACTTCTGATTTGAGTTAAAAAGTTGTTCTTGCATGATTTTGCATGATTTTATGAGTTATCTATTTCTAATTTTTTATTAACTCAAAAATCAACTTGGGTTCATCAAGAGTGATTTATGACTTTTTCCATGCACCCTCAAGCCCTGGATTTATCTAAAATCAAGGCTTAGCTCTTTACAAATCATCCACAGAATTTGCATACTTACTCTGGCGAGTTGACATCAGAAGAATCATCAAGCTTCTTGCGAATCAGTATTTTGTGAGATTAATCTTGTTTTCAATTCATTCTAGTTTCATATTTCATATCATTGTTAGCTTAATTTGCATACCATTTCAATCCATTTAGATTAATTTATGATCAGTTTTTCTCATCTTATTGCATCAAAAATTAAAAAAAATAGATTAATTTGCATTCATATTTTATTGCTTTCATCATTTAAATCCTTTGTTTAGGTGTTGCATTGTCACTAATCTCGGTCTAATATGAGAATACCATACTTGCACCTACTAGAAGGCAGTAAATCACCTGGTTAGCTATATTGTTCTTATTTGCATATTTTGATTTTTGCTAACCTCTAATGTTTTACTGAAGTGTTGTGTCTACAGCTAGGTACAAAATTCACACACACATTTCTGGCACCCACCATGGGGCAACCCACCTTTACATGCTAGTTTTGATTTTTTTTTTGGAGCTAAAACCCTAAAGTTTCAAAGATTTAATTTTATCTCCCAAATGGATTGGATTTTTGGTGTGAAATTTTTTTTGTAAATTGGAAACATATCAAGGAAGCTTCAATAAAAAGTTTAGAATTTTCTGAGATGCTTTGAAGTTTTAATAATTTTGTCTTTATTTTCCATAAAAAATTAATTTCTGATTCAAATCACCATATTTTTTGGAAATTTTTACATTTTCAGAAATCTCTTTAAATTATACAGGGGATCCATTCTTTGTGTTTGAAATTTGGATGCAATATAATAGCTCAAATAGTAAATTTACAAAAACTAGTCTATTTTGGTAAAATGGGTCTCTAGGGCACAAATGAAGAGATTTTTCTAAAATTTTTACATTTTTGGAAAGCTCTCTATTTTTTAACAGGGTCTCTATTTTACATTTCCATTTTTGTGGCCGAAATCATATAAAAAAAATAAGATCTTGTTGACTAGGTCAAATGCGAAATAAAAATAAAATTTTTGTGATGGGTATGCACTTATTTTTCATATGATTCAATGCATGATATGAGTTGTCATTTGGATTATTTTTTGGTTATTATTTCTCCTAAAAATTCATTTTCAGATCTAACCCTATGGTTTTCATAAGTTGAATATACGTTGCATATCTTGTTTGCTTTTTTTCTTGTCGGAGAGTTTGTGGCTTGCTTGCACGGGATTGCTCAAAAAATCTAAAAATTAAGTAAAATCTACTAAGCGCGTTGTGAGGAACTCAGGTATTCTTCTTGATTTGATAACACTTTGATTTGGACATAAAATGAATATCTCACGTGTCTAGCTTGAGTGCCTTTCTTGCTTTCATAAATCAGACTTCAATTTTTGGGCTATAAAACAAACATAGATTTGTTTTCTGCATATCTGTTACACATAGTAAATAGGCCCTATGAAAACTATTTGTGGATGATCTTGAGAGATTGAGCTTCTTTCGCTTTTTATTCATGCAAATCTCCTCTTGATGAAGGATCCCCTTGTAGGTAGGGAAGGTACTGAGAAAGTCTCACGTTCTACTAGATTCGTGTGTCTTCAACTTTTGATTGATACATTCTCTCTTTGGAGAGGTTGATAGATCATAAGCGGTTGATGTCATGGATCTTTGTGAGATAATCTTGGTCTTAGCGTGTCAGATTAATCTGTCTGCTTTGTCTTGGTGAAGTGAAGAGGTTAGGGGATTATGCTCTACTTCCTTTTTGGATAGTACCAGAAACCCAGATCCTTGAATCTGATCTAGTCCCCTTGTGGTATCTTTTGTGAGTCACCTTTAGAGAGGGTTAACCGTAGTGGACATTCCCTTAATTGGATCAACCACGTAGATGAAACCTCAAGTGGTAATAGCCATTTTCACCATGGTAGCAGCAACCGCTATATAAATGTCCTTGTGGAGGAAATATTCACAGGTGTGGTCTCTTGTTGGGTTGTCAGATCTCCCTAGCAGCTCTTGATTAATTAATTTTTTAGATTGTGTCAAAACCTTGGTGCCCCTAGATTGGAGTTCACCCTCTTGAGATCACAAAAGTTGCAAAGTTAGACCATTACTACAAACCCTAGTGAGGCCAAATTTTTTTATTTTTCTAGGAATATGTGCGTTATTGAATTTTTTTTTGGAACATACACAATTAGCACTTCTAGGGATTAGCACAATAAGTCACTATTGCTTGTTCATGTGCAAGGTTTCTTTTGCCTTTGTTCATTTTTTTTCAAATGATTGCTTTCTTCTCTTGCTTGCTATTTTGCATGCTTGATATCTTCTTGGTTACTTGAGACAAACTTTTACATAGATCTTAAAAAAATGGACAGAAACATTTGCAAACAAACTGGTACTGAAAATTGAAAAATTGCAAATCTGAAGCAAAAATCCTTTCTGGTGTCAAAAGTCATCCTAAAATTTCAAAACTCGTATCAAAGCCAAAGTCAAAGTTGTCAGAGATTGGTCAAATTTGTCAGAAATCCAATTTTACAACCTATTTCCAAAATCTATGAAACAAATCATTGTGTTAGGAACAGAGCAAAACCTATAATGAATACATTCATTTTCCTAAAGTGGTCACTTGAGTCTGATTTAGCTTTCTGATTTATCGATTTGAGTCTTTTTCATCTTGTGTCAAAACCTTGTCAAAATTATCTTCAAAATTCAATCATTTTACTAAATGACTAAGTGTTGTGAGCTCATGCCCACCATTTTTTGGGTGTATACCCACACTACTGTGGTACAATATCCTTCATTTATGTCTAATCTATTCTTTAATCACTTCAATCTTGACAAGGTTGCGTCATTTGATCTTCTAGAATCAATTCATTCTTCAGTTGTCTTCATCTTATTCTTTGGCTTCACCCAAGGTTAATGGTGGAAACCAGAGCTTCATCACACAAGAAATCTAGAGAGGTATCCCATACAATACCTTTGAATACTCTCCAGGCCCCAACTCTTGAACAACTCTACAATTATGATCTTTACGAAGATGACAGTCTTGGCAATTTTTGATTGAAAACTAGTTATGTACCCCCTCCATCAACTCACGGAGGTAATCAACAAACTCCACCTCAATCTAATCCAAGGATCCCTAAAACTCCTAACATGTCTCACAGAGGGACACATCACGCATCTCAAGGACCCCAATATCAACACAGTATGGATCGAGAACCTACACCTTCTAAAATTGTTCGATATCAAAATGATGATGACTTCAAAAGAATGATGAAACATTTCTTGAATGAAGATAGAGAAGCATACTTTCTAGAGTTAGCTCATCAAGGAGCTAAACTTCCTCCAAACTTTAATGTGGAAGATATCATTAAACATGAGGAAGAAACTCCTATCATGGCTATGATGAAACAGATGCATGCCATGCAAGTCAAACTTAACAAACTTGAGAAAGAAAAGGAACCTAAAGAGTTCTCCATGGAGGCTCTATGTCCTTTTCCATTTGATAAATACTTGTACATGCTGCCATTCCCTAAAAGAGTGGAGATACCTAAATATGATAAGTATGATGGAAACTCTGACCCTCAAGATCATGCCAGAGAATTCTGTACTCAATCTATGGATTTTATGCATGAACCAACCTACTTAATGCATCTTTTCCCTCAATCTCTAGGAGCAGCCATTCATTGGTTCTATAGAATGCCCCCTACTATCAAAACTTTTGAGGAGTTAATTAAACTATTCTATCAACAATACTCCTACAATATTCAACATCTGGTCACCATGATCGACATCTGCAATCTGAAACAATATCTAGGAGAACCATTCCTGACATTTCTCAAGAGGTGGAGGAAGAAATTTTCTCTATATGCTAGACCTATTCTAGAAACTAAGAAGCTGGAAATCTTCATCAAAAATCTTGTTCCAGAAATCAACTACCATTTACAAATGCAAAATCATACATCTTTTGACAAGATCGTAGATAATGCGATCAAAATTGAGAAAGTACTTGTGCAAAAAGGAGAAATATCACTTCAAAAAGATAAGTATGAATCTGGATCTAGTTCTAAGGACAAGAACAAAAACTGGAACAAGAATAAAGGTGTTGTCATAGATGGCATTGTTGATAATATCCATGCCCCATCTAAGGCACCTACTTTCAATCTTATTGTTGGTACCCAAGCCATCAAAGCTTCTAAAGCTAAAGCCAAAGAGTCCAACAAAAAGTCATATGATTACAAACCTTGGGCTATAGATCCTAATTGCAAATTCACTCCTCTTAGAGAGTCCTTAGAATCTGCCATGAAAACTCTATTGGAAAACAAAATCATCTACTTGCCTGAGATGAAAGTCTTTGATCCAGAACCTAAATCAAAATGGTGGAGAGAGAATGATTTCTTTGAATTCCATCACAATAAAGGTCATAAGACTAATAACTGTATTCACTTGAAGCACATTATACAAGACAAAATTGATAATGACAACATCACGATTGACAATCATAAGAGCAATAACGATCATACATCATTCATAGAACCATTTCCTAAACATCGTAAAGAAGATTCTTCTTCTCAAGCTAATATGGGTGCTAAAGTCGATTATGCCTACTTAGGAAACAATTCTGTTATCAATATGGTTGAACCATGCCTATCTGAGTGTTGCAATGTCATCACAATTGTAAGAAGAGATAGAGATAATCAATCAGCTAATGCAGTTACTCGATCACAAGCTCAGGCACACCTACAAGGACAAATGCCAAATTCATCAAATGTCCCTAAGGTGCCTTTCAGTCTTTCATCTACTTCTAAATAGAAGGTTACATCTAAATCTTCAAATCCTAAACACATGAGGCCTACTTCATACAGTATTGTCCAACAAATCCAGCAGACAAATGCTAAAATCTTCATGTTTGAGTTGCTTTGGATATCTCCAGCTCATAGAGCCATTCTAGACAAAGCTCTACTCGGATCCAATGTTCCTGATGACCTTGATTTAGACAGATTCCAGACTATGGTTGGTCATCTTACGTCTCCACAATACATTTCCTTTTCAGAGGAAGATGATAACTCCTTGAGTCATCCACATAACCAGCCTTTGCATATTGAAGTCTTGATCCAAAACCATCATGTCAAACGTGTGTTGATAGATGGAGGTGCTGGCCTAAACATTTGTTCTTTCATCTTGATTACACAATTGGGATTTTAAAAAATGGCCATTGATCCCAGGAAGAATATAACTATCAAAGCATATGATGAGCAAGAAAGATCTTCTAAGGGAACTATTGTCCTACCTATCAAAGAAGGTCCTATCATTAGAGATACTATATGTCAAGTTCTTGATCTACCTTTGGCATACAATATCCTCCTAGGAAGACCCTGGATACATGACATCAAAGCCATTCCCTCTACATTCCATCAGTGTTTGAAATTTCCTTATGAAGGAGTTGAGGTGATGATTCTAGCTGATCTATATACAACTTGCAATACCTTGAAAGAGAGTGCAAATAAATTTGTTCCCAATAATAGAGAATCTTCCACTAAGTAGCTAGACGTTGCTTCAACCTCCAAGATGGAAGACATTGCTAAAGAGGTTAAAATCAAAGAAAATGGTATGGGAGAATATACTATAGAGCCAGTCTTATCTTTGACATCTCTCCCTATCTCTCCTAAGTCTTATGGAAAAACTCTAAAATAGTCCAAGCTCGAATTTAAAGAACCTCTTGAAGCATATAAAGAAAATTTTGTTGCAGAACAAGTATCTAAATAGGAGTTTGAAGAGGATGAAGCTGTGCTCACATGGCTATACAAAGATGAACCTAAATCTCAAGTTGTCCAAAAATGTGATGCTAAAATACTGAATATCTCATCTAAGTCATATGGCCCAAGGGATAAATTGATTACAAAGATGGGATATAAAGGAAAAGGACCTCTAGGACTACAGGGTAAAGGTCTTCTGTCACCTCTTGATCATCATGGCCGAACAAACAAGAATACAACAGGTCTAGGATACATGAAGAAGCCTTTCTATCTTAGCAAGAACTCCCCGCATGTTCTAGAACACATTGAGCCTTCCGTAGCAAATCAACTAAAGGGGGAAATAACTGAACAATCTGATAGTGATGATTTAGACACCACTGATGAGCTCATTCCTTATGAGCATTTTCCTAAAGAAATAAAAGACCTCCTTGAAGCTGAAGATGATCCAATAAAAAGAATTAATGTAGCAGAAACACAAGAACCTACTATAGAGCAAGAGATAGTTGCAACACAAGAACTAGCTAATCTCGAAGGCAATCAAAAAGAGGAAGGTGATAGTTATTCTAAGATAGATTCCCATGAGTATGAATTCAAATCAGAATCTGAGGGAAATCCTTCTTGGGGTATTCATCTTGACTTTACTCATGTTCTTAGATTTCCTAGAGGTCTAGATGAAGAAACAGAAGATGAATCAAATGACTATGAATGGGGAGTCATTCCAGAACCAGATGAACTTGTTACAAAAAAGTATGTTGATGTTATTCACCAATATGCACCTCAACCTAATGTAAGTCTAGAGTGAAATGATGAACTTATCAAGTCTGATCCACTGATGGTTGAAGTAGATTTCCACAATGACATTGAGCCTATTCACAAATTGAATGTCTTAAGTTGTAATATCACATTTGAACTTGAGTGCCGGGTTAGGACCAATGATGATAGATCCATATCCGTAAACACTCTTTCCCAATCTTTCACCACTTTGACTATCCAACACCCTGACCTTCTTGACATAACATCCACCAACTTGAACCAAGGTATTTATACCTTTCCCAATGACTATGCCCTTGCTTGCTACCTAAATGTAGTTGAGCCTATGAGGACTTCCATTAGTGAACTGAGTGTTAGCATGACAGAGTCAGACATCAAGTATCTTAGTAAAAAAAATAAGAATAAGAATAAAAAGAAAAGGAGTTCTGAGGGTGAAAACCACTTTGTGGCAGTCTCAGAACCTACAAAAGTAAAAATAAAAGTCATATCCGAAGGTGAAAACCTCTCTGAGGTGCCTAAGGATGAGATATTTGATGTCCTTCCGAGTCATTTACAGGACAAATCTCTAGTTCTAATTGAGCCCACTCAATCTATCAATTTGGGAACAATAGAAGAACCACAGTTGATCCATGTAGCATAATCTTTATCAAAGGAAGAAAAGAAAAAATTTACAACATTCCTAATAGAGAAGAAGATCAAATTTTCATGGAAATATTTAGATATGCTAGGGTTGGATCCTGATCTTATAATGCACCATTTATCTATAGCTCCAAACGTTAAACCTGTTAAGCAAAAATTGAGAAAGTTGCATCCACATGTTGCACTCTTGGTAAAAGCTAAATTAGAGAAGCTCTTAAAAGTCAGATTTATCTGAGTTATTGATTATGCAGAATGGATCTCTAATATTGTACCTATTTCTAAACTAGACAAATCAATAAGAGTGTGCACCGATTTCAGAGATGTAAACAAAGCATGCCCTAAGGATGATTTTCCATTACCTAACATTGATATGATAGTAGACATGACTGCGGGCTTTGAGATGTATTCTTTAATGCATGGTTTTTCTGGATATAATCAAATAAAAATTGCTACAGAGGATTAAGAGAAAACTGATTTTACATGTGCATGGGGTACCTTCTGCTGAAATGTCATGCCATTTGGGCTTAAGAATGCCGGTGCTACATATCAGAGAGCTATGACTTTTATTTTTCATGACATGATGCATAGGACTATGGAGGATTATGTTGATGATACTTTAGCAAAATCTATGATTAGAGCTGAACATTTAAATGACTTGAGCAAGATACTAGATAGAATGGAAAAATTTAGTCTCAGACTAAATCCTAAGAAGTGTGCTTTTGGTGTCACTTCTAGAAAACTCTTAGGCTACATTGTTTCAAAGAAAGGAATTAAGGTAGATCCAGCTAAAGTAAAGGCTATAATGGAGATGCAACCTCCCAAGAATATCAGTGAAATGAGAACATTACAAGGGAGAGTTCAATGTATGAGACGCTTCATATCTCAAATAGCAAACATATCACAACCTTTTACAAAGACATTACATAAAGGTGTGACATTTGCATGAAGTGAGGAATGTGAAAAGAATTTTGATCATATCAAGAAGTATCTATCAAATCCTCCCATCTTGATGCCTCCTATTCAAGGGAAACCATTGATCTTATATGTCTCCAAAATAGATACATCACTGGGGGCATTGCTTGCACAACATGATGAGAATAAAAAGGAAAGAGCTATATCCTATATCAATAGAACATTGGTGGCATACAAAAAGAACTATTCTATGATTGAAAAGGCTTGTCTAGCTACGATCTTTGCATCACAAAAACTGAGACATTATATGTTGGCTCATACCACATATTTAGTAGCTAAAATTGATCCACTAAAGTACCTACTCAGCACAGTTGCCCTCACGGGTAGATTAGCCAAATGGGTCATGCTCTTAAGTGAATTTGACATTGACTATGTTGAAAGAAAAGCTATTAAAGGCCAAGTTATTATTGATCAATTAGCAGATGCACCTTTTTTTGATGACACACCAATGCAAATGGAATTTCTAGATTCCTCTATCATGAATCTTTCTTCTACAGAATGGCAATTGTTCTATGATGGCTCCTATACATAGAATGGATCTGGAGCATGCATCTTGTTTATCACTCCTCAAGGATACTCCATTCCTAAGGCATTTAGAATCAAATTTCTTTGTACAAATAATATTGCTGAATATGAAGCCCTTTTGAATGGTATGAAAATGGCAATTGAGTGGAGAGTAACAAAATTACACATTCATGGAGACTCACAACTTGTAATCCATCAAGTCAATAATGTGTACCAAACTAAAGATGAAAAGCTTGTTCCATACAAGAGAATGGTAGATGATCTAAAGAAGTATTTCATATCTATCACATTTGAGAAAATACCTAGAACAAAGAATAAGGCCGCCGATGCAATGGAAACATTATCTACTTTATTACAATAGCCTAAACATGAGCTACGCTATGAGTTCCTGGTGAAAACACTATCTTATCTAGCATATGACTCCCCTAAAACCCGCATGATTTTCACTATTGTAGGTCATGATTCATCCAGAGATAAAAACCTATTCTCCTATCTCAAAGACTAAATCATCCCCGATACCTTTAACCATCATGAAAAGAGATACCTTATCCACCATGCCTCCCAGTATGTCATCATTGGTCATGATCTTTAAAAAAGAGGTCTAGATGGTATGCTCCTTAGATGTTTAGAATGGGAAGAGTCTCAATGTGTGCTAGAGGAAGTCCATGAGGGTATATGTGGGTCACACTCGAACGGTTTAACACTAGCTTGAAAACTTATTAGGGCTGGGTACTATTGGCCGGCAATGGAGAAAGAGTCTATCAAGTTTGCTAAGAACTATCAAAAGTGCCAAGTACATGGAAACTTAATTCATGCTCCAGGGAGAGATCTAATTCCCTTCACTACACAATGGCCTTTTCATCAATGGGCCTTTGATCTTATAGGAGCTATACATCCTCATTCTTCTAATGGATATACCCATATAATCACAGCTACAGATTATTTTACAAAATGGGTAGAAGCAGTCCCTTTGACACAAGCAACTGGAAAATAAATATCTATGTTCATCTTGAACTACATCATATGCCAGTATGGTATTCCACATTCCATAGTCACAGATAATGGTGAAAAATTTAAGAACAAAGACTTGGATGATTTATGTGCCAAATTCAAGATTACACAACATTGGTCATCTATCTACTATCCTCAAGGGAATGGACAAGCAGAGGCTTCTAACAAGAATCTATTGAAAATCTTGCACCGTAGAGTTAATAAAATAGGAAGAGACTGGTATCTCACGATCAATCCAACTCTCTGAGCCTATAAAACAAGTATCAAAACACCTACTGGGGCTACACCTTTCACCTTAGTTTATGGGTCTGAAGTGGTACTCCCTATTGAGGTTGAAATCCCATCACTAAGAATCAGAATGCATGGTCTAGTAACTGATGATGACTACAAAGTGTCTAGGTTGCAAGAACTTGAACTACCAGATGAGCACAGACAAGTAGCCTATGATCATCTCAGAGTGTATCAGAAAAGAATGTCTAGAGGTTACAAATAAAAATTTAGACACAGAGAATTTCAAGTTGGCGATCTAGTCTTGAGAGAGAATCCTAAAAATAATCACATAGAGAACGCAAGGGGAAGTTTGAACCCAACTGGCTGGGTCCCTTTGTTATTACTGCTACTTTTGGCTCTTGTGCCTATCAACTCTCAATGACTGAAGGAGAATAGCTCTGAGAACCAATCAAGGTTCTCCATCTGAAGAAATTCTATGCCTAAGGCATTCAATCTATGGTAAAATGTCCTGAAAAAATCTTGAAAATCTAAAAAAGTCTTGAAAAAATGAACATCTTGGTGAAAACCTAGCAATAGGCGCCTTGATGATTCACAAAAAAAGTTAAAAATATCAAAAGTACAACAAAATTGAAAAATAAAATGAAAAATATAAAAAAATGAGTTAAAGAAAAAGTGCCTTGGTGAAAACTTGGAAACAGGCGCCTTGGTAGCAAAAATAGAATCTCTACCAAGATGGTGAAAACCCAACAAATGGGTGCCACTTGTTTCAAAATGCTCCATCTATCAGCACAATCTTGGTCTTTCCCAGCTTTCAATCTTGCTTTAGTTTGTACATATCTCTTGGTTTGTTCCCACATTCTTATTTTCAATAAGTCAGTCTGTACACCAATCAGCTAAAGCGTTTGTATCCTATCAATGTTCAAACTTGGGGGAAATCAAAGTCATATCCTATGGCCTCCAATGTATCTTAGATGTATCATATCCAGTCAAAGTCCTTTGAAGCTTCATCTGAGTTAGTTAGTCAGTCTCATCTCCAGAAAGGATTTTGCATCTACAACAACGCAATCAAACATCAAACACAAACTAAAAATAATCTATGCTTTTTACATGCTTTTATCTCCTTGTATGCTTACTAATTCACATTGAGATTTTTGCATATTTTATTCCCACGAACTCTTCGATGATGTCCTTTACAAGATTTAGAGAGTGATGACTGGGGGTATAATCTTTTCTTTGTTTTCTTCTTGTATGTGAAAATCTAACAACTTTGGAAAATCTGGATTGAAATGGTGTCCGACTATAAGAGCCTCTATTTCGAATTGGATGGCCATGCATACCTCGACCATTGATACCTGGAAAATTCAAGGAAGTTTGATCTAACTATTGTCTTTTTTGAGTGAGTTCTTTCTCCTATTGTGAAATGTGATCTTACCTAAGGATGTGAATGATAAAGGGTCACTACGGGTAATTCACATTGGATTTAGAATGATCTCTTGACTGCTTGATGTGTTTGTAATGCAAGGTGTATTCAGGTCATCATGACATCTATGTTTTGATGCTTATACAAATTGCTATATCAAAATGGACATGATATTTAGGTCATCCTGGCGCTTATGCCTTGGTGTTTATATCTAATCCAACATTCCAAAAATAAAATCAATATTCATATGTCCATGGTTGCCTATCCAGTGGGTGTTGTATTGATTCCTGCACATACAAATCGATATTCATATGTCTATGATTTCATAACTAGTGGGCATTGTATTGATTTATCTGGTTACCTAAAAATTCATTGATGAGAATGATCGACATATGATCAGTGACTAGGTCCTAGGTCCTAGGTTTGCATTTCATTTTGCACTTTGCATGATTGCATGATCTCACAAATTATTGAATTAAACTTAAATGCTTAAACGATTCTTCAAAAATGCTAAAAACATATCATAAGAGCTGAATCTCACATGAAGGTTCCTCCAACGAAACAACAAGTAGAATCCTTTTTCGGGATCAAAATCAAAATCTGAGATCATTTATATTGTCAACTACTTGCACAATCAACCTTCAATCATCACAGAAATCCAATATTCAACTTAATTGACTATCTTAAATCAAACTATCAAAATTTTAACTTGGTCAACCATAGTCAACTCATGGTCAAACCTAGTCAAACTTGGTCTTCTAGACCTCTAAAATGATGTAGAACATGTTCTCAGACGTGTACAACCACTTCTCAAATTAGTTAACATGCTTCTAAACTAGTCAAAGTTGACTTTTCTTGTCAGATTTCAATTTTCATCTCGAAGGGGGCATGGTATTGCACATCAATCAAATCTATAAATCAATATCTTTCTCTTAGTGATCAAGACAACAACCACGTCTAGTTACTGATTCATCAAAATTCCTCATCGCTTGGGGCAAATCTTTCATTTCTTGGGGCATATTAGATTCATCGAGATCCATATCAATCTGGTATCCTAATCTATCTTATAAACTGTATCAGCTTTTCGTAACCATCGGTTCATTAGTGTTATTTCCTTGGTTCTTCATAACTGATGTGTTCAGGATGTGATACCAATATGATTCATACAAGGACATTTAGGTCTGGAATCGATCACTCACTTCTTCGCAATCATAAGGTTTAGAATTAGGAGTTCTGACACTTTTTCGTAATCACCAGTTCATTGTTGATATAGCTAGCATCATCTCAATTCTTGGTCATTCTGGGCCTAGGTTGGTATCTCTTTTTCCTATCTTTCAATTGGTTTCTGTCTTAGAATTGGTTAATCTTTCAAATCAAATCAGTTTCATACATCTTTATCATACACAGACTATTCTTTGAACCACTATGCTTTGCACAATGATTCAAAGAGGGGCAAAATGTAATACTCCAAAAATGGGCTATAGGTTCATAAACCTCCTACATCTTCAATTTGAACAAAATTGACATCAAAGTCCTAACCTAAGGCACATCTGCACATTATCGAATCCTAATTGATTTTATCTTAATTATGCATCGGGGAATATTCCTTGAATATTCCTAATTTATCATAATTATCCTTAATTTAATAATTATTTGGTGATAAATCTTATTTATCCTAAAGTTTGATTAATTGAATATTATGAATATTTAATTAATCAGATTTAATACTGCCACTTAATTATTTAATTACATTTAATTATATTTATTTCTAAATTGTATTATTTAATTTTGATAATAAAATAAAAAATCTCATGACTAATTGATTAAATTCTTATTTAATTGATTAATGTTAGTTGTCAATTTTTAATAATATAGTTTTTGAATAAAGTTTGATTTAATAATTGATTAACCCATAAATCAATTGTTTTAATTCAAAAATCAATTAAGTTGAAGATAAATCACTTTATTTATTTAATTAATTCATGATTATTTGTGCACATTTAAAGAGCAGTTAACTTTAAATCAGAAATCTAATTCAAGTTGTAATATTTTCGAAACTCAACATCTATTTTGAGTTCAAAGTTGATCTAAACTTCTGATTTGAGTTAAAAAGTTGTTCTTGCATGATTTTGCATGATTTTATGAGTTATCTATTTCTAATTTCTTGTTAACTCAAAAATCAACCTGAGTTCATCAAGAGTGATTTATGACTTTTTCCATGCACCCTCAAGCCCTGGATTTCTATAAAATCAAGGCTCGGCTCTTTACAAATCATCCACAGAATTTGCATACTTACTCTGGTGAATTGACATCAGAAGAATCATCAAGCTTCTTGTGAATAAGTGTTTTGTGAGATCAATCTTGTTTTCAATTCATTCTAGTTTCATATTTCATATCATTTATAGCTTAATTTGCATATCATTTCAATCCATTTAGATTAATTTATTATTAGTTTTTCTCATGTTATTGCATCAAAAATAAAAATAAAAAGATTAATTTGCATTCATATTTTATTGCTTTCATCATTTAAATCCTTTGTTTAGGTGTTGCATTGTCACTAATCTCGGTCTAATATGAGAATACCATACTCGCACCAACTAGAAGGTAGTAAATCGCCTGGTTAGCTATATTGTTCTTATTTGCATATTTTGATTTTTGCTAACCTCTAATATTTTACTGAAGTGTTGTGTCTACAGCTACATACAAAATTCACACACACCATAGAAGAGTCCTACACAAAACCTTGAGGCTGCTCCATGTAGATCTCCTCTTGTAGGTCTCCATACAAAAAGGTACTCTTTACATCCATCTATTATATTGTCCATCCCTAGGAAGCTGCAAGGGAAAGTACAAGGTGTATAGAAGTCATCTTGGCGATAGGAGAAAAGGTTTCAGAGTAATCAATACCCTCCACCTATGAAAAGCCCTTCACTACAAGACATTCTTTATACTATCAATAGAACCATCAACAACATACTTGGTACGATACACCCACTTGCACCGAACCAACTTCCTTCCTTTTGGAAGAGGACAAAGATCCCAACACTACAACATTTGGGGTTGAATTTTGACACCAATTTGCAACACCACACCAATTTGTGTTTGTTTTTGCAAGTGCACCCAATAGTGTCGTAATAGCGACGCTAATGTTGTAATTACAACACCCTTTAGTTATAAACAAAAAAAAAGAAAAAGAAAGTGTCATTTGTAATTTTTGTGAATTTGAAGAGCTACCGTGAAGAGGGTGCTGTACTTCTACGTGGCACGAAGTGGGCATTCAAGTTTGGCATGCACGAAGAGGCCAACACCATGTGGGAAGAGGGCACTGGTACTTGAGGTAGGTATTTGAGCTTTATCTTCTCATTAACTCAATTTCAGTGGCATTGTTTACATCTTAGCATTTGGAATGCTCAATGACCCACGAGCTTTGAGAGCTAGGGCATCGTTGCTATTACCTTCAAGGTATTGTGTGAAGTGTTTGATCTCTCTTTATTTGTTTTTCTGTTGATATTCGGTATGTGGTACTCCCTGTTTATGATCATTTCATGAGGAAATGTCTTGATGGCTCACGGGCTACAAACTAGGGTATCATACATTGTTCATGAGCTTACTATTTAATAATGACATTGTTTACATCTTTTCATTTAGAATGCTTGATGACCCACGAGCTTTGAGAGCTAGGGCATCATTGCTATTACCATCAAGGCATTGTGTGAAGTATTTGATCTCTCTTTATTTGTTTTGCTATTGATATTCACTATGTGGTACTCCCCGTTTATGATCATTTCACAAGAAAATGTCTCGATGGCTCTTGGGCTACAAGCTAGGGCATCATACATTGTTCATGAGTTCACTGTTTAATACTGGCATTGTTTACATCTTTTCATTTGGAATGCTTGATGACCTACGAGATTTGAGAGCTAGGGCATTGTCTCTATTATCTTCAAGGCATTGTGTGAAGTGTTTGATCTCTCTTTATTTGTTTTGCTGTTGATATTCACTATGTGGTACTCCCCGTTTATGATCATTTCATGAGGAAATGTCTTGATGGCTCATGGGCTGCAAGCTAGGGCATCATACATTGTTCATGAACTCACTGTTTAATGCTGACATTGTTTATGAGCTCACTATTTAATATCTGGCCAGTCCATGTTAATGGTACCAGGCCAACCCAATTAGCCCAACAAAATGTGTCATGTTTATCTTTGAAAAATGCACTTGTTCACCATTTTGTTCTTGTTCTTCACAGAAATATTGCATCAAAAGTAATTGTAAACAATGATTCAAAGAAAAAAGAAACAACTACAATAGATCAGACCCCAAAAGAATATAGTTGTGTGTGAGTGATTTACACCTTCATGAAATTACAAGATTTAAAGAGAATTTACACTATTCAAAGCAAACTAATCTAAATAATGCACAATTAATCTAAATATCTCATGGTTCTCTAAATTGAAGTGGTAAATGAGGCTCTCAGCTGCAAATCCTCACTAGTGACACTCTAATTATGAGAATTGAACTAAGAATGATATGCAAAATAGATCTAATTATCAAATTCTAGCTCTATTTGATAAGAAAATCTCTAAAATGATCAACAATTTAAGCTAATTAGCAATGACAAATGATAAGTGAGTGATATGGATGCAAATTGACAGAGCTTTGCTGCAATTCAAAGATATGGAGTGGATGAATAATGCCTCAAAATGCCTTCTATTTATAAGATTTTCCCAAGGGTAGGGGGTAGAGTGAAATAACCATGGTTATGCTTGGGTAAGGTCAATTGGCTTTGCTTTGTCCCTAAATTGGGGGACAAACATTTAAATAGTTTCAAAAGGCTGGACCATTTCAACAAAAGTGAGTGATTTGTGTCCATTTTGTCTCCTTTTTCCTTTGTTGAGAGAATTTATGATTTATTAATTAATTAAAGTAATTAAATTTAGCCATGAAGGGTAAGAGGTTCATTTTGATTTTTCATTTCAACAACTATGTCATTAATTGAATTTAATCAATTTCTTAGTGTTTTTCTCCTTTTCAAGCCTTATTTAATTATTTAATCATTTAATTGAATTTTTCTTTGATTTGAATTGCCTTTGCCAATTTTCCATGTCTACAATAGTCAAGGAGAAATAGTGCCGTAATAGTGTCCTTTGGATCTAACCCCATTTTTTCCTTCCTTGCAAGTTTTGGATCATACAAGAGCATACTGGATTGAACCTTGAGCCAACACTTCATTACTTCAGGCAATGTTTGGTACCTTCATTATTTATGTTCATCCACTTATGTATGTTTGCATATTCATTCATATTATTTTGAAAGTTGGCTATTAGTGACCATATAGGACCATTCTTGATGAAATTTGGCATGAAATTTTATAACATAGTTTCTTAGCATTTGATCTTTATATGGAAGCCATGACTTGAGGTAGGCATTTGAGCTTTGTCTTCTCATTAACTTAATTTCATTTTGATGGCATTTGTTGATTTAATGGCAAAATATGAATGTTAATACTGGCATTGTTTTCATCTTTGCATTTGGAATGCTTGATGACCTGCGAGCTTTGAGAGCTAGGGAATCGTTGCTATTACCTTCAAGGCATTGTGTGAAGTGTTTGATCTCTCTTTATTTATTTTGTTTGTGATATTCACCATCTGGTACTCCTTTTTTATGATCATTTCATGAGGAAATGTCTTGATGGCTTGCGGGCTGCAAGCTAGGGCATCATGCATTGTTTATGAGCTCACTGTTTGAGCACCTCATATCCCTATTTGATTGGTCGATGCTCTATTTGTTATATTGATGTTATTAGATCAAATAGGGACATCAGTAATAAAATAGGGACATTAGTAATAAAATAATACACTTACTGTTTTGAATTTGAGCTCTAGCATCATGCAATGTTATTGCTGTCAAAACATTAAGTGTATTAATGTATGATCTAATAGAAACAACCTCATTGATCATTACCTTTCACTCCTCCATCATTATAGAAGAGATAACTACCTACAACTATATTTCATAATTGCTCCTTTGAAGTCATAGGTTAGTTTAAAATGGAGAGGGGTCTCGAAATATCGTAAGTAAAAACATAACATAGTGGCATTCAGATTAAGTACAATATAAATTCACATGCCTTTAATTATGTTGCACTTTTAAAATTATCACTCATTAGTCATTTGACAATTCAAGATATAAGTATCATAAAATTGTTGTAAAAGGAAGAAACACATATGTATCATCATTTAATACAAAATATAAAAGTATCCCACAGGCACACAGTTGCTATTATAATAACCATCCTCTAATCCCATGGTGTACTAGTCTCAAGGTAAGAATAATTTACTTAAGCCATCATATAAGTATCATCCTAAAGTTTAAATAGACATTGAATATGGATATATAACACTGAGCCATAATAAATTACAGAGTTTCATTGCAATTTCTATGTCCACTTACAATCATCCTACTACTTACACTGCAATTTCTATGTCCACTTACAATAATAAATTATAGAGTTTCACTGCAATTTCTATGTCCACTGCCATTAAAATATATCACTCCTCCTGTTATATAGGCATCCTTCTCATTAAGTGTTTCCATTAAAATATATCACTCATGTTATATAATGTATATGCATACTTGTTGCTCTTAAATATTATTACCATTTCACTCAAATTTACATGACATTAAAGCCAAGCCCAAAATGTATACATACATGTAAGTATAGGAGAAGCTGGATTCTACAACTATTGAAAAAAAAAAACTATACCAATAGAAGCTTACAAGAAGCTATACTTGTGCTTACCACACCATACCTCAACATCATAATGCTTATCATTTTCAAGCTTGAGCGAGGCTTCGTACCACGCACCATCCGTAGATTTGTACGCAACGCTGATTTAGGCTGGAGGTAAACTACATGTGTCATGTAAAAAACATGGTTGAATGCAATCTCTTTTACACATTTTTAAGAGTTTTCCCACCAATACAAGCGTAAATAATGCATTGAACGTAATCTACGAACACTGTGTGGTATGAAGTCTCACTAAAGCTTGAAATATATCACTCCTCATGTTATTGTTTGTATCATCTTAAAATGGAAGCACTTCCATGGTAAGAGTGTTTAGCCCTCTGAGTAAGTGGTTGGGGGTCATGTCAAACGCCTTGAATGGATAGTCGACTTGGATCTGGCTTTTCCCCCTGTTCTACCCCATTTTTCACTTCTTCCTAGCATTTTCTTCCATCCTGAACTGTGAACCTGAGATTCTTGACCATAAGGTCAAGGTTGACCTTTTTAGGTCAAGGTCGACCTTGACCCTAACTTAGTCAAGGTTGACCTTGACCTTGACCCTAGGGTTTGAGATCTTCAATGTTAGCTTCCAGTTTCGGGATCTCATCAAAATCTTGCACTTTCCCTCTTCGGGGCCACTATTTCTCGGATTAAGCGTTGAATTCTCAAATTAATAATTGAGGTGGACCTTTTTTGATATTTGTATAGGATTCCTAATTTATTATTGGAGATTAGCCTTTCTCGAGTTTTGTGCCTAATACTCAAATTAACTTTGGGGTTGGCCTTAACTTAAATTTTGTAACAAGGCTCTTAAATAATTATTTTTTCTATTTATTAAGGGTGGTCCCCTCCTAGAGTTTTGTGTCAAGACTTTAATTTAATTTCCTTTCCATGTGCACCTCTCTAGAGTTTTGTGCCATGGGCCCTTAATTATTGTTTTCTACGAGGCCCCTCTTGTGTCCTAGATCAGTATAAAAAGGAGCCTTCCTCTCTCATTTTCTCCATCTCATCTCACAATCTCTCAAGCTCTCAAGTGCAAGCAAGCAAGAAGATCAAGCATTCAAGCATCCAATTCATCAAGGAGATCCATTAGAAGCCATTGAAGGATTCAAGCTCTATGGAGCCCTCTTGTTGAAGATCCATCCATTCAAGCCTCTTCCAAATTCAAGATCCATTCAAGATTGATGTTGAAGATCTAAAGACAATTGATTGGAGATATCCTACATTTGATTCTACATTCATCCATTCTTGTGGATTCAAGGATTTGAATCCTCCACAAGGGTTTCAACTCAAGCAAGGTGAATTGTTTCATTTACTTTGTTTATTTTAGCAATTTCAATTCAATTTCAAGGTTAATTCCTAAATTGGGGTTTGACTGAGGCAAACCCCCCCCAAACAAACAACCCAAAAACTCTTTTTTTCTTGCAGGTACAAGTGTGAAACTTCAGATCTGAGAGTAGATTTGGATACCCTTTTCGCCGAACTTTCAAGATTCGTAAACAAAGTCAAGGACGACCTTCATTTTCCTAAGGTTGTCCTTGACCTTTTATGAGGGTCAAGGTCGACCTAATCTCATCTCGGAAAAAGATTTCTAGGTTTTGTAGATCTTGCAATTTCGGTTTAAAAATATGAGAATCAACAGTTTTTGAGATTGTTTGATAGGGTTTTCAGCTGATTCTTTTTCGGATGTAAGTACTTTTATTTTTTAATTTCAATATTAGTCATATACATTTACTTTCTATATCAATACAATTTCATGTAAGTATAAAATATTGCCTTTGGGGTCTCTTTTATGTGCAAACCATTGTTCTAGGACCCCATACACTATTTTATCCTTTACATTGTCAAAATTAAATTCAAATATTTCTCAAAACATTTATTCTTTTAGAATTAAGATATCCTTATCTCAATAATAAAACAATCTTCCATAATAGATTTTGAATCACATTAACACACACCCATGTTCTGTAGCATAGTTCATTTTAGAAGTGTATGACTTGACTATGCACATGCATAATTGTAGATGAGGATCAGTAATAGGGTGCCAAACATTGCTTAGATCCTTTGGATCTAACCCCATCTTTTCCTTCCTTGCAGGTTTTGGATCATACAAGAGCATATTGGATTGAACCCTGGGTCAACACTTAATTACTTCAGGCAATGTTTGGTACTTTCATTATTTATGTTCATCCACTTATGTATGTTTGCATATTCATTCATATTCTTCTAAAAGTTGGCTACTAGTGACCATATAGGACCATTCTTGATGTTTTTGGGTCATTTGATGAAAAGATGTAAATAAGGACATCAGTAATAAAATAGGGATATCTTAATTTGTTTTGCTATTGATAAAATATTGTGTATTATTTTATTACTGATGTCCCTATTTTATTACTAATGTCTCTATTTTGAAGTGTTTGAGCATTTCTATTACCTTCAAGGCACTGTGTGAAGTGTTTGATCTCTCTTTATTTGTTTTACTGTTGATACTCACTACGTGGTACTCCCTGTTTATGATTATTTTATGAGGAAATGTCTTGATGGCTCACGGGTTGTAAGCTAGGGCATCATGCGTTGTTTATGAGCTCACTATTTGAGCACCTCATGTCCCTATTTGATTGGCCGGTGCTCTATTTTTTATATTGAGTTTACATCATATATTTAGTCTTAATAAATATCTTATAAAAAAATATAAAACTAACCCAAAATACTTTGTCTTAATAAAACAATATATTTAGTCTTAATAAAATCTTATAAAACAACATATATTGTGTGAAGTGTTTGATCTCTGTATTTGTTTTGCTGTTGATATTCACTAGCTATGTGGTACTCCCCATTTATGATCATTTCATGAGGAAATGTCTTGATGGCTCGTAGGCTGTAAGCTAGGGCATCATACATTGTTCATGAGCTCACTGTTTAATACTGGCATTGTTTAGATCTTTTCATTTGGAATGCTTGATGACCCGCGAGCTTTGAGAGCTAGGACATCATTTCTATTACCTTCAAGGCATTGCGTGAAGTGTTTGATCTCTATTTATTTGTTTTGTTGTTGATATTCACTATGTGGTACTCCCTATTTATGATCATTTCATGGGGAAATGTCTTGATGGCTTGCGAGCTACAAGCTAGGGCATCATGCATTGTTTATGAGCTCACTGTTTGAGAAACTCATGTTCCTATTTGATTGGCTGGTGCTCAAACAATGAGCTCATAAATAATGCTTGATGCCCTAGCTTGCAACCCGCAAGCCATCAAGACATGTCCTTATGAAATGATCATAAACGGGGAGTACCACATAGTGAATATCAACAACAAAACAAATAAAGAGAGATCAAACACTTCACACAATGTATGTTGTTTTATAAGATTTTATTAAGATTAAATATATTGTTTTATTAAGATTTTATTAAGACAATGTATTTTGGGTTAGTTTTATGTTATTTTATAAGATTTTATTAAGACTAAATATATGATGTAAACTCATAGTTGTACTTGATATATATATACTTCAAAGGAGGAATTATGAAATATAGTTGTAGGTAGTTATCTTTTCTATAATGATGGAGGAGTGAAAGGTGATGATTAATGAGGTTGCTGCTATTAGATCATACATTAATACACTTATTGTTTTGAATTTGAGCTCAGACATCATGTAATGTTATTGTTGTCATTACATGCTTGCTGCTGTTGTGCACCATATATTGTTTTATACACTATTTATTTCATTGAGACTGTGAGCTTGGCATTTGTAATGTATTTTCTATTATTGGATTGATGTCGCCATGTTCTTGAGGCTGTAGATGCACTGAATCACCACTGTCATTCTATTTTGATAGCAACAATATAACAAACAAAGCACCGTCCAATCAAATAGGGACATCAGTAAGACATTTAATGCATTATTACTTCATTATGATGATAAAAATTTCATTGGCTCAAAGCACATAGAATGTGGGTAGCTTCATTACTTAATTAGATCTGTACCTTTTTTAATTTCACTAGCATCATGTAGCTTTCTTACTTATCCTTTAAAATGCAAACTCAAATATACTCCATGTATACACCTAAAAATGGTCACCTAGACTATTAGCCCCTTTTGCTAAATCATCAATTGCTTATTCTTGATCAAATCCTAGTTCTATCATTTATTCGATTATTTTCTATGGGCTAACCATCTTATCCTAAGTCTTTATTTATTAAAAGGAATATTCTCTCCCCTTTTAATAAATAAAAAGCCCCCACTTTTCCTCTTATCCTAAGTTGCACAAATAAAGCATTATTCTTATTTTATAAAAAGAGAAAAGTACTTTTTGTCTCATATGGACACAAAAGTCAACTCCTATTTTCCTATTGGAGGATACTTGTGCACATGGATTGCTCCTCTTTTTCAAGCTCCACCGTTGATTAAATCTTTTGCCTCTTAATCTCCATGGTCCATTTCTCCTCATTTACTATAAAAGAAGAGCTCTCTTCTTCATTCTAGATCCCCAACTTTTTATGCTATTGTTATGCTACAGGTTTTCTAGGTCATCTTGGAGCTTTTGGAGACATTCTTGCATCTAGGGTTTGAAAATTTGGAGCATTGTTGGCATTCATCTTGGATCTTCATCAACACTCTATCTTCTTGTCTTCATTCTTGCATCATCATGCCTTTCTTGCTTCATAGTTAGATTTCATTTCTTGCATAGTAGCTTCATTTTGATGGCATTCTTAGCTTAGATTTCCTTTATGCTTTAGATTAATTCATCTAGTTTAACTAGGAGGCTTTGTAATACTTGCATCTTTCATTTCCATAGTTTATCTTGCATTTCCATTCTTAATCTAGCTTGCATTGCATTTCATTCTTGATTCTTGAGGATATTGGCAATCTTGCCCTTGTCTTCATTGAATCTCCCATTGCATGGTTTACTAGCAAGGTTATTGGCTAAATAGCTCTAGCTGAGAGCATTCTTAAAACTCTTGCACTCCATGCCTAGGGAGCTATGGATCGATTTGTGAGGGCTCATTCTTGAGTTTCCTTGCATGTAATGATTCATAGAAGTGTGGTCACATTTATAGCACACATTTTTGGCGCCCACCGTGGGGCTTTTTTATTTATTTATTTATTTATTTATAGACTTTGTCCTTTAAATTCTGCATTTTCGTCATTTTTTCGTCAATTTTTCGGCAAGTTTTTAGCGTAATTTTTGTTCTCTGGTTTTTTGTCTCAGAATATCGCGCGATACTTCTCAGGTATATCGCGCGATATACCTTACTATACGCGTGCGATACTTCGCGCCAGAGAAGAATCGCACGGCAGTATTGAGGTATATCGCCTGGTCTCGGGCGAAGTATCGCCTGGTGTCGGGCGAAATATCGCGCGGACTGAGAAGTATCGCCTGGTGTAGGGCGAAGTATCGCATGATACTGTGTCTGAATGTGGCAGTGAGCTATTTTTAGGCTATTTTATCTATCTTGCAAGTTTCAGGTTCTTAGCTATCTTTTTGAAATTTTCTAAAATTTCTAGCGTTTTCAAATCCGTGCCACTCTGGAAAACGGGTGCCCATTTTTTTTTGAAATTTTGCAAATGGTATCAAAAGTTTAAGTGTGATATATCATTGGAAAGGTCTTTCCGAGCCCAATCCAACCATGATGGTTTCATTTTCAGATTTTATCATTTGATCAAGTATTTTTGCAGATTATCAGATTTTTCATGTGCTAACCATTGTGGGTCTAACAAGTTGTGGTTGTAGGTGCACTTGCTTGAGATATTTTTCCAAAAGAACGCATGTCAAAGAGGGCTACTAATGGTTTTTGTAGGGCTGCCCTAAGCATAAAAACCAAATCAAGTGCTTGTTTAATTTCTTTCTTTATTAAGTGCGGCATATACTAGTTGTTTCATTAGGCACTTAATACTTTGTGAAAGGAATCTTGGGGTGGTAGGAGAAGTATGCTCTTCACCTTTAGGTGAATCAGAAAATCTTGACCCATCTTGAGGTTTTGGAAGCAAAGGGGTAATTGGATCTTGCTTGGTGTGTTTGGGAGAAGTTTTTGAGATAGGGGAGTATGCTCTTCACCCTTGTGGTGAATCAAAAACCTTGAACCTCAAGAATTAATCCACTCTTTGTTTAGCTTAGGATCCTTTAGCGGGCCTGCTCTTGAGCAATCAAGAGGAACGACCCAAGTGGGGACAACCTTGTCATCATTTTCCTTGGTGGCGAGTGATTCCAACTCACTATAATCTCAAGGCTATCGAGGACACAAAACCTTGGTAGACATAACACTTGTCTTCGCTTGATGTTAGTAGCTCATGGGATTGCGACCATGGGGAAAGCATTGAGCAAGAATGCTTAAGGTACTCTTGAGGCCGCGAGGTCCTAGTCCTTTATGAGGAGCAAGAGGGGTGTTATGAACGGAAACCCTTACTATGAACCATTAGATAGAGGCCACCCTATTTTAGCCGCTTAGCTTCTTGGTGCAAGGATTGATCCAAGTGGACTTACCCGGATCACCCCAAGACACTCACCATATGTGTTCCTTTGGTTGTGTTTTTGACACTTCCATGACAACGCCAATATCTCTTGTGGGCAACCACTTGGTGTGAGGCAAGGGAACATCAAGTTGTGGGCCAAGTTGTTAAGTAATGAGCCTTGTCCTTCTAGGTAGTAATTGCTTGAATTGTCTTCGATTGTGCTATGCCCGTGTAAACGTTCTCAACATTCAAACAAACGGTAGCATTCATAAGGTTCTCTATTTTGATATCACAAGTGCTTGTCTTGGCAAGGTTGCTTTTGCCCTTGTTTCAAGTGTTCTATGACATGTTTGATCCTACACTGTTTGCAAACTTGTCTTTTATCTGTTGTTACTGCTTGTCAAACTAAAAAATTGCACTATCCAATCTTTGAACTTGATCAAAACACTTCAAAACTGAGATTTTTATGTTCATTGGTCAAGAGTCACACTGTTTGCCTAGGAACTATCACACAAAGTTATTTTGCTATCTCACTACTGCTTGCAATCTGAAGTTGATTTGTGTCACTTCCAGTCATCCTTGGTCAGTCCAGGTCAGATCTTAGAGGTTATTACATGTTGCTCAATATTCAAATGGACTTCAATGGTATCAATTTGCACAAAATGACTCTTGGTCTTCTTTTTTCCACATCTCCCATATCTTCCTAGTCTTCCATTTCTCTTCTTCCTTCATGCTTCTTTCTCTTCTTCCTAACCTCTTCATGTCTTCTTGATCCTTTTCCTCTTATTATCTAGTCTGCCTTCTTCTATTTCATCTCTTCTATTCATTTCTTTCATGCTTGATTCCTCCTCTTCTAGAATCATGAATTTCAACTATCTTGCTATAGAACCTCTCTTGAGAAGGGATGATCTCGAACTCATTGCTCAATTCGAACAGTATTATTTTTCCAAGCATCCCGCAAGTCATCAACTTAAGACAAGAGTAAACAAAAAGATGTTTGAGTCTGACGCCTTTGCTAGGATTATAGACATGATTCTCTCACAATCTCCTTCTTCCAAACACTCTTTTTCTTCTAGGTCTTCTCATCATTCTTCATCTTCCACATCCTACCATGCCTTTTCCAAACATCATTATCCTTCTTCATCTTACCATGACTCTTCTCAACATCATTCAAATTCTTCCTTAGCTAAGTTTTCTTCTTCCACTATGTCTTCATTTTCTCCTTCTTTAAGATCTTGTTCTTCTTCTACTTCCCCCAAGAGTCTTTCTTTTCTTCATGAGCCATACCATAATGAGCAACATGACAATCCTTGTAATACCTTTGATGACTATGATGATGGACAATGTAGTGATACTTATGACACCTCTACTCCTCAGAGTCCTCGCAGACTCATGCTTACTAAAAATGGGTCATCCTATTGGATAGATTGTGATGGTGATCCATATGATTCTGATTTTGAAAGAGAGTTTAGTGATGTTTGTAGACAATACCTTGATGATAATCCATCTACTACTGCTGAGGACTATAAAATACAACGCGCTGATTATAAACGTTACTACTATGAGCATTTCTTCTCTAAGAATTCCACTGCTAAAAATCAAAATTGTACTTCTGAGCAAGATCATATTAATGTTGAACCTTTGTCTTGTGATGGTCCCCTTCCATCCCCTACTTCCTCCAATACTCATACATCTCCTAAAGCTTCTGATTCTTCCAAATCTTTCACAAATCCTTCACCCAACAAAGATCCTAATGCTTTTCATGCAGTTCCCTATAGTTATCCTCAAGAGCTACCTCTTCAAGAAACTCAAGCTAACCTTCACTTGGCTGAAAATAATTTCAATAATGCTAAACCTAAAGAGCCTAAGCCTTTATGCACTACAATGCCTACTTCAGCTAGTCCTTCACTATCTATTCCAAAGTCTTCCATACAATTTCAAAATGCTTCCTTGTCCTTAGAAGTGGCTTCATGTCAAGAGGACTCTAAAAATGATACAGAAAAGAATATAAAGAAAGATCAAGATCAAGAACCATCCATGTCATCCAATTATTTTCATGATGTCTCTGATCCATTTCATGGTTCTTTTGATCCTCTATGCTCTTCTACATTCATTCAACCATGTCTTAAGTCTTCTCCTACGCAAGATCAAGCTACCACTTGCACTATTGAGCTTGTTGATAATCAAAATAACCTTACTACGCTTGCACTTTCCAAAGATGATACTTCCATTAAGGTTATTAAAAATGGTGCCGTTACTTCTGATGTTAAGCTTATTGAAAATCAAGAGAAAAATTCTACGCTTATGCTATCCAAAGATCCTTGTCAAGATCAAAGTCTTCCATCTTCTTGTTCTACCACTCCATGTTCGCTTCCATTTTCTACTCTTCCTAAGTCTTTGCAAGCTTTGAACGATTCTATCAATGAATTTGCTCCTATTAAAGAAGTTCATGATCCTATTGCAAATCCTAATGCTCACTCTAAAGATGCTGATGTCCTTGGTTGTCATATAGATGCTGATGAAACTATTGATTATCCTTTTGCATCTTCCACTTCCATCCTTGGACCTCTTCCACTGCTAAAGGCTTCACGCCTTCCTTCCATCTTGGGTCCTTATGTCCCTTCACTTTCCCCTCCTAACTCTCCTAATTCATCATCCATTTTGGGTCCTTACGTCCCTCCATCTCCTATCTTTCCTCAAGATCAACATAGATGCATACCCTTGAATCCTTTTCATCCACTCACCCATCTAAACCAGTCATATCTTCCTCCTTCTTCCACAAGTCCCAAGTCTTTTGGAAGTAACTTGAATGTTCAATACCAGAAAAAGAAGCAATA
Source organism: Chamaecyparis obtusa (assembly GCA_027943335.1). Taxonomy (NCBI): domain Eukaryota; kingdom Viridiplantae; phylum Streptophyta; class Pinopsida; order Cupressales; family Cupressaceae; genus Chamaecyparis; species Chamaecyparis obtusa. The sequence goes on from BSBK01009000.1 coordinate 137,592, forward strand.
CAAGAATCCATCAAAAAAAGATCACCATGTCTCCTCTAATCGACATGGGCACATAAAGTCAAAAGAGATATCTAAGAAGAAAACTACAAGACAAGTATGGGTTCCAAAATCCATCATTACAGATATTCTCTCTAAATCATCAAAAAGAAATAAAAATCCTAAGGCTATATGGATTCCAAAATCTCTCTTGAAAGAGTCTTATGTTGAACAAAAAGTGAAGTTGACATTCAAGCTTCCAAAGGCTTCCACTTCATCTTCTTCCAAAAATGATCTTTCATTCCATGTGCCTAAACCGCAACCTCTGCTAAACATTCATCATATTCCTTCACGTATTCCTTTATTCATATTTCCTCCATCCTCTCGCCATCCTTCAAGGTGTGTGTCGATGTTGATCTTGCCTTCCTTCCCATCTACCCTTTCACAATCTTTCCATTCATTATCCTTCTACCTTCTATCCTTTTTCCTCATTTGCCTATTCCTCATATCTTCCAACCTCACTCGCTTTACATAAAGCCTTATCCTCCATTTTTCTCTTCCATCTTCCTTTCCCTATCAGCATCTTTGAGCATATCATTTTGAATCCTTGGCATGTCAGGGTTTATCCTTTCAAGGAGTACTATCTAAAAAGCTTGCCTTCTTCCAAAAATAGAAAAAAAAAAAAAAAAAAAAGAATGAAAAAAAATTGAAAATGTGCCATGGTGAAAACCTGGAAACAGGCGCCTTGGTAGCAAAAGTAAAGAGAAATAAATTCATCCTATGGTGACAACCACTCCCTTGTGGCACCTTGGATAAGTACCATGATGAAAACCTGGCAATCAGGCATCATGCGTAGTTCTTCTACATGTTTCATCCATTCCATCTTCTCTCGTTGATCTTGGCAATGTTCATCTATACATGAATATTTGGCTATCTTGTGAGCTATCTTACGATGATCTTGCTTTCATTCCATTCATATTCATTTCTTCATTTTCCTCCATTCATTCTAGCCTTTCTTTATCCTTTTCCCCTTTGGTCTTGATCTAATAAAAAAGAGTAAAAAATGATGCTATGAAGCCTCTTGACATGTCTACTCCTTTGGAATGCATCCTTTTCTTCTTTTGCAGTGCGCTTTCATGACTTATCCTATGCTGGCCTTTCACTGCTTGTTCAATGCGCTTTACATGATAATTTTTCCCTAGCTTGGGTACTCTTGAGGAGTTTGACCTTGAGGATTTCTTCCCTCCATTCGCCTTCATTCTCCTTTCCTCCATCTCATTCATGAGCTTTCCCTCCCTCTTGTCCTCCACCTTGCTAGACTTTGGGACTACACGATGTGATCTTGCTCATGAGTTTGATGCCCGTTTCTATCTAGGGCATTCTTTGTACATACTTTATGATCCTGAAAAAATTCCAAAAAAAATCATATATGATGCTGAAAAAAAAACCTAAAAAGCATATAAAGTACTGAAAAAATGAGCATCCTAGTGAAAACCTAGCAATAGGTGCTTTGATGTCTCACCAAAAAAATCAAAAAATTCAAAAAATTCAAAAAAAAATTGAAAAAGTGCCTTGGTGAAAACCTGGAAACAGGCGCCTTGGTAGCAAAAATACAAAAAAATTATAAAAAGTCCTTAAAAAATCTATCAAGTGGTGAAAACCTGGAAACAAGCGCTGCTTGAGACCCTTTGCACCTATGTCTATCAGTCTTGCGTGGCGCTCTTTCGCTCCACTTCTCGCTTTGCCTCTCCTAGCCTGGAATTGACTCTTGTCTTAGTCTAGGGGGCATATGTTGCTTTAAGCTTATCTTGGGTCTCTTTGTGCGTCTAGGTTTCTTAGGCACCTTGCAAATGGTGTTTTTCAACACCACCTCAATTGTGTTTTTCAACACTACCCTTGCGTCGAGTGTTTCTCAACACTTATCAGATGTCCTACCTGCAGTCTAGTATGATGCGATATTTCTCACTGGCAGATGCGATACTCAAAGTTTGACTCTATGACCTACACACACACACACACTCGTTGAGATTTGCTTGAATTATTTTTCTTTGTGTGCTGTCTATGATGATTTCTTTGCTGAGTGTTCTCCCCCTATGATCATTTTCGATGATGCATAGCTAGAAGACTGAGGGAATGAGAACATGTTTTATTGCTTTTTCTGCTTGTGGGTATATTTTGTTGGTCCTAACTGTCATGAGAATTTATGTTGGTCTTACTTGACACTATGGATCTACAAAGTATTATCCTTGACTGTTGTGCAAGTGCATACTTGTAGCGATCTTGACTTTCCTTGTGTCTCGATGCGAGTATAATCTTGCTATATTAAACTTAGGTAATCTCACTGTGCTAGTCATCTTGACCTACATGTCTTTGATGCCTAGGTGAGATTTCCACATTCCTATCTGATAAAGATCATATTCAGATCCACATAGTTATGCTAGTGTGTATTGTCTGATCTTGCGACGCTACCAATAACGCTCGATGATGAATATTAGATGTCTATTGGCTTTGTAACCTTGCAAGTAAACCACTTTTCATGTAGCTTGCATTCTTAAGTTCATGTTAGTTTAGTTTTGCATCTTGCATATGGAGAGAGCTCTCTTTTCATCTTACATGGACTTGTTAATCAGCTGCGCTCACCTTTCACTTCTTCCTGATCATGTCTTTCACTTCTTGTCTTTCATATCACATCATTTTCCTTTCATTTCAGGATCGAAACCGAAATCTGAGTTCACCTTGATCATCCAAATCACCTTTTCCCCCTCTTTCGCGTAGTTGGCTGACCTTTTGAGGCCTGATCCTTTGATCTTCGCTGGGGCATCATAACCTCTTCATCCCCATCTCTTTCAACCTTCTAGTCTTTCATTCAAATCTCAAGTTCAAATTCTTCCCCCTCCGTGGTGTTTTCGGGTTGAGGGACCGCTTGGTTCGTGCCCCGGGTCCCATGTGTGGGGCATACCTTCACTGCTTGATGGTTATTCTGTTCTCTTTATTTGATTATGATTTCTAGTGATTTGATCATGTTGCTCTTGCTTCTGCATTCCCTCTACTTGATTTCGCTTTCGATCCCGAGGGGGCAGACACATCATATCTTATTGGCTATCTCTTTCCTAAGTGTTCAGTACTGTCGCTACCAGGCTGACCATGCAGGATTTGCTATCTCTCTGCACTTCATTCTTTGGAGTCAGATCGCTATTTGCTCGCCTTCTTGGCTATCTCTTGCTTTCTTGGCTGATCTGAGTTGCTTTGTGATCCCAAATCGATCTCACATTTCAACTTCATTCTTTGACTACATGTGTTCCCAGATCGATCACACATTAGTCAAAGAGGGGCAAATGTATACACCTAAAAATGGTCACCTAGACTATTAGCCCCTTTTGCTAAATCATCAATTGCTTATTCTTGATCAAATCCTAGTTCTATCATTTATTCGATTATTTTCTATGGGCTAACCATCTTATCCTAAGTCTTTATTTATTAAAAGGAATATTCTCTCCCCTTTTAATAAATAAAAAGCCCCCACTTTTCCTCTTATCCTAAGTTGCACAAATAAAGCATTATTCTTATTTTATAAAAAGAGAAAAGTACTTTTTGTCTCATATGGACACAAAAGTCAACTCCTATTTTCCTATTGGAGGATACTTGTGCACATGGATTGCTCCTCTTTTTCAAGCTCCACCGTTGATTAAATCTTTTGCCTCTTAATCTCCATGGTCCATTTCTCCTCATTTACTATAAAAGAAGAGCTCTCTTCTTCATTCTAGATCCCCAACTTTTTATGCTATTGTTATGCTACAGGTTTTCTAGGTCATCTTGGAGCTTTTGGAGACATTCTTGCATCTAGGGTTTGAAAATTTGGAGCATTGTTGGCATTCATCTTGGATCTTCATCAACACTCTATCTTCTTGTCTTCATTCTTGCATCATCATGCCTTTCTTGCTTCATAGTTAGATTTCATTTCTTGCATAGTAGCTTCATTTTGATGGCATTCTTAGCTTAGATTTCCTTTATGCTTTAGATTAATTCATCTAGTTTAACTAGGAGGCTTTGTAATACTTGCATCTTTCATTTCCATAGTTTATCTTGCATTTCCATTCTTAATCTAGCTTGCATTGCATTTCATTCTTGATTCTTGAGGATATTGGCAATCTTGCCCTTGTCTTCATTGAATCTCCCATTGCATGGTTTACTAGCAAGGTTATTGGCTAAATAGCTCTAGCTGAGAGCATTCTTAAAACTCTTGCACTCCATGCCTAGGGAGCTATGGATCGATTTGTGAGGGCTCATTCTTGAGTTTCCTTGCATGTAATGATTCATAGAAGTGTGGTCACATTTATAGCACACACTCCATGCCATAGCATTAATGTATAGATGATGCAGATTTGTGTACCTCTTTGTTTTGATGTAGCTTACTCACTGCATGCAATGGGGCCTCCTTGGGGCTTCCAACCATGTTGTGATGTTATGATATTTACTTGAAATCCATGATGTACTGCTCCCTTAATATGCAGATTTGATGCTTTTCTCCTCTGATTTGATGATGATATATGCCCCTTCCATTGCTTACTCATGCTTTCTCATGATTTCCTTGTGCTGATGGGCATGGTGTGTGACTATTGTGGGTGCATCATTTGAAAATGATGTCACAATAACACCAGATGAAATAATAACATTTGGTGTTGCTGTTGCACTATTTGAATGATGTAGTGACATGACATGGGAATCTGCAAGGGTGCCAGCATGTAATAAGATCAACTGTTGTCTTATGATCTCATGGAATCTTCTAAGCCCATGAGATCATACACCGACCGTCGATTCTGCTTTATTGCTAGGTTCTGTTAGGTGGGTCCATGTCAGGTCAGGATGACATGCTAATTTTTGATTGGCTGAGGTACAAAGACTTGTCAGTGGGTCTAGTGCCATGTATTGCTAATGTTCTTGCATGTGATTGGTTTTCGAGTGATGACGGGGTTTGTAGTGGGTCTGTGTGTTAGTGGGGTCCCAGTTAATGAAGATCTACGGTGGGCGTATGATTTGAAAGAATATTCGGGGGCTATGAGATCATACACCCACCGTCTGATGCGAACCAATGTTGCAGTGGGTCCATTGTTAGAAACTTGCCGAGGTGTCTGCTGATGAAGTGGTCAGAGTGAATGAAAGTGTGACATGTGGCAGCTCTGAGCCAGGGTTAAGGAAATACTCCATGAATCAGTAACTAAAGGCTTATCTTTTGTTCGCTTGACTTAACTGGGGTTAGTTAAAATATTCAATGATTCTGCAAACAAAGGGAAAAGAGACCTGAGGTGAACTTGAGGTTAATTTTATAGTCAAAGCAGTGCCGGGTAAACATGAAGATCTAACGGCCACGTTTTAAAGTAAGATTGAATTTAAATGTCATTCATCGATGGAGGAAAAGTATGGCACCACCTGCTAACCGTTAATATTTAAATTCAAATATATCTCTGTAGGGTTTTGCTAGGGTTTTGATCCAGCAGTCGATTGCAACAAAATGGGTAGCTCAAATTGAATTCTTCAGGACAGTTGCAGTTGGGAGAATGATTAAAAGATCTGATGACCATCTCCTAGGATTTCTTAGGTACCATGTTGGTATTCTCATGTTAAAGAAACATTGAAGGTGGTGCCACCTATGGCCTTCTGTACTTAAAAATTACACATCAAGCCTGGATTAGATTTTTAGCATTCATAACAGAGTCTGAGTTACAGAAGGGTAGATAGATCAAGGTGGCTTGTCTGCAGGTAGATGCAGTATAGAGACGGACACACAACATGATATCTGATCGGTTGAGATATTTCCATGACATTTATGATCAGAATTGACATAATTAGGGTTTTTATCATGAAAATCTGTAACCCTAGTTAGGTTTTGGCTCCTGCCTATGTGCAAAAGGAGATGTATATATTAATTTTTGGAGCTTTAGAGCTCGGAGTTCACATTTTGTAAAGAAGAAAGTTCTCTTTCTTAGAAAGTTATTCATGGCATTTTCTCTGCCCTTTGGTTTTCTACATTCTGTAATCTCCCATTGATAATTTAGATATTGCACAGGTATTTTGTGACATCCTCTCTATCCCTATGCTTCCTTGTCTAAATTCTCTCTTATTGAATTGAAGTATATGTATGTTTTTAGTGATCTCTTAGGGTTCCTGATCCCTCTTTCTTTCTACAATTCATGTGTATTCCTGTGGATGATCTGATTTGAATGCTCTTGTGGGTATACTTCAACCCCCTGACAGTCTATCTCATTCCTATACCTAATTGCAGAGGTGGATGTTTGGTTGTAGGTTATATATTGTGTCTAAATTCTTAGGAATGCTATTGTTTGTGAAATTTTCTCTTTCCCTGAATAGCCTCTTTCTATTGTGGACCCTTCTATGAAATATTGATGCAAGCCTATTCAAAGAGTGGTGATCTCCTAGACCTAAGTTCATGCATTGATTTCATCCTCTATACTGTGATTCAAACCATCATTTCGGTGTATCACCTAGTAGGATAGTTTTCTTTTCAGTCATTTCCCTTTCATGCATTCCTTCTATCCCTTTTCCCTTCAAGAATTTTACTTTCATGTTAAGAAGCAAATTTGGGTGATTATCCAAGAGGAACCAGCCTAGAATCTGGAGGTCTCATCTCAGTTAGCATAGGTCCCACACCTAGAGATGATTCCCATGTTATACTAGGTTATCAAGACCAAGAGACCTTGAAACAAGGGTGAAAATTTAGTGTATAACATCATGCAATGGGGCCTCCTTGGCGCTTCCAACCATGTTGTGATGTTATGATATTTACTTGAAATCCATGATCTACTCCTCCCTTAATATGCATATTTGATGCTTTTCTCCTTTGATTTGATGATGATGTATGCACCTTCCATTGCTTACTCATGCTTTCTCATGACTACCTTGTGCTGATGGGCGTGGTGTGCGATTGTTGTGGGTGCATCATTTGAAAATGATGTCACAACAACACTAGATGAAACAACAACATTTGGTGTTGCTGTTGCACTGTTTGAATGATGTAGTGACATGTCCTATAGCATGGTTTTTCTTTCAGAAGTGTATGGCTTGACTATGCACATGCATAATTGTAGATGAGGATTAGTAATAGGATGCCATTCATTGATTAAATATTTTTAATCTAACCCCCATCTCTCTTTTCTTTGTAGGTTTTAGATCACATAGGGGCACACTAGATTCATACTCAGGTCAAAAATTCATCACTTCAGGCAATGTCTAGCACCCTTATTATTTATGTTCATCCTCTTATGTATGTCTGTACTCTTGCATTTTCTTCTGAAAGTTATTTTCCTTGTATAGTATATACAAGTTATTTTTCATATATATACATGTAATCTTTAAATGCAAAAATTTCTTTTCCTTTACATGTATCTTTGCATAAAATGAACACAAATTAAACAAGATCATCTAATAATGAAAACTAGGGTACTCTAGTCACTCATCTAGTAATTAGTTCCCCAAACCATTACTAAGGATTAAACATAAGTTTATGTCCCCAAACCTATTTTTCTATGTGTCCTTATTGCCTTCGTAATTTTGGTTCAACCCCTATAGGATGCCCAAGCCTAGAGGCCAAGGAAAGTACCCAAGAGAACTTGAAAGAAAGATGTATGAAACCATTGTCCTTATGTGGGTAAACCCATATAAGTGTTCTTCCTTTGCATGACAAGTCCTACTTGAGGATCCACAATCATGCATTTATGTTCAAGACTTATTATTACCTTGGTCCTTTGGAATCTTAGGATGACATCTTAATTGGGAAAGGCAAACCAAAACCTTTCATAGACCAATAACAACCAAGGCATGTGGGTGCTCTTCTATTGTAAAGTTATACTCATAAAATATATGTACGATTATAAAATTTGATGTCCCTATTTGATTGGCCAGTGCTCTAGTTGTTATATTGCTGCTATAAAAATAGAATGGAAGTGGTGATTCAATGCATCTACAACCTCAACAACATGGTAGCATTGATCCAATAATAAAAAATACATTGAAAATGGCAAGTGCATGGTCTTAATGAAATAAATAGTGTATAAAATAATATATGGTGCACAACAACAACAAGCATGCAATGACAACAATAACATTGTGTGTGTGTGAATTTTGTACTTAGCTGTAGACACAACACTTCAGTAAAATATTAGAAGTTAGCTAAAATTGAAATCATGCAAGTAATTGAAAACTAAACTAACCAGGCGATTTATTGCCTTCTAATAGATGCGAGTATGTATTCTTAGATTGGACCGAGATTAGTGACCTTGACGACACCTAAACGAAAGATTTGAATGCAAAATTTAGATATGAATTAGATGCAAATTAATCTATTTTTTTTGAGTTTTCTATGCAATAATATGAGAAATCTGATATGAAATCTAATCTATATGAAAAATTGATATGCAATACAATTAATCTAACAATGATATGCTAAAATATGAATGATCTCACAAAGTTGTTGATTCGCAAAGAGGCTTCAATTCTTCAGATACCAATTCGCCAGCATAAGTTTGCAAATTTTGAGATATGAGATTGAAGAGCCGAGCCTTGGTTTTATAGAAATCTAGGGCTTTGGGGATGCATGGAAAAAGCCATAAATCACTCTAGTTGATTTTTGAGTCAACAAGGAATTAAAGATAGTTAACTCACAAAAAATCATGCAAAAACAACTTTTTGATTTAAATCAGAAGTTGAGATTAACTTTTAACTCAAAAGAGACTTGAGTTTATTTTTAAAACAACTTGAATTGATTTTCTGATTTAAAGTTTAACTGCTTTTTGAATGTGCATAATTAATTATGAATTAAATAAATAAATAAAGTGATTTATCCTCAACTTTAACTGATTTTAAAAAGAAAACAATTGATTTATGAGTTAATCAATTATTAAATCAAACTTTTATTCCAAAATAATATCATTAAATATGACAACTTGCTTTAATTAATTAAATAAGAATTTAATCAATTAATGATAGGAATTTTGATTTATTGTCAAATTTAAATAATAATAATTAAGAATAAATATAATTAAATAATTAAGTGGTAGAATTAAATTAATTAATTAAATATTCAAAATATTCAATTAATCAAACTTTAGGATAAATAGGATTTATCACCAAATAACTATTAAATTAAAGATAATTATGATGGTTAGGAATATTGCTTAGGAATATTCCCCGATACAGAATTTAGGATAATCAATTAGAATTTGATGATGTTTAGATGTGCCTTAGGTTAGGACTTTGATGTCGATTTCATTCGATGTGTCGATATAGGAGGTTAATGAACCTATAGCCCATTTTTGGGGTATTACACATTGCATGATGCCCGAGATCAAATTCAAAACAATAAGTGTATTAATGTATGATCTAATAGTAGCAACCTCATTGATCATTACCTTTCACTCCTCCATCATTATAGAAGAGATAACTACCTACAACTATATTTCATAATTCCTCCATTGAAGTATATATATATCAAGTATAATTATGAGTTTACATCATATATTTAGTCTTAATAAAACCTTATAAAACAACATAAAACTAACCCAAAATACTTTGTCTTAATAAAATCTTAATAAAACAATATATTTAGTTTTAATAAAATCTTATAGAACAACATATATTGTGTGAAGTGTTTGATCTCTTTTTATTTGTTTTGCTATTGATATTCACTATGTGGTACTCCCCGTTTATGATCATTTCATGAGGAAATGTTTTGATGGCTCACGGGCTGCAAGCTAGGGCATCATTCATTGTTTATGAGCTCACTGTTTGAGCACCTCATGTCCCTATTTGATTGGCTGGTGCTCAAACAGTGAGCTCATAAACAATGCATGATGCCCTAGCTTGTAGCCCGCGAACCATCAAGACATTTCCTTATGAAATGATCATAAACGGGGAGTACCACATAGTGAATATCAATAACAAAACAAATAAAGAGAGATCAAACACTTCACACAATCCCTTGAAGGTAATAGCAATGATTCCCTAGCTCTCAAAGCTCATGGGTCATCAAGCATTCCAAATGAAAAGATGTAAACAATGCCAGTATTAAATAATGATCTCATGAATAATGTATGATGCCCTAGCTTGCAGACCGTGAGCCATCAATAAATTTTCTCATGAAATGATCATAAATGGGGAGTACCATATAGCTAGTGAATATCAATAACAAAACAAATAAAGAGAGATCAAACACTTCACACAATATATGTTGTTTTATAAGATTTTATTAAGACTAAATATATTGTTTTATTAAGATTTTATTAAGACAAAGTATTTTGGGTTAGTTTTATGTTGTTTTATAAGATATTTATTAAGACTAAATATATGATGTAAACTCAAAATAACAAACAGAGCACTGGCCAATCAAATAGGGACATGAGGTGTTCAAACAGTGAGCTCATAAACAATGCATGATGCCCTAGCTTGCAGCCCACGAGCCATCAAGACATTTCCTCATGAAATGTTCATAAACAAGGAGTACCACATAGTGAATATCAATAGAAAAACAAATAAAGAGAGATCAAACACTTCACACAATGCCTTAAAGGTAATAGCAACGATGTCCTAGCTCTCAAAGCTCACGGGTCATCAAGCATTCCAAATGCTAAGATGTAAACAATGCCACTATTAACATTCATATTGTGCCATTAAATCAACAAATGCCATCAAAATGAAATTGAGTTAATGAGAAGACAAAGCTCAAATGTCTATGTCAAGTGCTATTGCCCTCTTCCCACACGGTGTCAGCTTCTTCGCGCACGTCAAACTTGAATGCCCTCTTCGCGCAATGCAAAAGTGCAGTGCCATCTTCGCGGCAGCTCTTTGAATTCACAAAAAATATAAATGACACTTTATTTTTGTTTATAACCAAGTTGGTGTCACAATTAAATCAACACATGCCATCAAAATGAAATTGAGTTAATGAGAAGACAAAGCTTGAATGCCTACCTCAAGTCATGACTACAATATGAAGTGCATTTTCCTAAGTGCACATGTTCTGTAGCATAGTTCCTTTTAGAAGTGTATGGATTAACTATGCACATGCATAATTATAGATGAGGATCAATAATATGGTGTCAGACATTGCTTAGATCCTTTGGATCTAACTCCATCCTTTCTTTCCTTATAGTTTCTGGATCATACATGAGCATACTGGATTGAACCCAAGGTCAACACTTCATTACTTCAAGCAATATCAGGTACCTTCATTATTTATGTTCATCCACTTATGTATGTTTGAATTCATTCATATTCTTTTGAAAATTGGCTATACTCATATTCTTCTTGTGTCTGAGTCTTCTAACTATGATCAATTTAATGCTGTAAATCTTGACATAGAATTCAATATCAACCGATCATATATCCATTCCAAATGATATAACTCCATTTGAATAAACATACATGCAAACCACTTGACAAAATGTCCATATGAAATCTAGAGCAATACATTAATTTTATAGCGAATTCATGATTTATAATGCCTTTGGTTTCCTACAAAGTCTTTGGTGAAATCTATCAGAAAATTAAAAGTTTGGTCGAAGTAAGTGTATAAATGAAGGATGAAACACATAGGAAGCTATGAGAAGGTGACATGAAGCTAATGAAAGGAGGCATCTCAATGATGTTAAATCACAGGGGATTCTCTTTGTTCCCTGTGATGGAGTGAGATAATTATGAAAGTATAAATAGATAATTTTAACAATGTATAAAGTCCTTCACAAGATGTAATAAAAACACTAGCAAGGCACGATAACTATTTGATGAAATGCCAAAATAGTGGTGTCTCATGAAATGCTGAGATGTTTAGTTATATGCAATGCTGAGATATTCAAAATATTGTTGGATAAATAGATAATTTTAACAATGTATAATGTCCTTCACAAGATATAATGAAAACTATGGAGTGAACTATGTTTGTCTGATTATATAACTATTATCTTATGTCAGGTATCCCACACAGTCTCATGGATTATTAGGTACAAGTCAAGTCACTGCATGCAGTGTAGGTACCAGCGAATAGGTATTTATCAGAATTTTCCTCGAGTGAGGAAAATCTAGGAATGGAAGAAGAAAGTGAGACATTTAGTATGTATAATTCAATAAGATCGACTCGAGGTCAAAAGATCAGAAAGAAATTCAATAAATTTATGAAATTTTTCCTTGCTCAAGGGGGGTCGTGTTCTTATGATGATGAGAGCAAAGGTGACTCCGAGCTGCCATTTAGGTACAAACATCTATAGAAACAATGGGTCCCCAATGAACTTCCTTCAATAAAAACTCATTTTTGTGTTAAAGAGAGGATATATCGCATAGCACCATCTTCATTACATGGTTTGGGCCTATTGTCTATGGATGGCATAAAGGTCTCTTACAACAAAGTTTTCAAATTGATGGAGTATGTCGAACCTTGTTATGATTACAATAGTTGGATGCAGATTTTTAAATATAAAAAAAGTATGTGTAGGTATGCACTTGCGACAAATTATATACAACAAAAAGTCAGTGAAAATAGTAAAAAAGTAGCTATATACATTGATGGAAGACCCAAAGCATCACGGAATATTGTAGGTTTTATAAACAGTACACGACCTGTGTCAACTAAGAAGCAACCCAATTACATATTTGAGGCACGCAAGGGAAATCACATATTTGTATGTGCGATCAAATCAATACGTGGAGGCAAGGAGCTTCTTATTGATTACAATTTGAATCGCATAGATATAAAAATCCCCATCAATATCATGGACAAGGTGGTACACATTTTGATAATTGTCTATTATTCAACGTAACTTAGAATAAGAACATGTGTTTTAACATGTTTGAATGATTTTTTTTGAAATATAGAGCTGTAGTATGGATCAAGAGCCACATGATACACACATCAGTGATAGTTCTCATGGGACTTCTTCTTCCTGATAGGTAAAACTCATTGTTGTTGTACAAATGCACATATAAGAAAAATGTTAATGTGTATTTTTTGTTATGTTAATGCATATTTTTTGTTGTTCTACTATTTTGCATTTCTTTTAAATAAAGGGCTAAGAATATTTTTGTCACAAACGAGTACTGATCAGAAAAAGGGAAAGGAACAAGTAGTCCATGAGGAGCCACATAATGAGCAGGATCCATTCGATTTTAATTTTTTATTAGAGGTTGATCCTATGGTTGCACTGGAAAAGGTCCTTCGTGCAATATCAAAAGAGTTAGCTCGAATGGAAAATATTCAACCTCACACTCCTGAAATACAGAGGGCATCAGATATGTTGATTGGCCATGTTCAGAACTATAGAGTAAGTATTAATGTAGTTTTTAATTATAACAAAAGTTCAATAATGATTTTTATAGTATACTATTTTATTTATGTCATTAACTAAAATATATATGTGTTCTCTTTACAGGTTATGCTAAATAGATTAAAGGGAATTACCTTAGATGCAAATACTTTGGATGGTACATCGCATGTTTTATCCTCCATCTTGTCCATGGTTATCCATATTTTTTTATGCTCTAACAATATTTTTGTTCAACACCTGCTATTGAACCTATGTTGAGTACAACCCCTAGTATGAGGATGAGATCCACAGAGGTAGTTCCGCCTACAATGTCGACAACACGTAGCATGACCATAGATGTGATGGAAACACCTACTATTGGTAAGTAGAATCCTCTTTTTCTCTCTTATTTATCATGTGTTTATTTCACTTGAACTATATATTCTTTCTTAGGGGGCGTTTTGTAATATTGGATTCATTTTATGTAGGAGGCAATGATGCAATTCCTAGATGTACTTTTGTTAAATATATGAGAACAATACAGTGTGATCAATTGCTCATGAGAAATGAAGATGGACTTCCCTTGAGAGTAGCCCAGCTTCCAGGTACTTTAAAGACTGATCCTTTCTTTTACTATACAATATAATACTGTAATGCCCCCGCCAGGGAAGCCATAAGGAATCAGGTCTATGACCTAAAATTACAACTAAATTATTTTTTTCTTCTTAACATTCTAACATATCATCATTACCATTCACAAGTACATTCCTTAAGGTTCCCTTAATGAATTCAATTACCATTATCAAGTACTTCATTTTATTACTTAATCTAACAAATTCTATTTCCATTTCAACTTCAATTTACATTGATTCCATTTCACATCAAAACCTATTACATTAATGAGCTAGTTGAATTAATTTTCTTTACCAAACTAACACGTAATTTACTTTCATAAGTGAGACAAGCACACATTACTTATCTCATCCACTAAGTACATTTGTTCTTTCATATTTATTTACTCCTTAACATTATCTATGCTCAACTTAATTGCACCATCAAAACTCAATTAAGCTTTTCCATTAAGAGTCCTTACTTTCTATTTTCAATATAATAATAGAAGGAACGTAAATTACTTAACCATATATTGCTAACCAACATAAACCATTTAATGAATCATTTTTGTGCCACAAGTTTAACTTCCACAAATTATCAACTATAACCTTGTAAATAAAGGATTTATATTAAAACCTAGTTTGAATAACCAGACATCACTCACATTGAACTATACATTTAAGAAATCACATCCCATTACTTCTTTCAATAACATACATGTTTCCTTTTACCTTATTACTTCACTTGGAGATACCCTTGAACCCTTAGCATATCTTTTCACTAACCATATATCAAAACAAGTTTCCTTTCAAAGAAGTTTACATCCATAAGTACTTTCATTACAAAGGTTTGCATAGAACCATTACTTTCAATTTAATTTAAAATTCACAAGAGATATAAGGTAGGAAATTACTCATTGATTTAACCATATTCAATCCCTTTTTAGATTCTTACAATTACCTTTTACAAACATAATTACAGTTACTGCACATTGCCCGAAGGCATATAGAAAGATAATTACATCAAGTTGCCCAAGGGCTTACAATACATATTCACATCTTGATAACAAAAGATAGAGATACATGATACAAGAACAAAATCTTCACCACTGAACAACTTAGAATCCAAGCCATGACATGAACCATGAACAATACCTCGAAAGATATTTTCCACCCAACCATGTGAAACTAATAAAGTTCCACCACCCATGCTAGGAGATAGAACCGAGGTACTCTCAAGACCTTAAGGAAATATAAGTCTTAAATACCAATAAATCTAAGAATCAAAAATAAAAAGAATAAGGCACATAAAAATATCATCATATTAAAACACCAAGGTTAAGGTTCTAGGAGACCACCTAAGTGAGTGTTATCACACAACCTGTATATTGGGATCCTTCTTGGAAACCATGTAACCCCGGTCCCCCCTTTATGAATAGGGATCCATCCTGGTAGTTATCCCTAGTCTCAGTACTCCAATAAGGTCTATGTGGCCATTATTATATTTTCTTTCATTTTCTTTTGAATCCGCCCTTCCTAGGTTAATTTTTAAGGTTATCACTTTTTACAAACCCACCCATAGGATCATCTAGCAACCACTTTAGGGTTCCAAAACCTATGGTGAGCCACTCACTTAGGGTTCCTATCCCCTTACCCTATCAAAATCCACAAATACAAGATAACAATTCCAAGTCCTGATTCATAGGTTTAGGAAACTCCCTTGCGCACTCAGGCCCTCAGAGCGAGTCCTAACCCTAGCCATATACATAACAAGAAACATTGGAAGAATGTCTATCACAAGACATCTCAAAGAAAAACATAAAACTTTCCACATCCATTAGTAAAACTTTCCAAGGCTCATTTATAGGTCTAAGGAACCCTCCCGTGCACATAGGCCACTGAGATGAGTCCTAGCCTCATAAACTAAGCTCAAGAATATACCAAGTGCAAAAAAACATCATACATAAACCATATAACCTCAACACAACAAGTAATGAAAACACATAGGGGATATAAACTTCCACATGCATAAACACAACATTCCATAGCTTGTTTTTTTTACAAGTCTAGGAAAAGCTCATGTGCTTGAAATTTAAAAAAAAAACCAAAATCTAGAATTTGCATCTTAACTCCTATGAAGTTGAAACCTATCCCAATCTTCTCAGAAGGTACCTAACTCCTTTATACAAGTATAACTTAAAGTATAAGTTACAATAAATCATACTTAAATGTTATACTTGTATAAATCCTATAAATATTAAGCCCCTGAAACCCTAAAAAATCCAAATGAATTTCTATATAAACTCATACAAAAATGTATGTATTCCAATATGACCTTTGACCAAGTGTCATATGAGTATGACTATAATGTCATACAACACTGCAAGGTACTTCCACAAAATTAAATTGTAAACTTCTCGAAAACACTTTAGAACTGATTTTAACCCATACAAAAATGTATGCATTCACATATGAATTTTGACCAAGTGTCATACAAGTATGGATATAATGTCGTACGACACTGCAGGGCACTTTTATGAAATTAATTTAGAATTGCCCGAAAAGGCCCAAAAATGACTTTTTAAGGCATGGAGAGTGCTTGGGAAAGGTTCCCTGAGATCAACCTGATGTAGGGACCTCAGTACCACATCCAAAACACATCCTCAACACTACCTAAGTCTCAAATAAGATTAAATCAAATTAAAAACATCAATTCACAGAGAAGGCCTACAAAAAGGAAAAATGGGAGAGAAGGACTACAACCTTTCCTAAACCATCCCAAACCTTCCTAAAATTCCCTAAATCATTACATAAATCTTACAAATAGAAAAAGGAAGTATCACAACAAATCCCAAACTCCCAGGAAAGATTTTACTATTAAAACTATACAAATATTTACATAATTTCTTTCTAGCAACACAATAGAAATACACAGACAATATAACACTTAAATTTCCTTTTTTTTTAATTTCGTAGTAAGCTATCACATAACAATCAAATCCCATAGCATTTAAAAACACAAGCACACACACAAGAGAATTGGATAATTCATCCCAGTACCTGGGGTCCTGCGGAGAATTGTCTTCCCTTGGTTGGAGACCTTTTTGGAAATCCACAAGCCTTGAGTAGATAGCTTCCTAGCAAGCTTCCTCTGGCAACAAAAACCTAGAAATTCAATTCCACTTGTCCTCACCAAACATAAACTTTCAAACTTAGACATCACAAATAAAATTCTAGAAAAATCCATTCAGAGCATTCCAAAAATCTTCCTAAAAAATCCTTTCCTCAAACCACACAAAATTGAAATATTTATCCTCCAACTATGTGGTTGGAGGAGTTGCTTTATGGAAAGAAACTTCTCCAACTTCCATAGTTGGTTGGAAAATAAACAAATCATTCCCGTAAGCACTTGACAAAGTTTTAATAAATTTAATTAAAAATAACTTCAAAAGAAATCATAAGAAGAACACTCAACAAATAAATTTCAAGAAAACCACATAGCACACATGGAAACCAACTAGCCTAACTTCTAGGAGGTCTTGAGTTCAACTCCCTTCTAGGTAGCTAGTTTTACTACAAAGAGTATTTATTTTTATTATTACTATTATTAATATTATTTTCACTTTTTATTTAATACATTTATTTGATACACTTCATTGAATTCACTTTAAATAACATACCACTAAAATAATCAATAAATCCATACAAATATTATTATTTATATAAGCATGGGTATATGCATGTGCACTCACATATACACATACCTATATAACATACAATCAAAGTAACATATATAAAATAAATATATATATACATATACTTACAAGGATAAATTTAACTCACATCATAAATCATAGAACAATGTCAAATCATAAATCACAAGACCACATCACATAGTGCATTTGGATCCCCCAACTAGGGTAACCTCCTAAACAGAAATCTAAGTCCATGGTAACCTTGAGAGTAATCTTGGTAATATCTCCACACAATAACAGTTCGAGGATTTTGAAGGCACGCTTAGACCTATGTAGCCAGGTGAAGTCAATGCCTGGTACCTGCATCCTGCAACACCAACCAACATTCATACATACATACATATATATATATATAAATAGACAGTGACAAACAAGGATGGAGAGTGCGACATCATGTGGACCTCCTGTAGGAGTAACTACGACTACCTCCCCTTATCCTGCACTCACATCAGACAGTGACGTCAACAAAGCATGATTGGATTAGTGTGGTTAGTACTAGAATAATCTCTTTTCCATATTGTATAACAAGAATTGCATCATAACATAATAATGTAAATATAAGCCATCTATTAACTTTCACAAACCCATTTAGCCATCAGGCATGTACTCAAAATGTCTCATTATCAAAATAAGATAAACAAATCATATAACCCTAAATACATTAATCATGTCTAATCCCAAGTAATGTTATTAGAGAAGGTAACACATCTAACCCTTAAGTGATTATAATCAATTAACATAAGGTACACATGAATAATAATAATGAGCATTTCACATAAAAGCATATAAGTCTATCAGGTGATCCTTTCAGCATTAAGGTCCTAAACTATTGCTGACACACAAGAAGATGTATAGGAACATACGTATGCAATTATTATTATTTCCCATATTAAAATATGACGTTAAGGTGAGTTGGAAGAGGTTCAGTTTAAGAAACCATTTCAAGAAGGACCATTCTCACATATAGTTCTTCCTAATTTCTAGAGAGCATAACCAAGACTTGATAGGGTTGGAGGGGAATTACAAATACTCATAATGTAATGCACTAAACCCCTGTGTGGTCCCTTGCAATAACTAATTATAATAATCTCGTAATTATCTTCCAGGGAATAATCTATTTTATGAAAAAGTTAATGATGAATGTTTGTGCATTTTCGGGCCAACCATACGCACATGGTATCATATTTTGATTTCATTGCAAGATTAAATTTCATTTCATCCCTTTCTTCAAGTATATTAAAAGGTAGCTTCATTTCATTTATGAATATAGTTTTTTTTCTTAAAAGGTGGTCAGTACAAGATAAAGGGTTAAAGAATAAACTCATTAACTCTATGAAAACACTTTTTAGACCTGAAGTCTTTCATATACTTAGACTCCTTGACAAAGCGGGCACTATTTTGAAGTATATTAGGGACAACTACATGACCCAAATAGAACACAACCCTTCGAGTGGCAGCCTTATATTCCTATTAATGAGTGGGAGGATCTTAAAAAGGATGCACTTGAGAGAAGTGCAAGACATAGTGGACGAGTAGTATCACTCGAGGAAAGAAGGTACATGATAATGTTAATAATGAAATTATGTACTATTTACTCTTTGTACTTATGTGATCTAACATATTTCAAACATCACATAGGTTTCCTGGCACAACAAAGGAAACAACAACAAGAAAACAAAAGCACGGGCAACACAGGCTTGGCTCGGGTGGATATTCAAAACTTGCTACACGAGTTGTAAGTATTAGTATATGAAAAATCATATGCAAATATTTATAATTAAATTGAAATCAATTTAGTTTTGATGAAATTCACTACAATAAAAATTCATGATACTAATAAAAAATGTAGGCCTTGGAGTTCAAAAAATCGATTATAGAAGAGGACAAAAAAATAGGCTACAAACAAGGCTATAAAGTCGTGGCTGAATGATACCGAGCAATGAGTGCACAAGGTTCTTCTGCTAGGTCTGTTGATTAGGTAAATAAGCCAATTTATTTTTATTTCAAGTTGAAAACTTTACCAATTACTGTATTTGATGTTAAGTTCCAACATAAAGTGAATATATTTGTTTTAAGTAAGGAAACATTGATTATATATTTGTTTAAAAGTTTAAAGTGAAATGCACTAATTATTTACATTGGAATGCAGCCTCTTGATATTGATACTGCACCGACCGAGCATGACGGAGGCATTGATTCTAATGTGAATTGTAGTACTCAAGGTATACATTTTCTATTCAAATTTTGATTAATGATTATTTAATACAAGAAAACATGTTAAATTGAATTTGGTGTAGTAATAAAAATTTAATTATAATGTATTGGGATTAATAAAACATTTTGTATTGCAGTTGCAGAGGATGTAGAGGACGTTGTTCTCGATGAGCATGTTGAGGTTCAAGCCGTTGGTCAAGATGATGTGGTTGGACAAGGTAAAGAGCATCACATTTATGTTTTTAAATGTATTGAAATGCTTATAACAATAATGAATATATTTTTAAATTAACCCCAATTATGATAATATGTTTTTAATTGAAGCCTTTTATTTTTTTATTGTAGAGGACCCACCTTTGCAAAGGACAGTGAGATCAAGTGCACAACTGAGAAGAAATGACACTCTGGACATGGATAAGCCTCTGCAACAATATAGGGAAGTAGAAAAAAAGAAAAAGCCAAAAAAAATGATTCTCGTTTATGCAACTTATTTGATAATGATTGATGTTTATTTCTCCTTGTTTATTTGATAATGACTGATGTTTATTTACACGTGTTTGAGCTTAGTTCCATGTTTATACACTGAGTTTCCTTTTATACATTGTTGTAATGTTGGAGGGGTTTTCGCTAAATTTTAGTGGATTTCATATTTTGGGAGAAATTAGTATTAGAATGTTCAATGGGTTCTTTTCTAAAACACAATACTTGAACAACAACAAAACTTGTAATACAAATGCTGATTGCAACTACCAAGTTAGAAGCTTCACAAAAAACCTTAAATCATCATCTTGTCTAGAATGGTTAATCAATTTTTTAAGGTGGAGTAGTTGTGATGATGAGATGCGCCATTTAGATGTTAACTGTGACAATCTCTTGCTTTCAAGAAATGTAGAAGGAGACGCCTACTTCAATATGCAATCTCAATTCATATACATAGGGTATCAGGTGGAGCTGAAAACACAATAGGGTTGCATTTTTTATAGAGGTCTTTAATTGCGTATTTTAAGTTTTAGACCATCGCGAACATTGTAATTTTGACCTATTAAAAAATGTAAATGTGTTGTGTTTTTTCAACTCTATCTGCTATCCGTGCATATTCTGCTTGTGTTGCACACACATTCTTGATTCAAAGTGGGAAAAATCTTATTTTCGATGCGAGGGAGAGAAGCCATACACATAAGTGATGAAGTTGAGGGGAGATGAAGGAATACCAAACAATGAATTTGGAAATTTTCATTAGATAAATTGCAGTGGAGGTCTGATCAATAGAGAAGATAATAATGACCACAGGAGAATGAATAGTGGTTATAGTTGTGTTAGTGCTCAAATCTACAGATTATCAAATACTCATATAATCCCAATGGACATAATCTAGCAAAATGCAAACACTAAGGTATTAAGGTTAGAAAACCTTCTTCACTTCGAGTATGAATACTCAGGTGGGTGTACCTATATCAATTCACTATTTGATTGAGCTCTGAATTGCGAACTAGCTCCTTCACTACTCTGTCCTTGCTTCCAAACTCAACTTAATAAGATGAGAGAACTCTAAGTATGGCCCAAATTATCCTGATACACAATATTATGATAGAAATCATGAAAGCAGCAACATGAAACAATGGTTTAAGGATATTCATCCTTCTTCTTTTTAGAGTTGAACTCAAGGAAGGCTAACCTCATTCAGTGCTTCTACAAAGCATTACAAAACATATCTATGAACTTGTCATAGAATGATTTAGATTATGATTGTACAAGTAAAGTAAAATGAAACAGTTATTTATATTTTGGGTGGCAAATCAGTGTAAATGGATCCAAAACCAGTGCCTTATCCACTTGGGCGATAGAGTCAAACCCTACGTCTGTATATAACTATCAAAACAAGTACACTGAAACTCAAATGACATACCTAACATACCATCCTTTTAATTCCTACCAATGTCATCAAATTCATACATGGATTATTTGTTCCCAGAGATGTCCCCTAAGATTTTACTCTTTCTTTGAAAGAAACTTAAGCTCAACCCCTATATTCACCTTGTGAATAATGCATTTAAGAAGCCTTGTAATTTAAATACATAAGAAAACTAAAACATTCCATACATAAAGACAACAAAATAGTAGTAACAGAGCTCCAATATTTTGTATTAATGGTCAAAATGCATTGATACAGTATCCTCTCACTTTTAGAAAAATAAGGTTTTGTATTCAGAACCTTTCTTACAGAGTATTTTCAACCACCTCAAAATGAACAAAGACTTGCTATATATATATATTCTCAACCATCTTGGAATCCTCGAAAGGATGCAACAAGCTTGGGATGGCTAGAAAGATCTTACACTAGAGACAAGATTACAAACTAACAAAATTTGATTGCTACAATAGATTACAAATATCTATTTCCAACAATCTTGCAAGTGGCACCTTTGTCTAAGGATATTTCAGAGCAGTTGCTAAATTTGTTGCATGAATGATGACCACCATTACATGCTAACCTACATCATCCTTTGTTTGGACATGCTCTCCCTCAAACTCTGGATCAGGTGCCAAGTGCATTCTATTCTTCTTCTTCCTCTATAAGTTGGACAACTAGATTCTTCTTCTTCTTTATTGTTAACTTCTCCCAAGCTACCACATCATCATCAGATGGCTAGTTGTAGTTCTGCAGCTCGTGAAGTGATTTGATCTGCTGCTCCCATGTAGAATCAGTTATATATTTGGCTTCAACCACAAACCGTATGCAATCATTTTCAATCTTGAAAAGACTATCAATGATATTATTACATCTATCCAGGTCTAAAGCATTATCATCCTTTAGGAAGGCATCCTCTTTAATCACCAACTGATCCATTGACAACTTCCATTCTTCCAGCTTAACTACATTTCTGTTGTCATCATAAATCGGAGGAAAATATTTGCTATAATCTTTATCAAACATAGCCAGCTTGGCCTTTATTTGGTTTGACTTTCCTTTGAAAAACTTTGAGGCAACACTTATTAAGCCAATCTTCTAAAAAAACTCACTTACTACTTTAGGAACATCTGCCCTGTATTCTTGCAAATCATCAAGTTTGTCAAATAATATACTCCTTCTTGACCATGTACTGAAAAGTGGCTCCAAGGTGATTAAATGCTCATTCACCTTTTCATTAGTCTGATGCAATAAGCTGAATGATTTATGGATTGATTCCATTCTGTCCTTTATCTTACCCTGCCTATATTGCACAATTCTTACTATAGTATCTAGGGATGCATCTATTCTTATCTTTTCTAAATCCTCAGTAGGTCTTTCAGGCACTTCCACATCTATCTGAACAGGGGCCTCAATTTTCATAGAAGGAGGAGGAACTACCTTTGAGGCTTCTTCAAGCTTAACTTTTACTTCTACCAAATCATCCTCTAATTGTTTGATCTTCATCATTTTCAAGTCTCTATCCTTAGCCACTAGGTTTGCGCTTTCAAACAACTTTGAATACCTCTCAGACAATTGAACTGTCTTTGCTTCATTTAGGTTAGCCCAATGAGTTATTGCCTTGGAGACTTCAAGGTCAGTTGTATTTTGCATAGTCCATATGATCTTATTCCCTTCCATCTTATCCTCTATACTTAATAGAGATGGCTTTTGGGTCCTAGGGGCCATAGACCACATTGTAATAGCTTGAGATTTAGGGTCATAGCCACTTCCTCTTATCATGTCACCAATGTGAACCTCATATGATAGGATACCCTATGGTTGTTTCCTTATTTGATCTATGATGAATGCAGAAGTCAGATCCCATCCTGGAGTTAATAGCATTCCACTTGCCTTGACCAATTGTCTAGCTTCATCTGCAGTTATAGGATCCAGGCTAGGATCATAAGAAGCTAAAGCTCTCAATGTTTCTTCACTTGGCTCCACACCTTCAGGCATAGCTTTCTTCACCTCTTGTTGCTTGTTCCAAATAAGAAAACTCTTGAACTCATCAGTTTTAATAAATTGGTCATCACTCAAAAATTCCTCCTGATAAACTTCTCTAATATCCTTTTCTAACCACAGGGACTGTTCCTTATCTGTTTCATCAGTGGCCACCTTCTTGCCTGCTCTTATTGTTTTTCTTAATTGGTGATGGTAAGCCCTATCACCTGGCACTAGAGCAGATGCTCTGTCAATTATTATCTTTTGTTTTCCTTGCCCTGAAGGCTCTCCTTGCTCAAGCCTCTACTTCTTCAAAGGTGGCTCTTGGACATTCTCTGTCTCTGGCTGGTCTTCAATAGGCTCAACAATCTGTACATCCCCAACTTGTGGTGGGCTATTTCCTTCCAAGGAATCATCAGAAGACTCCTCTTGATCAAAAGATGAATAATCCTTCCTTTTCTTTGGCTGCTTCTGGTCAATCAATTTCTCTAGCTGATTTGATAGAGTTTCATGCATCTCTATCATCTTGTCAATTCTTTTCAGATAAGGAAGGTCAGGGAAGAAACCCTCAAAAGGAAGTTGGGTTGTTGTCACTTGTTTTGATAAATCTATCAAATCAAAGTACCTGTTCCATCTTGTTTTAACCTCATCTTTCTCTATAATATTTCTGATTACATCTTCCTCATCTAAACCTTCATGTTCCTTAATCACACCAATGTTTGGAATATAGACCATCCTGATAGTTTTGATAAAGTCCTCAGGATCTATATGTCTACAAGAACTAGTAACCATCTTGAATTGATTTAACCATGCAGCGATTTGAGGAAATGCCCTCTTTCCCACCAGGAAGTCACCTATCTTGGATTGCCTAGGTGTGAATGTACCCTTGCTGTGAGGGGCTAGAAGTTCTCTATCTGTGCACATCAACTACCAAACAAATTCCAAACAGGCAACTCTTGGAGGCACAAATTTTGGTAACAGATGTGGGGGTTGGGGGCAACCGTAGACTCTCAAAATTGTAGAATTCTCCCCTAAGTAAAAATTACCCCAATTATGGTCTCCCTCCCACTTATCCACAAACTGCAATGGTCTTAGGAGCCTAAGGACCCTTGGGGATAGCCTTGTGACATTGATGCCTAACATCTTTATAATTGGAAAGACAACGAAATTTTGAAAAACACAAAAATCCCCTTCATTGGAAGTAGAATTCCATAACCTCACCCATAATTGTACTGGATTATACTGGCCTTTGAAGTTAAACCTTGGTTTCAACATGTTCCAATCAAAGCTATTGATGTTGAAGAACAAAATTAAGTGCATTAACAATGAATAATGCATGAAATTAATTGGACTCTTACTTTCTTTGACATAAATCAAACCCTCATGCATTCTATCAATTATATACTAAATGTAATCATAGTTAGTATTTACCAAGGAATTGTGGATGTCTAAGATTATCATCAACAAATCAACTGGCAAGAACTCTGCATCTCCATCAATTCCCAAAACCCTACACAACCCATAACAAGTTTGCCTCATATAATGCTAGAGGGATTTGAATTGGTAGGGGGCATTCATGTGAGCAGGGAGGGGAGCTATATATTTATCCTTCTTTGGAATGTGCTTCATCATTTGGTCCTTTATTGTCCCTATGTTATTCTTGTACCTCTCCCTTTCTTTGCTCAGGTCAATTTCGGTGGAGGAAGATGTATAGAAATTGAAAGCTTTCATGAATGAACCCCTATCAATAGTAACCAAAGTTCACTGGTCCTCTTTTCTAATTGTTTTAGAAATAGGGTCATAATGCCTAGCTAGTGCAACAATTAGATCCACATCTAAAAATACATCAGGAACAACTAATTTTCCTAAACCCAAAGTCCAACCATTACACACAGGAACATGCCTATCTCTATTTCCATAAAAGAAGTTGAAAATAGTATAACCTGTACTATTTGGTATGATAGGATCCCTGCAAAGCCCCAGCACATCTTCAAAAACATCATCGGGAGCTCTTTTGTTTTGACTAGATCCCGACAACAATTTCATGAATTCATCTGAATAGTTAGGCTTGCCTTTGTCTTCACCACTTTTAGACTTGACTTCACTGCTGGAAGATGCCGTGCTCCTCTCAAGTTGACTCATCTTGCTATAGAATTACCTTCAATTTTTGCAAACTGGATTTACTTGGCACTCAAAAACTGCTTCAGAAAGACACAATTCTCTTCGACTGATTTTGGACATAGGAAACAATGAGCTTAGCTTATTTATCGATACAGATCAAAAGTGTATAGCTACCACAATCATTGCAAATCAATTCTTAATTACTCTGACATTCAATTTCACATATCACCAGTTTTCAAATCAGAGCTAACCGATGCAAAGATGTTGACATATAGATTTAAAGACTCGAAAACAAGGCAAAAAGGCAATGATTAGTACTCTGTACTTTAACATCCTGTTTATATCATGAAATCCTTCTTTGAAATTGATTGGATGGCTTATTAGTTTACTTTCCAGCTTGACACTGTACTTTATCCATGCAGGAAATGGTCTTTTTCTTTTCTTTTATTACCTTTTCCAACTGAGCCCATTCAGCGAATCAGTGACTGAAAGCCTCTCATGATCGCTTAATACAATGTTAACCCTAGCTCATATTTAGAGAGCTGGTGACCAAAGCCTTTGCGGGTTCTCACAATGCAATTCTTAACTCTTCATCCACTTAGCGAATCAGCAATTGAAGTGATCACCTTCAAACACTTGACTGCAGTTATCATTTGGAGAACTAGCGAATAAGGTCATCTCCCATTCTCTTAATGTCCCAGCTAACTGTCAATTTTCTTGGAGATTTAGCGAATAAAGGGTTCATGCATTCGCTTAATGAAATACTTAACCGCATGATTATTTAGAGAACTGGCGAAGCCTTTACTCTCTAAATCACTGAATCTTTCCTTAACCGCCAGCATCATTCTGAGACTTAGCGATTGTATGCTTCACTCATTCGCTAGATGTTAGTGCTAACTGCTCGGATATTTGGTGACTTGGTGAATGGTTTATCTCTGAATCGCGGAATCATGCAGCTTTGACCGCTAGCATCACACAACTTGGCGAATGCAGTTAGTTGACCATTTTGCTGAAACATATGATCTTTAGTTATTTGATTACGAGACTCAGTGAACAAAGGGTTCGCTGAATCTCACAATACTTCAAACATTGAATATTTCATTACGTGATTAAGCGATTGAAGACTTAAAACTTTGCTAATCCTTTGATTCGCCCATTCACCAAATACTTCTAGCCTTCACCTTTCTTTTAAGAGAACACACGACCACATGATTCGCTGAATCGCTAGATCAATTAGCACATCACTAACTTACTCTGAGAATGAGTGAACACAAGAACTCCTACCTTCGCTAAAGTTATTTGGTCAAACTGTTAGAACCGCTAGAACATTTGGAGACTCCTATTACAAGTACTCAGTCGCTTATTCACCAGGTCAAACATGTAGGACCCAAAAGATACTTGAGATTAAAATAGAACTATTGATCTTGAAACCAATCCACGGTATTCGCTAGTTCTCCATTTGATATAACCCTTGACCGCTAGATTCAGAGAATGAGTGAATACTACTTTTTCTAGGTCGCTGAGTGTTAACACATGACTGCCAAGGAATAAGCAAACTGGAGATAGCCTTTGTTCGCTAGTTCTCGCAAAGGGTAAAATAACCGCCAAAACATTTGGAGACTCAGCGAAAAATAAAGACATATAACAAGGTTCAAACACATTCACCAATTCACTGAATGGTTGAGGTATCCACCAGGAGACTTAGAGACCACGTGACTAAAATGACACTTAGCATAAGATTGACTTGTTCGCTGATTCACCGAATGCTATATGAGACATGCTATGACATTTTCCAATTCAGCAAACACTTGGGATAAATAAGCACGTGCATGATTAATCCGCTTAAGTGACTAAAAGGTAACAATGAAATAGAAGAATTAGGGCTAAAATGAGGGTTTTTTCATGAATTTGACATTTTCAAAAACAAAACCTAGGGTAAGGATTTTTGAACTTGGCTATGACAATTTTTATGAATTTTGCAAACCCTAGACCAAGCAAAACACTTGTAAGGAGATTTAACCCAAAATTTGGACACACACCTCAGAAAATTAAGAATATACCCAACAAGTTGTAGGGGGGAAGAAAGTGGAGGCCATCCATGAAGAAACTTGCTGATAGAGATGGTGTACAAGAAACAAAGGAGACTAGTGTACTTTTTAATAATAAGAAAAGTTCAATAATGATTTAAGATGTTAACTATGACAATCTCTTGGTTTTAGGAAATGCAGAAGGAGACACCTAGTTCAATATGCAATCTCAATTCATATACATAGGATATCAGGTGGAGCTGAAAAAAACAACAGGGTTGCATTTTTTATAGAGGTCTTTAATTGCATATTTTAAGTTATAGACCATTGCGAACATTGTAATTTTGACCTATTAAAAAAATGTAAATGTGTTGTGTTTTCTCAGTTCCATCTGCTATCCGTGCATAGTCTACTTGTGTTGCATGCACATTCTTGATTTAGAGTGGGAAAATCTTATATTTGATGCATGAGGGAGAGAAGCCAAACACATAAAGAACATGCAAATAAACACGACATATACAAAACATAACTGTATGTATCACAATAGATGAGAAACATAAATGTAGGCATCATGGTCCCAATTGTTTGGAGACACAACATAATTGAATGCTACACCTAGATGATGCAACACAACCACTACTCCTACAGTTCGAAGTGGACACTACAGGATCCAAAAACCAAAGATACCTACAGTGTCCACTTCAAACTGCAGGTATCTTTGGTTTTTGGATCCCGTAGTTTCAACTTTGAACTACAGGAGTAGTGGTTGTGTTGCATCATTTGGATGTAGCATTCAATTATGTTGTTTCTCCAAACAATTGTGACCATGATGCCTACATTTATGTTTCTCAGCTATTGTATCCCAGGACCCCTTATGACCCTTAATGACCCTTTATGATCCCTAAGAATACATCTTAGAGGTCTTAAAGTGTCGTAAAGGGTCATAAGAGGATCCTAGGAGGGGCTAGATGAGCTTCCGCCTTCACGTAGTTGGCCCTATTAAGTAGAGAATGTTAAACAATTATCGAAACAAAGAGAAGCTCAATAATTTAAGATCTCAATCAACGTATGACAAATATATATTTCTTTTTAAAAAATAGTGCGAGTCATCGTAATTATGACATAAACCAAAGAATAATCGATGAAAAAACTAAAAGCAATGACTATCTATTGGAAACATCAATCACTTCAAGGATAAATGATCACTTTAGCTCACCTCAATAAGTCTTGATCCAAGATCAAGTCATATCAATCCATCTCAATGGCTACCAAAATCAACAGATCTCTGCCAAGAAACCAGTCGTAAAGAAACACCACAGACCACACTGCAAACCCGCTGTGAAGAGGCATCCAATGTCTCATAAGTCACATCAAATGACCTGCTTTCTATAATCCAAGTTTCTCAGCTCGGTTCACCTAGAAGAAGACTTCTCCCAAGTCATCACGGACACCATAGTGATCTACAAATCCAAGTCTCTAGACTTGACTCAATAATCTACAAGGCACTACCAAATCTACTGCAAAGTCATCTCTGAATGACATAACCAAATTTGCAAGAACACCAATTGAGTCAAACTCAATTGACAAATATATATATATTTTTAAAAAAATTGTGACTTTTGTCACAATTACGATGACACTAGAAAAGCGACGAAAATTTGTCAGAAATGTCTGACACATAACCACCTCATGAATAGCATTTTTGTCGGTAAACCATCTACCAACGATGGTTTGATGTCAGAAAATTATGATGGTTAACCATCATAGGTACAACATTTCTGTCAGTAAACTAACTATGTCCGACGGAGATCCGTCGAAAGTGGGATGGCTACAAATAGACCCGACGGCATATTCGCTGTGTTGAAACCCCCTTTTTGCAATGACTAAAGATGTCACAATTATGACGCCAATCATAACTGTCACTTTTTTTACTACAAAATTGCGACACTTGGTGGTGTCACTTAATCGATGGTATACTGTCTAAATTTTGATAATCCACTGTTGGAAAAAGGTCTCAAATGTACTAGTGCAAGTGTGATTCTTCATCAAAGAAGAATACTCCTCATCCATAGCCCTATCCCACTCAGGCTGATCTGTCACCTTTGAAAATTGCTTTGGATCATCTGAAATAGCATGACTCAATAAACCAGTATCAGATGTCTGAGCACGAGTGCGATGAGTATTCGAAGAATCACCTACGAAAGATCCAGCTACATCAATAGTATCACGAGCCCACTTGGGCACATGTGGAATAGCTGGTGGAGGTGGGGAAGGTGGAACATCATTTGAATCTTCCTCAGAGGAGATAAAATCCTATAGAGGAGAAGATGAAGAACTAGGTAGTGAAGAAGAAGTTGATGATGGAGGATCCATTTGAGGATAGCACTCATCAAATTGAACATCTTGCCAAAACAAGACTTCTCTAGAATCAGGATCAAACAACCTGTACACCTTCACATCCTCATAGTAGCCAACAAATATGAGTGGTTGGATTTTCCTCTCCATGGCTTTCCTCTGAGAATCTAGAATAAATTCCCAAGCCTTACTACCAAAAACTCAAAATGTAGAAACATCAGGCTTGACATGAGTCCAAGCCTCCTCAGGAGTCAAATGTCATAATGCTTTATGAGGCATCTGATCCTAAATATAGTTGGTGCAATTGATAGCCTCAGCCCAAAAGGAAGCACTCATAGCTCGAGACTATAGCATACAATTGGCCATCTCTCATAAAGTTTTGTTCTTTCTCTCTGCAATGCCATTTTGCTGAGGGGTATGAGGAACTATGAAGTGATGTTGTAAACCATGCTCAGTGCAAAAATATTTGAAAGACTGATTCACATATTCCCTCCCATTGTCAGTGCATATACGCTTGACAGAAAGACTAGATTGTTTCTCTACAAATGTCTTAAAGATTCAAAAAGAATCAAAGACATCAGACTTGTACTTCAAGAAGTACACCCATGTGCATTTGGAGAAATCATCATTGAACATGAGTACATATCTAGCACCAGAAAAAGGAGTGGGTGTAATACCCCAAAAATGGGCTATAAGTTCATTAATCTCCTACATCTTCAATTCGAACGAAATCGACATCAAAGTCCTAATCTAAGGCACATCTAAACATCATCGAATCCTAATTGATTATCTTAAATTCTGCATCGGGGAATATTCCTAGTAATATTCCTAATCATCATAATTATCTTTAATTTTATAATTATTTGGCAATAAATCACATTTATCCTAAAGTTTGATTAATTGAATATTTTCATATTTAATTAATTAGATTTAATATTTGCCACTTAATTGTGTAATTAAATTTAATTCTATCTATTATTAATTATATTATTTAATTTTGACAATAAATCTAATATCATATGAATAATTGATTAAATTCTTATTTAATTAATTAAAGCAAGTTGTCATTATTTAATAATATAGTTTTTAATAAAAGTTTGATTAAATAATTGATTAACCCATAAATCAATTGTTTTATTTTTAAAAGTAGTTAAGTTGGAAATAAATCACTTTATTATTAAATTAATTCATAAATAAAACATGCACAATCATAAAAGCAGACAACTATCAATTATCAATTAAAGCTAAACTCTATTTTGAGTTAAAACTTAGCTTTTGCATGTTTTTGTGAGTTAATTATCTTTATTATCAGATAACTCAAAAATCAAGCTGAGTTAATTTGAGTGATTTATGGCTTTTTTCCATGCACCTCCAAAGCCCTGGATTTCTATAAAAACAAGGCTCAGCTCTTCATAATTCATCTCTCAAATTTGCATCCAAGCATCTCATAATTTTGCAAGCTTACTTTGCCAAAGTGATCTACGAATTGCACAACTATTTTGAAGAATTGGAATTTGGAGAATCAAAGCTTATTGCGAATCAAATTGTGAGATCAATTTGTTTTTTTTTTACATTCATTTAGATTCTTTTTCATATCATTGTTAGATCATTTTAGCATATCAATTTCCATATTAGCATAGATTCATATCAGTTTTTATCATTCTTATTGCATAGAAAATTCAAAAATATAGATTAATTGCATTCAATTCATATCTAGATCAATTGCATTCAAATCCTTCGTTTAGGTGTCATCTAGGTCACTGATCTCGATAACAATCTGAGAACATTAATCTTGCACCTACTAGAAGGCAGTAAATCGCTTGGTTAAATTAGATTTCAATTTTGCACGATTTCGATTATAGCTAACCTCTAATGTTTTACTGAAGTGTTGTGTTTACAGATCAGGTACAATTTTCACACACAGAGTGGGAAATGACATAAGATCACTGTGTATCAACTCCAAAGGTGCTAGAGCATGTGAGGATCTATTGAACAGAAAGGGATCTCTGTGATGTTTTCCAAGAACACAACCTCGACAAACACCATCAATACAAGAGATCTGAGGTAGCCCAATCACTAGCTTCTATGTTTTCATCTGATGTAAATATCTGTAGTTGACATGGCCAAAATGCTCATGCCAAAGATTTCTCCCCGTGTCTACTTGAGAAAAAAGAGAAACACCTGTAGAATTAGAGCTCTCAAAGCCATCAACCAGTATAAGTGAGTCTCTGAATCAACACTCCTAGTAGCAATAACCAAGTCAGGATCATGAAGGTTTTGAATAACCACATCATGTGGTGAGAACTCAACTATTTTACCAGAGCCAGAATGAAAAATTTGATAAAAAAATAGGAGGTTCATAGAAATGGCCGAAACCAAAAGAACATCTTGTAGAGAATCACCATCTAATGAAACAGTTCTAGAACCTGTAACTGAAAGTAGTGCCAAGTCACCAAATGCAATCTATGTAGTAACACTCTGAGCAAGTGAGGTAACTAATCCAGGTGAGTGTGACATGTTGTGGGAAGCACCCAAATCAATGATCCATGAAGAAGTGGAAGAAAAAGCTCGAGTAGAAAGAGCATGACCTTTCCCTGTGGGAGAAGGTAGAGGCTTCGGAGGAGAAAGACTATGCTTCTACATGGATTCTTCTAATGCCTCAAGTCATTTCCAACACCTGGAAACTGGATGCCCTTCCTTGCCACAAAAACTACAAGGATCACCTGTGTACTTCGTAGTCTTGGAGGAAGACTCACTAGACTTAGAAGTTTTTCCTTTCAGAGTAGATTTCTTTGGATCTAATTTTGGAGGTGGCTTGGAGGAATTCTCACTGCCAACTGAATCTATTTTGGGCTTGGGCTTCTGCTTCTGCTTTCCCTTGGATGGTTGGGCAACCAATGCGTGGTTCTTTGATCATGTTAGAGAGTCCAACTAAGTAAGTTTGGCCTACTCTCTAGTCAAATGATCACATAACACCTCAAAAGTGGGCATGGTGAATCTAGGTCCCAAAGCATCCATGGTAGAATGAAAGGTAGAAGAGAAAATTTGAAAGTTTCTCTAAGGCTTAGACAAAATCAGATAAATGCACTCTTTATCAGTCTTTTTCTTTCCACATCCGTGTAACAAAGATCTCTGCTATTTGAAATTCATCAGAAAGTCCTCAATAGAAGGAAAATAATAAGGTATAAGAGAGGTAAGCTCTACCTCAATCTGAAGTGATCTGAACTCATTGATGGTACCAAATAATGTCTCAAATTTATCCCAAATCTAGAGGGGTATTACACCCATCAAGATAAAACTGCAAGCTATCTGATACATGTAAAGAAATCAACCCCATAGCCTCATCCATCTTGTTTCTGTGCTGCATGATCTCAAAGGGCCTTTGTAATACTTGTTGCACTGCATCTAGACAAGACCATAACCCTTTTGAATGGAGAAGCCACGTCATCAAGGTTTTTCATGTGTGATAATTATGTGGGGTCAAAAGTTCTAGACAAGAAGAGGTCTCGGCCATATTTTTTAGAGGCGGTTTTGTTTTAATAAATATCTGGTTTAACTGATAGAAACAAGAAAAAAACACCCCCCCACAATCCAAATATCGAACCCCTAGGGATATAATTATATGCTTTATCAAGAAAAGGGAAAAAAAGCTTCAGATCTTAATTTTGTGTACCTTGAAAAAATTCTGATGAAAATAGACAGAAATCTAGATGGTTCCCAAGAAAAGCTTTCCGATGCTTCTTCCGGATAAAAAAATAGAGCTAATTTGAGCAAATTAGCCCCCCGGAATGAATAAATGATAATTTGGTTTTGATAGTAGAAACATGAAGCTAGATGAAATAAAAAATAGATTACCATACATGAGAGTGTCAGGCTTGGAACTAGCTTTTCGATGATATCTCATTTGTTGAAAAATGATGCCTGGAGCTCTCGGTATGCCAATTTTAGTGAAAAGCCCTCTAGAAGTGAAAAAAAACCCCCAAAAAGGGTTCAGCTATTAGCCCGTGGCCTTAGCGGCTGGTCACATGCAGGTCACAGTCGCTAGCAGTTAGGGCTTTCCATTGAAAGTTTAGCCTACCAATGGCGGTTAGGGCTTTCCGCTGATGGTTTAGACCTGCCAGTGGCAGTTTAGGCGTTCGCTAGCGGTTAGTCAGGTGGGGCGTGGGAGGTGGTGGTCTGCAGGCGGCGTGCGGTCAAAACACTGGCAATGCATTTTTTTGATGATTTTTTTTGAATTTTACACTTTGTAATGCGTGCATAATTTTCCCTCAGGGTGCATGCACAGTCGTACGACCCTTGGGCATAATTTTTTTGCCTCCCTGCAACTTTGTCCAAATTGGATGTGTTTTATATTGAAATAAAGGTTTTTGGGTGCTACGAGCCCAACGATGAGGTTCGTTTGAGCTCAAAGTGCACCAAAATTTAGGGTCCCCTAATTTAAAAAAAACAAACTAAAAAAGCCCTAGTTTAAACTAGATGATTTTCTTAGCTCTGATTCCTTCAAATGCGAACAAGTTGTAGCAGATTAGGCTCTGATACCATGTAGGATTTGAGCAATACAAATCCACAAAACCTTAAGATCACCTACATATAAAAACCTGTTACAAGGAAGTAGAGACAAGAAGAGGGCAAGGGTTTGACTAAAAAATAAGAAGAAAATATCCTCAATTAATGAATGAATAAAATATATAATGGATCATC
This sequence comes from Chamaecyparis obtusa, assembly GCA_027943335.1. Taxonomy (NCBI): domain Eukaryota; kingdom Viridiplantae; phylum Streptophyta; class Pinopsida; order Cupressales; family Cupressaceae; genus Chamaecyparis; species Chamaecyparis obtusa. Next base: position 172,548 of record BSBK01009000.1, read on the forward strand.
CTTATAAAGGAGATCGAAAGCCTTGAAAGGAAAACCCTAAAAAGCAGAAGTGCATGTAATAATTAGTTTAATTATTACATGACTAATGCATGCAAGTTTATATTTAAAACAAGTAGTGCATGAGTGTTGTAAATATAACACTACCAATACAAGAGAGGTTTAAATATAAACAACTAAAGCAAAAAAGGTGACATCTTAAGAAGGGAGTAAAGTTAATTAACACAATTAATACTTTACTCTAACATTTATCATAATCAGATGTTATCTGGATTGGGGATCATTGTATTTTCATAAAATGTTATTTTTCCATGAATATCCATGTGATATGATAAGTGGTTTCTTAGTATGATGCATTTGATTACCATGCATTATTTTAGTTATAGTATTACTACTGAATTAAATATTAGATTATGCTGCTATTACCATCTCAATCATATCTGTATGATGATGCTTTATGATAATTAGCATTGATTTGTATTATATTGTGCCTTATATGTTGTTGGTGTTAGGAATGAATGCTAAATTTTTGGTAGCCATTCTATAGCAGTTGTTGTTGCATTCATGACTATGATTGTCCTTGATGTCAACATAGTGATTTACTAGAGACTTGCAGAGAAGTAGACAGTGTTTGGATTAGCACATGTGAGATATTGCAGTTGGAGCTATGTGATGTTGAGGATATACTCTTTGATATGTTATATGTTTATAGTTAAGAGTGCAGACAATAATTCATTTATTCATGGAAGTTATAAGCATTTTGGTGGAAGCAGTATTCAGGTAGTGTTCCTGAGTAGCGGTTTATCGGATGATATATCCTAATTGGGATGGAATCTAATTTTGTGTAGTTAAAGGGAATTTGAAGATACATTGATAGTGACGTGGATGATAGTGCAAACTTTGAGGTCACATGAGTGAAGAATTATTGTAGTTGGTAGCTGACAATTTTGTGTAATTTTGATGTAGTGTGTGAAAACTTTTATTTTGTAATTGTATGCCGACTCATTTGTAATTACTTGAGTGTGGTATAAAGGAAGGAATATTTTTCCTTGTTGTAATATGGTTGTATGTTTTGATGTACACATGAAGTGAAGAAAAGAGCTAATTGTGAAAGCGAATTTGTGAAGGAAGACATGCGAGGTACAAAGATCTAAAATTGAGATCTGGTGTAGCAGAGAGTGTAGTTTGGCACAGTAAAGAAGGAGGTAACATATTTGCTATTATTCTATTGAGTAATACAAAGATCAGTTGGATAGTGTGTTTAGTGATCTTACCCTGAAGCTGTTTGGGCAATGGGTCCTTCTGTCTTCCATAACTCTTAACAGGGTTAGAATCTTTTAACAGGGATTCAAAATCTCCTAACAAGGATTCATATGTACTGAATGTATTTCATAAGACTCCTAACAGAGTCCATCCTCTCACAAGGAATATTCATATTAGTGCATCTTTTGTGGGCATCATTCCCACCGGGGTTTACTCTTTGATCAAGAGGTTCCCTAGTCAACATATCTTGTGTCATTGTGTTATTGTGTATGAATATATTTCTATGGTTGGTAATTATATTGATTACATGGTTTAATGTTGTTGAAGTTGATAAAAGTTATAATCATCAAATAACTGATTCAGCCCCCCCCTCTTAGTTATCTTGGTGGACTTTACTTTCTAACAATTGGTATCAGAGTGGCAGGTCCTTGAAAAAGAAGTTTAACAGCTCAAGGAGATCCATGGTGAATTTTAGAAAAGAAAGCCATAAGTTTGATGGAGTAAATTTTGATAGCTAGAAAGAAAAGATGAAGAGACACCTATTGTGTTTAGGACTAGGTTATTGGTTGATTACAAAGAATGATAAGACTATCATTGAAGAGGACAATCTTGAAACACGTACTGGTGATGAGAGAGATCTATTCATGTGTAACATACTGGCAAGAGAAGCACTTTTGACAACCCTTCCCGAGAATGAGTACAATCAGGTAAAATGTTTGAAAAAATATTATGAAATTTGGAAAGCTTTACACTCTACTTTTGAAGGTGATGAACATGCAAAAAGAGTTAGATTACATAATTGGATATGTGCATTTGAAGATATAAGAATGATGGAAGAAGAATCTATTAGAAGTTATATTGGTAGAATGTTAGAAATTGTTACAAGCATAAAATCTTGTGGAGGAACAAAGACATAAAATGAAGTGATATGGAAAATTCTAAGGACATTGACTCTTGTATTTAAGCAGACAACATAGATGATTGAACAAGTTATACCTTGTACTACAAAATTTATAAGAGAAACTCTTCTTGGAAGATTGGAAGCATCAGAGATGAACCTAAGGTTATCATGAGACTTTCCTAGAATGGAGACAACATTCAGTGCTCTTAGTGTTCACCCTACTTTGTCAAGAAGCATCAGTGTGAGCAGAGATTATGCTAGCAACAGTAGATCTAGAAATAAAGAAGACAAGAAGATTGAAGAAGGTATTGCCTTGCTTGTGAAGAGAGAACCAGACAATAAGAAAATTTTTAAACATTGGATTGTCAAGAATATGGTCATTTTGCATCTAAGTGTCCTAAGAGAGTTAAAAAGTACAGAAACAATTTCAAACCTAGAAGATCTAAGCAATGTTATTATGCTAATGATGAAGATCTTGAAACTAGTGTAGAAAGAACTTTAAGTGAAAGTGATACTGAGAATAATGATGACATAGGATTTGTAGCAATTAAAGAAGATAATCTTGAAACTGATGTTAAGGAAGAAAACGCCTTAGTTTCTCAAGTTGAAAAGAAATTTGATTGGATTATAGACAGTTTTTGTTCACATCATATGACTGGAGACATGAAAAAGTTCATAAAGTTTAACGATTATGATGGAGGAGTTGTTAGAGTTGGAAGAAATGCACCTTGCTTGATTAAAGATATATGATCTATTACTCTTGATGGAAAGACTAATACTAATGATGTTTATTTTGTTGATGGATTGAAACATAATCTTTTGAGTGTTGGACAGTTAGTTGATAAGGGATATCAAGTTTGGTTTACTGAGAAAACTTGTGTGATAAAGGATAAAGATGGAAATATGATTGGAACTGGATCTAGAACTAGAGGTAATGTATTTCAGTTGAATCCCACTAAGATGACATGTTTGATTACTAAAATTGATGATAGTTTGTTATGGAATAGAAGGTTTTGTCATATAAACTTTGACAACATTGTGAAAGTAAGTACTACACTTGCAGTAAGGGATTTGCCTTAAATTATGAAGCCTACTAACATGATTTGCAAAGAATGTGTGATGGCTAAATAGAAGAGAAGTTCTTTTCCCAGTAAGAAGTTTACATCTGCAAAAATTTTGGAGATTGTTCATATAGATTTGAGCGGTCCTACCAGGACTAGAGGATTCTATGGAGAAAGGTATTTTATGATTCTTGTTGATGATTTTACAAGAATAATGTGGATTGCATTTCTTAAAGAAAATTTTGAAGCATTTGATAAGTTTAAGATCATTAAGAATAAAGTTGAGAATGAATCTAGAATGAAGATTAAATGTTTGAGATCTGATAGAGGTGGAGAATTTACTTCTAGAGAGTTTAACACCTTTTGTGAAGAAAATGGCATTAAGAGACAGTTTTCAGCCCATAGGACACTTGAACAAAATGGTATTGCAGAAAGAAGAAACAAATCAGTGATTGAAGTAGCAAGAGCTATGTTATTTGAGAATGATTTGGCGAAGATATTCTGGAGAGAAGCAGTGAACACAACAGTGTATACAATGAACAGAGTACAAATCAGAGTAGACACAGACAAGACACCCTATGAATTGTGGTTTGGACATGCACCCTTAGTTAAGTATTTTAGAATTTTTGGAAGCAAATGTTATATAAAAAGAGATGATGATATTGGAAAGTTTGATCCTAAAAGTGATGAAGGTATATTTCTTGGATATTCTTTGAAAAGAAAAGCCTATAGATGTTACAATAAAAGAACTAAGACTATTGTTGAGAGCGCAAATGTTAAAGTTGATGAAAAGTTCAAAATTCAAGAAAGAATGCTTGATTATGAATCAGATGAAGAAGCTCATCCTAAACCTAAGACTGGATCTACTTAATTATTTTATGAGACTGACAGTGATTTGTTGAATGAAAGCCACAATAAAGTCATTGAAGAACCTACACTTGAAGTGAGATCTGAGACAGTGACACCTAACAAGAGTTTATCAAGAAATTATCCCATTGAGCAAATTATTGGAAGCATTAAAAGAGTTCTAACTCGGAATAAGTAACAAGAAAATTTAAGTTTGATTTTTCAAATTGAACCTAAAACTACTAGTGAAGCTTGTGAAGATGAAAGTTGGACTAATGCTATGAAAGAAGAACTAGATCAGATTGAAAAGAACAAGACATGGGAATTGGTCCCTAGAACTAAAGACAAGAATGTTATTGGAACTAAATGGGTATTCAGAAACAAGATGAATGAACAAGGAGAAGTAGTAAGAAACAAAGCAAGATTGGTATGTAAGGGATAATCACAACAAGAAGGAATTGACTATGAAGAAACCTTTGTACCTGTTGCAAGAATTGAAGCAGTAAGAATGTTTTTGGCTTATGCAGCTTATAAGAAGTTCAAAGTATATTAGATGGATGTGAAGTCAACATTTCTAAATGGAGAATTGGAAGAAGAAGTCTACATTGAGTAGCCTGAAGGTTTTCCTTTGACTTAGGAAGGAGACATGGTATGTAAATTGAAGAAAGCCTTATATGGACTAAAGAAAGCACCTAGAACTTGGTATGCAAGACTGGACAAGTATTTGTTAAAGTTGGGATTTATAAAAGGAACAACTGATAGCAATCTGTACATAAAAGAAATTGAAAATGGTTTGCTGGTTATAGTTATTTTTGTTGATGACATTATTTTTGGAGGAGAAGATGAAGCTAGTGACAAATTTTTTGATGAAATGAAGATTGAATTTGAAATGAGAATGATTGGTGAAATGAAATAATTTTTGGGATTACAGATAACACAAAACAATGATGGTATCTTTGTAAGTCAGACAAAGTACCTGAATGACTTGTTGAAAAGATTTGGAATGGAGAACTATAAACCAGTTGGAACACCTATGGTAACTAGACATAAATTATGTAGCACAGATGAAACACCGACAATTGAACATAAGAAATACAGATCTATGATTGGAGGATTGCAATACTTGACTCATACAAGACCTGATATAGCACATTCAGTTGGAATTGTGGCAAGATTTCAAGTTGAACCTATGTGCATATACAGATGCTAATTGGGGAGGCAATGTTGATGATAAGAAGAGCACTAGTGGTGGAGTATTTTTCCTTGGAGGAAGATTGGTTTCTTGGCTAAGCAAGAAGCAAAATTGTATCTCACAAAGCAAAGCAGAAGCATAATATGTAGCAGCAACAAACAATTGTAACCAAATAATTTGGATGAAGAAAATGCTGAAGGATATTGGAATAAAGTTTGTTGAACCTGTTGTCATACATTGTGACAACACTAGCACAGTTAGTATGTCTAAGAACCCTGTATTACATTCTAAGACAAAACATATAGAGATTAAGTATCATGTTGTAAGAGAGAAAGTTGTTGAGAAAGAAGTCAGACTTGAGTACATAAGTACAAAAGAGAAGATATAAGACATATTTACAAAGCCTTTGCCTAAGGATACATTTGATTATTTGAGAGGTATGCTTGGGGTTATGCCCCAACCTACTTTTGAGAAGTGATGCAGTTGGTTGCATCCATCCAGTGGTATATAAGCCTTATTTTTCTTCTAGACTAGATGTTGGTACTTCCTCTATGGGGGAGTATGTGTATCTGAGCTGAGTCATGAGGACTCTAGTGAATGTATTTTTTGAATAATGTCTTTTGACATTGGAGTTGTTGTTGACATAATGATGAGATTTTTGTCATTGATGTCAATGGGGGAGAAGTGTACATAAAAAACTATTTGTACTATCTGAACAGGAAAATGAAGCAAGATTTGATTGATGAAGAGGACTTGAAATATTTTCTTGAAGCAGGAGTGTTGCAGTATTGGATTTTTGGAACATTGGATATTTTTCATCTATGTTGCCATCAATGCCAATGGGGGAGATTGTTAGGAATGAATGCTAAATTTTTGGTAGCCATTCTATAACAGTTGTTGTTGCATTCATGACTATGATTGTCATTGATGTCAACACAATGATTTACTGGAGACTTGTAGAGAAACAAACAGTGTTTGGATTAGCGCATGTGGGATGTTGCAGTTGGCGCTATGTGATGTTGAGGATATACTCTTTGATATGTTATATGTTTATGGTTAAGAGCCCATATAGTAATTCATATGTTTATGGTTAAGAGCCCATATAGTAATTCATTTATTCATGGAAGTTATGAGCATTTTGGTGGAAGCAGTATTCAGCCAGTGTTCCTGAGTAGCAGTTTGTGGAAATCAGATGATATCTCCTAATTGGGATGGAATTTGGTTTTGCGTAGTTAAAGGAAATTTGAAGACACATTGATAGTGACGTGGATGACAATAAAAACTTCGAGGTCACACGAGTGAAGAATTATTGTAGTTGGAAGTTGACAGTTTTGTGTAATTTTGATGTAGTGTGTGGAAACTTTTATTTTGTAATTGTATGCCGACTTATTTGTAATTACTTGAGTGTGGTATAAAGGAAGGAATGATTTTCCTTGTTGTAATATGGTTGGATTTGTTGATGTACGCATGAAGTGAAGAAAAGAGCTAATTGTGAAAGTGAATTTGTGAAGGAAGATATGGGAGGTATAGAGATCTGAAATTGAGATCTAGTGTAGCAAAGAGTGCGGTTTGGCATAGTAAGGAAGGAGGTAACATATTTTCTATTATTCTATTGAGTAATACAAAGATCAATTGGACAGTGTCTTAAGTGATCTTACCTTGAAGCTGTTTGGGCAGTGGGTCCTTCTGTCTTCCATAACTCTTAACAGGGTTAGAATCTTTTAACAGGGATTCAAAATCTCCTAACAGGGATTCATATGTACTGAATGTATTTCATAAGACTCCTAACATAGTCCATCCTTTCACAAGGAATATTCATATTAGTGCATCTTTTATGGGCATCATTCCCACCGGGGTTTACTCTTTGATCAAGAGGTTCCCTAGTCAACATATCTTGTGTCATTGTGTTATTGTGTATGAATATCTTTCTATGGTTGGTTGGTAATTATATTGCTTACATGGTTTAATGCTATTGAAGTTGATAAAAGTTATAATCATTAGATAACCGATTCACCCCCCCCCCCCCCCCCCCCCCCCCCCTCTCAGTTATCTTGAAGGACTTTACTTTCTAACAGTTGGGTATACAAATAGTGTTAATAGTGCTTTGTTGCACTATTTCCATTAGCACTTTCATATTTTCTTTTGTTATGCTTCACTATTCCTCACCCATCAACATATTGTTCAAAGGACAAACTCTTAAAAATAAGATTACAAAATGACCACCTTGATTATGGATGTAATAATTGATTAAAAATTTACATGAGAGACCTTTCTTATAAGGGCAAGTGAGAGGCAAGATTAGATAGAATATTCGCAAATTTATTAATCATATACAATGGGACAACTACCTTAATCAATTATTAAATGACTTAGGTAACTAGAATTAAATGAAAGTAATAAAGATAAGATATGATACAATCTTATTTATACAATTAATATTTGCAGGACATCTAGGACCTAAGTAAACTTCAATCATGAAAATAAGTCCTTTATTAGGAACTAGCTATGTACAAAACCTTATTGACACCAACAATATCTTTTTCTCTTACTTTACCTTCCTCGACACCTAGACATGAAATAATATTGGAATAATCAAAGGATTGAGCTTCTCACATCTTTTTCTTTTTCTCTCTTGCACTTCTCAAATGTTCTCTCCTTTAGGATTCCTAACTTCATAATTATCTATACACACATACTCTTTGCCCTTTTCCATTGTATTTCTTCCAAAGTTCTCTCTTGCTTCTTCATAAAGAATTTTTTACAACCTAACTTCCTAATTAGCTATGCAAACATACTCTCTATCCTTTTCCATCTTATTTCTTCTAAAGTTATTTCTCTCCTCTTCATAAAGAATTTTTTTACAACCGTTTGTTAGATTATTTTTGTCTTATTTTTAGAAGACATTTTCACACATACACAACCCAAATAACCACTAAAACAACTAAATAATGATAGTCACAATCACAACTAGGTTTCCTATTGTACTCTACTCCACAACAATATTGAAAAACACAAAAAATCAACTTGTAGTGTCTATTGTAATCAATATATCAAATTTGAAATCCTTTATTTCTTTGAAACAATTTTTTTAAAACAAATCTGGATAAGATTACAAAAGTACCTAGTGAGAAACAACCTACTTTTTTTTAATCAACTTCACAAACTTGTAAATAATACTTATCTACATATTTGTAATGAAAAATGCAATATTTTATTTAAATCATCTCTTTAATATTAGTCCATACAATCTATTGCAACTTCACTAGAAAAAGTGAGCAAATATAACACCAAGGGTTCTATTGTTGTTAGTCATATTACATTATTAGTTAGGTATTTTAGTATCTAAGATATTGGTTGAGTGGTACTACAAACTATTAAAAAAATCATTATTAATATTAGAGAGTTGAAGAGAGAAATTCTTATGCATTGAATGGAGAAAATAAAGAAGATTTAATTGTGTATAAAATTGACTCCTCATTTCTCTCCCAAAATGTATTTTGTGTATAAAATTGGCTCTTCATTTCTCTCCCATAATATGGTATTGGCAATAGATTAGAAGAGTGGCACAAATTGTGTTATTCTAGCAGAGCTTTAGGCCTGTATTACAGAAGATGATAGAGAGCTCAAATTTTTCCAAGAGTAAGGATTGGTGTGTGGAGAATTCTTCAATTTGTTTCACGTTAGGGACATTGGTTTTCATTGTGACTTGACCTTACGCCAAAATTTATTGAGCTGACATTCCTTTGCTTCATCACACATAGTACATCGAACAAGAGAAACACCATCGAAAAGGTTAATCGTTGTTAGTGGAGATCAAGCAATATGACGCCGCCTCTAAATTGGATGCCAAAACACACAACGAGAGTGCTAATACACATTCTGAACAACCCTCTATCACTCATGTATTGTGTAGATTTCTCTATTTGCATTGTTATGTTGATTTGCAACTTCATACTGTAACTTGCTTCTTGTTGCTTAGCCTTGAACTACTGACCCTTTGAGGTGACTTTGGTGAAAGGGATTGCAGAGAATTGCATTTCTATCAACTAACTCAGTTACCAATACCTCATAGTTAGAGAGATTTGAGCTGTTATTTTGGAAAGCCTTGTAATCGAAAGGTAGATTAAACGGAAGTGTGTGTCTATGATAGCCTAAATTGTTCGTACAAGATTTGAAACACCATGATTATAAGGTATGGAAGGAATTCGAAGGTTAAGGGTAACAAAAACAACTCTAATTGTATCATTGCTATGTGAAGTTGTTGGTAAACAGATTTGTCACTTTGAGAATTTTGACAAAGTGTCTAATGGTAGAGTGACAACTGTGTACAACAGTTGGATAGACCACATCAACATGATCTTCCTTTGCATTTCAGAGGGGAAACTCCCTCGTATGATTTGATCATTTGGTTTTTATAAAATAAAGCTTATAAAAAGATCCTGCTATCCAAGCTCTTGATAACAAAAATACAAAATTACCAAGATTTTATTGAAAAGATAAAGCTTTGTATTCTTCACTATTGAAAATCAAGGACTTTGCACAAGACTATTAGGCCCCGTTTGTTTGCAGAACTGGAATTGATTCAAAACCTGATTATCTCAAAATAAGGTTTTGAAATTCTGGTTTTGTGTATTCGGAAGATAGTTTGGACCGTTTGGTTGATGCAGAAGATGATTGAAGCAATCCATTTTCTACGTTTGGTTGCCAATTTCAAAATTAGAATTGGGGCGGAATTTCCATTTTGTTTTCTCTCCTTTAACCACTTCAGTTTCTCCTACTTATAGCGTCATGTATTTTCCAAGTCAAGGGGCATTTTTCATACATGCTACACAGATCAATGGTCAAAATGTTTGCCAACAACTTATTTGGTCGATGCTGTTCAGTGTTGAATAAGATAATGTTTACACAGATAAATACTTCTATTAACACACATACATTTCAGATCCAAAAACAAGATGGAGCCGACAGAAATACTTTTGGGAGCAATAATTTTCTTGGCGGGTATCTTGCTAGCTGCATGCGGTTTCAGTCTGTCAGCTGAATATAACCGGGGAACATGGTTTGTGTAGTGCAGAGCATGGAGTTGGACATCGAGGGAAAAAAAGAGTAATGAAAAATGGTTGGAATCTACACAGACGTTGACTCGTTAAAAGATTTGGCAGACATAGACCGGACCCAACCAGACAATTAAATCTTGTTCACAATTTTTCAAAATCTGGATTTGATTTTGAATTCTACCTATTGGGTGGGAAGATGGTGCTACCCATTTTAGGAGCTAAACTGGGTTTTGAAGGCCTAACCCTGAATTGCAATATAGAGTCCCAAACGAGGGATTTGGAGAAAAACCATAAGTCCCGCACCAAATTCTGGTCAAATTCCAGCAAACAAACGGGGCCTTACAATAATAAGAATCAAGTGGCTATGTCGCTCATACATTTCTAAGATACCAAAGAAAGATACTTCATGACATAGCTCAATAACTATGACAATTGTCTTTATGAAATGGACTAGAATTACAAAAAGATATCATGTTTTCATTCAATGAACATGACAAATAAATCATGAATACATCACAAAAGTTTGAAAGCCCCTACAAGAATTGTTTTGTATTCAATGATGAAGTTATACCACTTCACAATGATGTTGCCCCAAAGTTCATAAAGTATCAAAAGTCATTTTACATTCTCTAAAAATCTCTTAAATAGGCACATCTTCTTGTAACTACAAAAATTTCAAGTTGATAACTAACTTATTTTCATACATTTCGAACATGGTTAATAACCCAACAATTTACATGTGTGAAAAGAGTCAATTATCTAACTTTGACCAAAAGACCAATAATTTACTAATCACAAAGAAAAACATGGAGATAATATCTAATTGTAGACTAATAAGAATGTACAATGAGGAAGATATATATTCTACTACAAGACTGGATTTAGAACGTGTTTGAGTAATAGCTTATCCCTGCAATCTTGAGGATCTAGCCTTGAAAGTCCTATATGAATTAAGAATCTCCGCCATGGGTTTGTTGCTAGGAATGTAAACATTATTCATTCTCAAATTTGAAGTGACATATTTGTCTTGTATTTCTGTCAACTCTCATTGGTAAGTTGGTATATTGCACACCTCTAAGGTAACTAAAACATCACTTAATCTCTTCATTGCATCTGCACCAGACACTCTATTTGCTATCTCTAAGTTGATCCTATCAGTGAACATGTTCAAGAGAACTTGGCAATCATTATGTTGGAGATTGTTTACCTGCTGATGTACTTGTAACAATTGTAACAACCTTTTCCAGTATTTCATTCTTACCTATTTACAAGTTGTCAATAGATTTTCATATTCAACCAAACTTAGACCAATATTTATTAACTTGCAATTTATACTTTTGCACCATACACTTAATTGATTATCTTTAGGACTGGAGAATACTTTTTCAGTGATCAAAGTGTTTAGATCAATTATTGACATCTCTTGAAGTTCTTTTGTTATGCCTTTCCAAGCTAACTTTTGTTCTTTGGTCATTCCTAGTACTTTTTCCATTCCTTGTTCCTGTAAGTGAACTTTCTCATAGATATACTTCCCTTTGATCATGAAATCCAAATCTTCTTTCTTCTTTTGACTAATCCATGCCTCGATCATTTTACTATGAGATCAACATTTGTGTATGTCTTCAAAAATATTCTTTTCAAGTATGCCTTCGGGACCTATGAGAGCTGATGTAGAATTTATTGATAAATACATTTGAAGGATCAACAATGGAATTGATATAAGAAACTAAGACTTGAATTTGATTTTTCAGCTGATCCTTTGATTATTTTTCTTTCCTGGCTCTTTGTAATAGCTGGGCTGCGGATATCACAAAGTTGTGAACATCTCCTTTAGTTGATGAAATTCCAATATCTACTTTACTAATTCTTAAATCACATTCACTAGCCTCCTCAACATTTTTTTTATAATAGGCCTAGCCACCTCAACACAAAAATTCCCTGAAAATGAATTAATCGTGAACCTTGACATTACCTTAGTTTTCTTTTCCTTGGTTGATTTTTGAGGAATATTTGCAACTGCATCTAAATAAAGAGTTACCACTTGCATCACCCTTTTCTTCTTCTAAAATCTCTTTTGTAACCAAGATGAGGAAGAGACTTGCGAAGGTTCTCCAATGTAAAGGAATGATGTATTCATAGACATTTCTTGGTTGGGAATTGGTGGTATTTGATCCTCATCTTGAGTGATAACTATCATTGCTATCTCAAATGGAACAAAGTCATTATGTGGAGGAGATGCCATGATGATAGGTGACAAAACATTAGAATTATTTTGGTCATTATTACCTGGAGGTTCTTGAAGGATGACATTTTCATCTTCTCGTTCATCTTTTCGAATTCCATTTGTCACTCTACTCTAAGTTCTGAACCTCTTATTCTTTACTATAAATTCTTCTTCAAATGCTTTGGTGAGATCTTGCATTCTATTAGGGGCTTCATTATCACTACTATTTCCAGTGCCGCTTGTTGGGAAATTTTGTGAGAGATAATATTTTGTGAATTGGAAGGGGGAGAGGCTCCACGAGTATCATTTTTCTTTGTGAAAGTACCACATTTCCTTGAAGGTTGAGTGGTTGTAGCTTCAAGTGCTTTATTCTTCACCTATTCCTTGGTTCTTTTGATAACAAAAGCGATGCTTTCATCTAAACTTTTCAATTCTAGAATTTTCTAGTCTATGGGTGGTAGTGGAAGTAACTGTATCTTTTCATAATTAAAAGGGTCAATCAAATTCATCTCATCATCTTCTATTCTAGTCACATCCAATTAGAGCTTGAAGTCAACTATTTCTTTCATAGTAAGCCTCATCTAATCTCTCCTTCTGACTTCAAAATCATTTTCATAATCTTTGAGCATAAGTCCTCAATGTTAGGAAAATGATTGAAACTAGGACCAAGTCCCAATTCTCTCACATCGTAACCTTTACTGACAAAGGGAAACCACATAGTATAAAAATATACGCTGATTTTATCAATTTATCTCTGAATGTGCCTGGCATCAGAATCAGACTCACAATTGTAGTGGCTAATACCTATCAGGAATTGCATACCAATAATCCATTTGTTCTTAAAAATTATGTTAATCTGGCTAATCTACTTGAAAATCTCAAAATTCCAATTTATCATCCACAAGCCTTGGTAGCATGAAAGGGTAGAGATGTCTTAACATGTCAATCTAAAATAGGTAAATTTCAAGAATTGTATGAGATAACTTCAAAATTGTTGAATAACCACTTCCCCCTTTGGTGAAATCCTGAGCCCGATATTACCTTGGAGTTCTCTGACCAGTAAGCATGGTAAATACATCATTCAACCTTTTGAATAGATGGAAGTTCTTGTCTAATTGTAATTGTGGGTGATAATTATAAATCAATGTGGAATATCATATTTACCTTTCTTATTTAACCCTAACCAAATTTTCATTCCTGCAATGTCATAGAAAAGGTAAGAAGTCATTTAAAAATAGTGATTAGCCTTGAGCTCTATTACCAGAATGTGTAAATTATCACTTTTAATTTCTTCCATCGATGAACTATTTTCCTTCACAAATGATGTTGATGAAAATGAACATCTAACCTTCAAATTCATGCAAATCCTTATTCCTTGTTATCCTAAAATAAATAACCATGTTGACAATATCCTCCTTCAACAAAAACCTATTAATTGTTATGGTAAATTGATGTTGTATTAAATAGAGGAGAGGAAAGATCCTTATATAGATTTACTAAGAATATTTTTATAAAAGAAATAATTGTGAACTAAAGATGAAAATGCTTGAATTACCTAAGATGACTAAGATGACCATTAAAGAAGCATTACATTATTTTAGTACCCTCCCTTAATAGACATCGTCTCACTACCCTGCAGAAGATTGCACATGTCTTGTGGTCATAAATTCTCTACAACATTTTGTTGTTGCCGAGACACTCCTTGGATATGTAGAATGTTAATGACCAAGAGTAGCCAAAATCCCTCTAGAAAAATAGAGAAGGTTTCCCCGTTCTTTAGAATGCTTTACAACAAGAGACAAAAGACAACCACTAAATTTGCCACCGAGATGAGCCTGTCGCTAACCCTCCTAGAATTTGCAAAATGTCTGACCAAAAATTATCATAAAATGTGCAACCTGATGTTGGATAATAGAGTTGTCCCTCCCTGTAGCGAGAGACACACCAAGAACAACTGCCAACATTTTGGGGAAAAATCAACAAACCCTCCAAAATTTTGCAGGAGAGCACGACACTCCATAACATACTACAAAAAATCACAATTTTTGAGGAAACAATCACCAAACCCAAGATTACAAATAATCTTTTTTTCTAGTAAAAATGGTAAAAACCTACAAAGGAATCCCACACAACTTTGTGAATTACAGAATCTAGAAATAATTTTTTATGATAAAATTGAAAAAATAAACAGATATATGGCACAAAATTTGAGACATGGATCAACATACAAAACACCATTTTAAAGAAAAAAGTGGTAGAAACTTTCTAGAAACCAAAGAGCCCTCCCTTGACAGGAGCGAATCCTTAATTTTTGAAGAAAAAATTATAAACCCAAAATAATTTTTTTCAAGGGACAAAATTATTAAAACCCACTAGAAATTATTTAAAGGGAGAAAAATTATGAAAATCCATGAGAAATTTTTTAAGGGAAAAAGTTATGAAAACCCATCAAAAATATTTTAAGGTAAAAAATTACAAAAATACATCAGAATTTTTTTAAAGGAAAAAATTATGAAAACCCATCAAAGAAACTTTCATGTGGCAAAACACAAGACTTCGTGTAGTCAACAACATATGCAACTTGTTGGTGTAATTAAATATTCCTAATTACATTTTAGTTAATCTTACTTAGGATAATGCATTGCATAGTAATTTGTCATTGAGACACCTAGGAGTTTGCACCTCAATGAAGCACATGGTGTAGGAGAAATTCCACTTTAGGTGTGAGATCTACCTTTAGTGCACATATCACATTATCATCCTCATCCTATTGCACATACTTCAATGCATAATGGAGGATGATCCACATTTGGTGGACATGTGATTAAACCTAGCATAGATGATAGCTTATCAGCTCATTATCATTCCATCTTATTGCCTTTCCTATATAAGGAGGCCGATTATGTAAATAAATTAATTCATCGGATCAATTCAATCATCAATCATTGCATTCATATCATCTCTCTTGTATTTGTTTTTTTCTTTAACCTCTAGATCCTTGGTTCAATTTGTGCTATTTGTAAATTCTTACATGGTGTGTGTGTGAAAATTGTACCTAGCTGTGGACACAACACTTCAGTAAAACATTAGAGGTTAGAAAAAATCAAAATCTGACAAATAATTGAAACTAAGCTAACCAAGCGATTTACTGCCTTCTAGTAGATGCGAGTATGTATTCTCAGATCAAACCGAGATCAGTGACAATGCAACACCTAAATGAAGGATTTGAATGCAAAAAGATGAAAACCTGATATGAATCTAATCTAGAAATGAAATTGAGATGATAAGTAGATTTATCTAAGAATGAAAAGCTATGATATGAAAACTATGAAAAACTATAACCAACAATGAAAGATCTCACAAATCACTTGTTGCAAGTGCTTAATCCTTCAATTGCAAATTCGCTAGAGTAGTTGTGCAAATTCGAAGTGGTTAATTATGAAGAGCTGAGCCTTGATTTTATAAAAATCTAGGGCTTTGAGGGTGCATGAGAAAAGCCACAAATCACTCTTGATAAACTCAGGTTGATTTTTGAGTCAACAAGAAATCATAGATAATTAACTCACAAAATCATGCAAAATCATGCAAAAACAACTTTTTAACTCAAATCAGAAGTTTAGATCAGCTTTCAACTCAAAATAGATGTTGAGTTTCCAAAAGATAACAACTTGAATTGATTTTCTGATTTAAGGTTTAATTGCTCTTTCAAATGTGCATAGATAATTATAAATTAATTAATTAAATAAAGTGATTTATTTTCAACTTAACTGATTTTTGAATTGAAACAATTGTTATTTAATATCTTTTCCTTGCTCGGTGTGCTTCATTTGAATTTTGGTTACCCTCGCTTGGTGCCTAAACTTTTCTTTTTTGTTTGGTTTCTTGAGTTCCTTTCACTTTATCGAGTGACCTTTCCTTTTACTTGTATCCTACCAGGTGAATTTTCCTTCTGAGTAGCCAAAACACTTTTGCTTATCGACTTGCCAAATATTTATTACCATGCTTTACCGACTTAACATAATCATATGTTAGGTAGAAAATAGTTATATCGACATTCTCTTAACATTGTCCAATTTGTATCAGTTGCCCATTTATGTTCTTCAACTTCATAACATCTCATTTATTCTTCTCCTTAACTTATTCATCTTATATCATTATCGAATGAATTGGCAACATAATATAAATCAGAGATCAATTGCTTGACATCAATGACAAGACAATAACTGATCTAACCTTTCTACTATCACCATGTATTCCTCTTATCTTGGTTGGTCTTCATCATCAACTCCATCAGATAATTAGTCTTCAACATTAGTGTCGGCTATAGTAACAATATTTTGAAGAATTTGTGTGCTACCCATAAAAAATTTGCATAACATGATACTAACTAGTATACCCTACAACAATTAAAACCTAAACATATGCAAAAATACCACAACCACCATTAGCAGAGAATAACATCATTTGCAAAAAAATGTATGTGCATAGAGCACTAGCCGCCTATACCAAACCATTACATACACAACTAAAAATGGGCATATCCCTAACAACTAACTATTAAACTTGCAATATGAAATTGGAAGGAAAAAAATAAAAGAGAAAGGGAAACCCCTGTCTAACACCTTCCTCTACACACCCAGAGGCTTGTTTAGCCAAAAATCTTGAGGCACAAATTTCTCCTGCTTTCCTGTGCCCCATTCCTCATTATTTCCTTTCTTCATCTCCTCCTTTAGCCTCTTTTTTTCCTTCTCTTGCATCTACAAAAAGACTTTCAAAGACTCCCATAAAATGGTTTCTTCTACACACATCTCATTTTGGTTTCTCATGGTACTCCAAATTAGGAAGGGGTAAATTGGGGATCTTTGATCACCAATCTTCATCCACTTTCCTTAGTGGGCACAAAATACTAGTCCTAGTTTCACCATGGATGACATTGGCAAAATACCACTCTGGTTGTATACAGACCTTCAAAAACCACATAGGCTTGTCCTTCAAATTGAACTTAAGAATCTACACAAAAAAACCATAGAAATGTCAACATTAGCCTAGTAGTAGTGCTCAAAATTCATAAAATCCTCTCTCAGTATCAAGTCAACTATTTGCTAGAAAGATGGCTCATCCATAGTGAAAACACCCTTCAACCTTTTCTTTGTAATCTTTCCCAAGAACCATTATTTCTATTTTGGCATGAGGAGGGTGAAGTTTACCTCCATGCTCACTAGTATCCACACAAACTTTGACCAACAACTAATAGAGATGATGAGAAATAAAGAAAATAAATCCAAAGGTAAATTTAACCACTCTCAAACCACCCCGTGCCTATCCTATCATGTCATTTGAGGGCACAAATAATCTTGTGTATGATAGATCACCACCATCATCCAATGCTTTCCTTGAGAAAAAACCTGCATCATTTTACTTAGGTCTAGTATTAATGGTACAATGAGTATCAAATGTGTCATGCCATCTTATGATTGCACTTTGAGAATGCTCCAAGTTGATAATCATTTTTGAAATACAAATCAAATTTTAAAGTTAAAAAATAATAGGCCCAACTACCTCTATTCCTCAAAATTTATACATGTTTGCAATGAAAATCCCTACAATTGCACTAGAAATCAAAGCATGTAAACACAAGAAATATGAAGCATTTAAGTTAGACTAAACATTCTAAATGACTTTTAATGCAACCAAACTTCCAGTGCAACCTTCGATTAGATAAAACAAGGGGACCCAAAACCTTGTTTGATTTTCTCTTTGAGATTTTTATAGGTATGCTCTCCCAACACAATACAATAAATCCCACTACGATTGATGAGTGAAGAGTTGAGAACACATATGAGGAACTTTCCCCAAGCGTAAAAAAATTATGATGCAAAATGCAAGATCTATTGCTAATAATGTAAATTAAAGAGATTAATAACTAGATTGAAATGAAACCGCTAAACTGAGATGAGAATGCAAGATTCAAACTAAGATAAGAAAATCAAATCTGAGCTACCATGTAAGAAAGTAATCTAAGCTATGATGGGAATGCAAAAAGCTAATAATATATAATGGTAAGATTACAAGAGTGCTTAAATGCTCAAGTTCTCCAAGAATGCTCTAGCTTGTTATTGTGTAACTAACTTGAAAATCAGGAGTGAGGCTTCCTTTTTATAGAATGGCTTAAAGAATGGGTGGCCAAGGTTAAGAGGCAAAAGAATAGATGGTCAAGATTAAGAGGCAAAAGGGGGGTGGCTAAGATGAAGAGGCAAACAAAATGAGTGGCTAGGATTAAGAAGCAAAATACGCAAAAGTCAAATATCACTTTTAGAGGAAAAAAGAATTTGAGATGACTGGAGGAGAAAAAAATGGAGAGGTGGTTACCTTGGAAAAGGTGACTGTGCACATGATTAGAGGTAATCCACCTTTTAATCAAGATTAGAGGAATTTTAGCAAAAAGCAAGATTAAGAAAAAGTGAAAAAGAGAATTAAATTAAAATAATTTTTTAATTTAATTAAGGTTTAGAAGATCTTTAGGCTAGTGGAGGAATAAAATAAAATAAAATATATTTTATAATAAGAAATGATGGGATAATATATTAAATTAAATTTAATACATTAGAGTATTTAAATAAAATTTAAATACAAAGGAAAAATAAATTTATTTAATTACATTAAATTTAATTAAATAAATATAGGAATATAACAATATATTTACTTAATAAAAATTAATATTAGTGTGAATGGACAATTTTAGGTGCCTACAATTGTTGATCCCTAAGTTTTGCTGTCTATTAGTGTCTTACACTTAGTCATTTTCTAGGCAATGTTGGTTGGTCATCACTGCGACCGAGCCATCTTGTAAAGGCAGAGTTATGTCTAGACTTGTATTTTGTATAGTTACTGAGTAGTAGTTACTGCTGAGCAAGGCAAAAGTCACCGAGTACTTCAGTAGTCGTCGAGCAATTTATGCTGAATTGTATAGAAGAGTGAGTTCTGAGCACGAAAATACGAAGAATAGTAAATGTCGAGTATTAGAGACTTCATATGTCGAACACACTAGTTTTGACATGTGTTTGTTATGGAACAAACACTTAGGCAAAACCATTTTGGCCGACATCTATACAATATTTAATGTTTGTTGAGGGAATCACGAAGTTGATAATGCCTTGTATTTATAGTCATTAATCCCTATGTAAGCCATGTAACCTATCAGAAAAAGGGAATGCTTAAGCGACATAAGTAGAGAATCTAGATCATTGATCTTGATCTAGGAGGTTGATTAGATGTTTATATAATTGAGATCTTAACCCTAAAACAATATATGGATAGATGTGATGCAGGAGCATCCTGGGTGTAAGAGCAATCTTACATCACCCAAAAATATTTTTATTTTTGTATTCAATAAGGGCTATCTTGTGCATAGCTGCTATTTGTGGAAACTTTCTATTTTTAGTAAGTTGGTCATCCGATCTTGGAATGTTCTATTTTCTTCCCTGGAGGTTCATTTTGGTCATATCAGCCTGCCAGTAAAGTTTCATAGCCAGATCAAGTCTAGTTTTGAAGATATTGAAAATTTTCGGTTTTGGAAATAGGGTACAGAAACTTTGAACTCAATATTGAAGGCTTTAGAGGCCCCGGATGAGGTCAAATTTTTGGTCGAATGAAGCTATCTTGATTCAAGTGTTTTAGAGCTCCTCACGCCTTTTCTGAAATGGGGTTATAATAGTCAATTGGGTCAACGGGTGATGACTTATGGTCTTCGAAAGTTGGGCCACCTGAAATGGCGGAAAATTAATTTCCTTCAAAATTTCTGTTTGGGTTTCAAAAGTTATTTTGAGCTGAATTTGATGTAATAAATTGTAAAATAAAATAATTCTAAGTTTGGTCGGCCCTAAAAGGCTAAAATTCTAGAACCTTCCTAGGCGGTGAAAATTGCCTATATAAGGAAGGCTGTAGTGTTTTCTTAGGCAGTTCGAGATAGTTTTGGGTAGTAGATCTGGGTATTGATTCGAGGCTTTGTCCTACATAATATTGTAAGGGAATGCTCATGTGGCTTGCATATTGTAATTCTAAAAGTTTGTAATTCCACATTTGTGGAGATAATAAGAAGCCCATTTTCTGTTCTTGCATATTGTTGTTGTTTCTCTATTTCTATTATGTGTTTGTGGTATTAAGGGGAGCACCCTTCATCATGTGGTATCAAAGCAGGAGTTCTTGAGTGTGTAAACAGATCGCCAATTGTGAGGCAGTTTGCACGAGCACCGTGGGTTAGGGTTTTTGTGTAAACAGATCGCCGATTGTGAGGCAGTTTGCACTAGGACCATGGTTAGGGTTTCAACAAGAAGCGTGAAAATGCCTCCACGAAGGGAACGTGGCTTAAGAGTTGGTGTTGTAACACCTGAGGTTAGAGCGCTCTAGAGACAAGTGCGAGCATCGCAAGAAGAGATTTGCAGAGGATTGAATCCGAAGAAGGAAATGATGATCAAGAAGAAGAAGGCAAAATTTTGAATCAAGAAGAAGAAAGGCTTTTCTGTGCCATTTCCAAGATCGGGAAAAGACCTAAGATCGAGGTTCCTGCATTTTCAGGAAATCTTAACCCAGAAGAACTGATCAACTGGATCAATGAATGTGAAGAATATTTTGAGTATGAAGATATTGAGGATCCTGATAGTGTCAAATTCATGAAGGCCAGACTGAAAGCTCATGCGAAGATCTGCTGGAAAGAGATTCAATTGGAGCGAAATAGAAGAGGGAAAGATAAAATCAAAAGATGGGATCAGATGGTGGACAAATTGAAGCGATAGTTCATCCCTGTTGATTATGAGCTTGACCTACTGAAGAAAATGCAAGGTTTGAAACAAGTGGGATGATCTGTTCAGGAGTATACAGAGGAGTTCTATCGAATCCTCATCAGAACAGGCCATGCAGAAGCTGATAAGGAGAAAGTTGCTTGTTACCTTAATGGGTTGAGGCCAAGCATTCGGGAGGAGCTGAATTTGGTTCAAATGAACAGTATTGAAGAGGCATACCAGTTTTCCCTAAAAGTAGAGGAAAAGTTGAACAAGAAGTTTGAGAGAAGACAAAGCCGAAGAGGTCATGATGGAAGATCTGGTGGATGGTCATATGGAGATTGAAATGAAGATCCGAAAAAGTAGGATGAGGCTAGTAACAGTCAGAATCTGAGAGGAGATAATTTCAATCATTTCCATGATCAGAATAATAGAGATCAGAGAGGAAGAGGAAGAGGACAAGGTTCAGGAAGAGGGCTTTCGTGGAACATGTTTTCACTATGGAGAAGAAGGTCATAGGGCATTTGAATGTCCTTAATGCCAATGATGGACGGATAGGAGGAACGAAGGCTAGGGCATAGTTGCATATGTAGATGAAGATGCCAGATCATCACATTCTGAAGATGCTAAAAGAGGAGAAACGCTGATTAACAGAAGAGTCCTGTTGAGTGGTGAAAATGAACTTGAGCAAAGAAGGAGCTTATTTCGCACCAGGTGCAAGAGTGAGGGTAAGTGTTGTGATGTGATTATTGATAGTGGTAGTATTGATAATTTGGTGTCAGAAGAGATGGTGACAAAGTTGAAGCTCAAGAGGCAGAAATATCCACATCCATATCGGGTTGCCTGGGTGCAGGATGACCACAAGGTCATGGTCAGTGAACAGTGCCTAGTAAAGTTCAAGATTGGCAGGTACCATGATGAGGTATTATGTGATATCATACCTATGGATGCATGTCACATGTTGTTGGGTAGGCCATGGTAGTTTGATAGATGTGCTGTACACGATGGTCGTGTGAATACCTATTCCCTGACAAAGGATGGAGTATGACATAAGCTAAAACCATTGAAGGAAACAGAAGAAAAGGTATGTGGTAATGCAAGAATAACTTTTGTTGGTAAAGGAAATTTCTCAAATGGTATGCGACATGAGCATATGTGTTTTACCTTAATTCCAAAGCCTGGGAAAGAGGAAGTAGAAGATGTACATAGAATTATTGAATGAGTTTCAGGATATTGTATCCGATAATGTGCCTGATGGATTACCACCAGTAAGAAAGATCAGTGATCAGGTGGACTTGATTCCAGGAGCCAGTTTTCCAAATAAGGCAGTACTAGCAGAAAGTGAAGAGTTGAAGACAGATTTGAAGTTTAGTTCAACACATCATCCACACACTAGTAGATTTGAACCAAAATTTTGACCAAAGTTTTCGACTAAAGTGCAAAATGGTTTTAAAATTTTCTTTTTTTTTAATTCTATGCCCGTGTTGGTCGAAATTTTGACCAACACACCAATGGTAAAAAGATTGTTTTGGTCAAAATTTTGACCAACAATAGTTGGTCAAAATTTTGACCAACACGGGGCATAAAAGGTAAAAAAAAAAACAAAGATACATTTCATTTAAACATTTCCGCTTTCTTTTTCGGCGCGGGCGAGAGCGGGTGGGAGCGGGCGAGTAGGTGGGTGAGTCAGGGTATGTACTCTCTGAATTGGAATTGGAATTTGAGTCCTGTAAATGATACTAGTTAGTCAGATAAGCATGCTGGATGCAGATTCGAATCTGGTCCTATAAATGTATGACGCTTCTTTCCTCCCAAAATGTATGTCTCTAATTTTTTTAGAGTGCAGACTTCTGCAACAATGTCTACTCAGATTAAGAGTCAAAGAGGGTTTCTCTTGCTATATGCATCATATACACACAAAAAAAAGTTTAAATGGCGGCGAAAAACATCAATGCAATCCCACAGTTACAGCGGATTCTATGCAATATTTGTCCATATTGAATTCGAGTACCAACATAAACATAGTGAAGCAACTTCATGCCCTCGCTCTCGTTACAGGATTCCATTGCAATGTATTTTTGGAAACTAAATTCGTAAGAAAATATGCCATGTTCGACTGTCTAGAGAGCCAGACAATTTCACCTTTCCTTCTGTGTTCAAAGTTTCCCCAAAAATGTGCTAAAGTTTCCGGTCACTTGATGCGAGAAGATCATTCCATCTCATGCAAAGTGTAATGAGCTTAGGATTAATAATGAGAATTGATAGCTTGGTAATAAATGGCATGATATCATTTGTCTTAAATATCATAGGCAATCCACCCATTTATATATCAATCTTAATATGAGTTAATATTAATGTATATATATATATATATATATATATATATATATATATATATATAAGTAAATATATGAAGATATAATTATAAAATATATATATATATATATATATATATATATATATATATATATATATATATATATATATATATATATATATATATATATATATATATATATATATATATATATATATATATATATATATATATATATATATATATATATATATATATATATATATATATATATAAAAGTAAATATATGAAGATATAATTATAAAATACAAAGTCTATTAATGAGTAAGATCAAGATTGGCCATCCTCTTGGATATTGGTTATCCTATCTCTCTTATCATAGAAACACCTCCTGTATCGCCCAGGCTCTCCATCTCCTCCTAAATCTTTAGATGAAACCTCTTGCTAATTTTCATTCCTAGATTTCCAATAGTAGCGAAAGATATTGACCATAGGAGTGAGTCTAGGGCCTTTTCAACTAAGTATATAGGGGGGAAATGAGATCATATCCTATTACACAAGAAGGGAGAATACCAAGAGTCCACCACCAAAGGATATCTTTTTTTGTTTTTATTTATATTTATTAATAATGTGATAATTATATATTTATAATGATCATTTGTTATATATACTTACTTTATTTGTAATATCAAATATTATGAACATTTTATATATTTATTGACATATTTAATTGAAACACTATCAATAACATTATTTTTTGGTAACATTATTTATTCATAATATTTATTAATGTTATTGACTTATATATTCATATAAGGAGTTAACTACAGATTTTGTACTCTAAGCAGACTTCACACAATGTCCCATAATATTATTATTTATTATTAAAACTTATTTCAAAATGGGAATATCACAAAGAAATAGACATAGTTGGTTCCTTAGTTTATTCGGACAAGAACTCTTTCATCTTAATGAAACTGAATTATCCCCTGTGACATTAAACAACAATGTGTTAATAGACCTTAGAAGAATTATGCCTAGTTAGCATTCACAAAAGGTACATCACAATGACTCTAGAGACATTCGTTATCCTTAATTCCCAAGCCCTTCACTTTTTAGTTCATTTGCTAGAAGATATAACAAAATTGCCAATGTCAACTTTCTCACTTTCTCCGGAGAATGCAAAACATGAAACTGACAAAACCAAGAATGTGGAATGAGAAGAAATGATACAAGGGAAATCTAAGAGTAAATTCAACATTTGAATAAGGTCACAATGACATTAGTGCAGAGGATAATGACTTTTGTAGAAGAAATAATCATACCCCAAAACAATGCATACCCATTAAACAACATCACAATCACTCAATCATATCCGATATCATGTTCTCATAGAAATAAATATCATGATCACATACTTTAAGAAGCCTAAGTTCCTTTTATGAAGCATTAAGTGCAAATCATGAACAATGAATGAAATCTTTCACCGTATATTTCATTATTGACAAGAGGTAGACCTAGATTTGGAAGCCTTGTAGAGTTGTAATGAGGGCATCAAAGATCAGAATCTTATTAATGAAATAGGCCCAGAATAGTGAAAAAAGAAGCAAAAGAGAAGATCATTGTTCATTACAGTCACTCTAAAGACAACATGATAATGTACACTCACTGTAAGTGTACATTATCATGTTGCCTTTACAGTGACTGTCCTCATTCAAGTGGCAATTACACAAGGGATAGTCACTATAAAGACAACATGATAATGTACACTCACTAAGCATAATTAAAATTGATTCTTCATCAAATATACCAGTTGCAAGTGCCCTGGTTGACATGTATTCAAAATGTGGAAGCATACACAAAGCCCGTGAACAGCTTGACAAAATGCCTAAAAAATAGTAATCAAATAAAATGTTACGGTTGCAGGATATGCACAAAAAGGATTTTAGAAATGAGTAGTTTTAAAATTACCAGAGAAACCAGAGAACAACTGCAAATTACCCTTGCTCCCTCTCGGTGCTATTGAAAATACAAATGACAACCTTTTTTTTTTTTTTTTTTTGTTCATTACAGTTCACAAAAATAATTTTGTGAACTTCTAATATTATGACACATGAGGACAGTCACTGTAAAGACAACATGATAATGTACACTCACTATAAGATGTCCTCATTTGTGATTGTCCTTGCAGTGAGTGTACATTATCATGTTGGCTTTAGAGTGACTGTCCTCATTTGTGACTGTCCTTACAGTGAGTGTACATTATCATGTTGTCTTTAGACTGACTGTCCTCATTTCACTGGGCATGATGAGAAAGGCAGATATACCTATCAAATAATAGAGGCAAGAATCTTTGAATACAACATATTTGACTGTCATAGCCGAGTTTTAGATCAGAATCAGTAGTGAATATCCCTTGAGAACAATGAGGGAAGGAATACCATTCACCATTGCACATGACACAAGGAGTCTTAATCCCTACCAAAGTTCTAACCAAAAGCTATTAAAGGTTAGTTCATGTCATAGGAATAGTAAAGAAAATCAAGCATGTGTAAAACAGAGCAAGGAATAAAGATGATAGAGTAGCTCTAAAACCCTACAAAGATACAATGAAATGACATTTGTAAGGCTGAGAAGTAACATAGAGTTTTGAAATGATTGTGAAAAAGGAATAACATAGCAAATTTTTGATTTGACAATCACTTCACCAAGGAAAGGGACAACATGTCTTTTGGCTATGGGTTTTGATTGTGAAAAAGGAATAACAGAGTAGCCACGTAACACGTTGGGGAAAGGGACCAAATGTCTTTTGGCTTTGGGTTTTGTGTAGTATTGAATAATTGAAAGATTTTAATAACTTCTTAAGGTCGATAGTTTATGAGATTAAGAATAGCACACACCCCAGAACAGAATACAAAAGTTAAATAATTTGTAATCTACTCTTTAAATCTGCCATCTACAGTGAATTTTGATTAAAAAATGCCAATCAAATTTAAGGAGGGGAGTACAAGTGCATGCATTGGAAGAGGAAACAGCAACATGAAGACAAAGGGCCGGATTTGAAAGCATTGGAAATCTACGTTGGCAACAGGATTGCTCAATCTCCCTCTTTTTGTTGAGACTTGCTTACACACCAATATCCATCTATATTAACCTTCATACTATTGGTGATACCCTTTTCATACACGCAACAAAAATATCTTTGCATCAATAGGTTGATAGTGAAGATCAAACTCAATCAATTGTAGCATCTATGATACCATTAACAGTTAGCATTAAGCATAGAAGAGTTTATCGATTGGGAATTGAGCACATCATAACTCATCATACCTTTTGGATTGGGCTCTTTAGCATTCGAGAGTCATACAACAATTAGAGAGCATTATGATTCATAGATATCAAGCTACTTGCATAATTAGTTTGCATATTGATTGTGTTCACACTTCCTAATGTGGATACTCATTGTTGGGGACAATCCCTAGGATTCTTCTCAAATAGCTTCTTATTGATATCTATACTATTCTTAATTGTGGATTTAGCTACCCCATACCCTTGCGAATAGTAATTGGAAGAAAATTTTAAAAGAATCCATTGTAGTTAGGATATACTTGTGTCCTACAACAGAATTTTGATTAATGACTCTGATGAAATCCAATGCCCATTGGGAAAATGGTCTAACCTCAAACATAGGTTGGAGAGGCATGGTAGGATTCCTCTCCTTATAAGTTGCAGTGTAGCAAGTATGGCAATGTCTCACATGATCACGAGTGTCTTTGAAGATGTTGGGCCAATAGTATTATGCTTTCAAAATTTGATGCACGGTAGCATCTACTGATCCATGACTAGTACCATACTTTCCATGAAATTCCTCTATCATTTTGTGGGCTTCCTGATGATCAAGACATCTTACATAGATGCCTTCATAGTTTTTTTGATATAGTGTCAAATCTGTGATCGTATAATTGGCATTTTTTAGCCTCAAGGCTCTCCTCTGTGTAGTTGTTAGTCCCTCTAGACACCTGTTGTTCAACAAAATGAAGACCAAGTCTGTGTACCAAGGCTCCTAAGTAAATGATTGTAATGTGTACTGCTAGCACTGAATATGAGGAGTGTTTATTGTCATTGATTGAGACAAACCTTAACCCCTTACCAATCTCATAGGATGCATCTCTAAATCAAACTCTTGCAAAATAGCCATCTATTTCACGTGACGCTCTCCCAAATCTGACTACATAACCAATCTCTTGACCACTTGGTCAGGCATAATGGCATATATATTGCTTCTCAAGATATATTGTCTAAACTTCTTGAATTCTCTAACCAAGCTGAAAGCTTATTTCTCGAGGGCCGAATACCTCACTTCAACATTATTGAAAGGTGAACTCATAAAATTGATGCAGAGGCTTAGGGTGTCCAATCTAACACCTTTTTAAGCTTACAAAAATTAACATAGATCTCCTCTTGCTTCTTCCGTACATGCACCAAATTTTCCACCCAAGTGGTGGCGGATAGGAAAAATTATTGTTGCAGCAAGTAACTTTTGAACTTCCTTGAAGATTAAGGGTTCTATCAACAAATTAACAGGTTGCTACTTTTGTATAAATGACTTTATGTTAGGCTTGAGAGTTATGTCATGGGTGATGATGGATGTATCAAATATCTTCAGATCTTCATATCAAGTTGTGTTAACTTACCGATGACTTGATGCTTGACTCTTAGTAAAATGGTGATATAGGGGTCCTTATATTACACAGAATTTTGATTAAAAGTTAAAATATAGCATTAAAATCTAAATGATAAAGATATTTCATATGATGTTTTTGATATTAAAATGGTTGAGAAAATGGTTATTCAGTAACGATTTTTATCAGCAGGTTGCAAACAAATCATCCTTCTTCCACCAATGAGTCATTCCAATCAAGAAAGACCATGTCTGACGATATCAACGCACAAAAAAATAGTGAGACAATTGCTAGACTGTGGTCTAACTTAAAAAGAAAGGGTGATGGAAAATGTTATTGTCCTTGCAAAGCTTGATGTACCTATACTTGAGAAGGCACACAAGCCCCTATATGAAGGCTCCGAAACAACTCTTCTTGCTGCTGTATTGTTGTTGGTGAACTTGAAGGTTATGAATGGTTTATCCAACGTAGCAATGACACGTATGTTAAGGCATGTCATCTTTTTTCATTATTTTAGTCGTAATTAATATTGGGTGAATCGTGTAGCAATTAATATTTTTTAAATTAACAAATTATATTTTTGGTCATAGGTTGGTAGGTGAGTGTTTGTTACCACCATCAAACATTCTACCTCGCTCGTACCGAGAATTATATGCCATTATGAAAGATATTGGAATGGAATATCAAACAATACATGCATGTCTGAACGATCATATTATATATTATAAATAGCATGAATTTGCAACAGAATGCCCTATTTGTCATAGTAGTAGATATCAATCAGATTGAATAACAAAAAAGGTGCCTCGCAAGATTCTTCGACATATTCCCATTATTCCACGTGGATGCTTGATGGGTTCCATCTTCTGTAATCACCTAAAATTTGTCAGGTAGAACCTAAGCCCCTAATTTCAATCAATTTGCCTTAAAGCAAAATTCTAAATCTCAAGACTCTCTCTAACTTCTCTTGCTTCGTTGGCAAAAATGAATTGATTCTATCTAGCTTGTGGCTTGCAGGAAAGATAGACTTGATATAAAACTATTTTTGGTTTTCTCTCCTCTAATATTCTTTAGCTCAGGATCTTTGAGCTAGCCTTTCAGCTTCTCTTTCACATTGAATTCTTCTTTGGATTTCCCTTTCACATTGAAGTCTCCTAAAATTGTTCTTTCATGTTGAAGTTTTCTTTGGATTTTCCTTTCAAATCTTAAGGCCCTCTCTTCTTCTTTGTCCAAAATATAGCTTGATCTAATGTGTGCCCTTCAGCATTCCTTCTTTCTCTCCAAGTTAGATTACTAAATTCCAAAATGATATCTTCTCCTCTTCCTTCAAACTGTAAATTTGGATGTACTACTAGAAAGATATTGTGATGAGGTAACACCATCTTATCTCATCTTAACTTGTTGATGGTTCCACAAATGAATTTGAACAGCCCCTCCTTCTAGTGCCAATTTTGTTGATGTAAGTTTTTGACCACTCCAACATGCAAAATAAAATACCAAGTATTCTATCGCATGTTGGGTGTGGTCACAAAAATCACATCAATAGGCACTTCATATTTTATGTCTCATCTTTGTTTTGTTCCAGTCCAAAAGTTGTGTATTTAATCCTATCCACCCTTGTTAAGAACCAACTTGACAAATCTCTAGTGAGATCCCTTATATTGAGATATTGTCTAAAGGTATTCATTCAAAGTGTGTTCATCAAATAACCTTAGTAAATTTGTTAAAGAGTACTTTTTTGGTCAATGCCTTGTAATTTGGCCTTCTATAAGGATTTTTAGGCAATTTTAAATTTTTGGACTTAATCATCCTAGCATGCCTTTACCCCCAACTCCCCTTTTCTTTGCTAAGCCCATTTTTCCTGAAATTTGGGATCCCAGGTTTGGTCCTCCATGCATACTTTCCTCAACTGCCAAAAAAATTCACTTTTCAAATTTTGGACTTTCAGATTTTCTCATCCTAGCATATTACCTATTGGACTTGTCATCCCTAGCATGCCTTTCCCTCCAAGTCTGTTTTTCCCCTCTAAGCCTTTTTTCCTTGAATTTCAAGACTCTAAGTTTGTCCTCCATGCATACTATACTCAACTGCAAAAAAATTCGCTTCTCAAATTTTGGACTTTTGGATTTTCTCATCCTAACATACCTATTGGGCTTGTCATCCCTAGCATGCCTTTCCCTCCAAGTCAGATTTTACCCTCTAAGCCTCTTTTCCTTGAATTTCAGGACTCTAGGTTTGGTCATCCATGCATCCTTTCCCTTCACTGTCAACTTTTTTCTCCAAAAATCCACTTAGAAAATTTATTGTTTTTTCTGAATGTATCTCTAGAGCCTAGCTTGCCTGTGCATTTTGAAAGGCGTCATCTTTTTTGGTATCTCAATTAGGTCCCATTTGGGCGCTGGGATACCAAATGCCAGATACAATCAATTTTGGAAGGTGCTACAATTCTCGAAGATACATATTCTTAAAATAATTTCCAGAATATGTGTTGATCTGTTTGGTTCACTTGAAAGATGACTGAGAAGATTATTTTCTGTGTTTAGGTGAAGCTTCAATATATACCAGAAGATCTCTATCCCAAAATATTAACAGGCTGCTACAGCAGTGCATATCATGAAATCAGCTGCAACCCTTGTCCTAAAAACTCATCCAAATGGACTCCCAACAGTACACTTTCAATTAAACCTAAACAATGAAGAATAAGGCACCCCCAAAATGAATTTGAGCATTTCCGACAATGTAGAGACTAACTACCTAAGTTTGTAACAGGGGCGGCATGACTGAAAACACCACATGGTGAAGTTTCTGGCACCCGATTTTTTGAAAATGAAACTGCAAACGTAGAAAATGCAGCATGTAGCCGCATTGCAGAGTGCAACGGTGAAAATGAAACAGTGAAAATGCAAATAGTGAAATGCCCTAGCGGACTTTTAAAATAAATATCAAATGCCAGCAGACCCGACGGAGTTTTAAAAATTGGCATTTGAAACTGGAATACCATGGTCAAATTCCAATTCCACCTTTTCAAGTGGAAGATGCAATGCCCATTTTTTGGGCAAAATTGGAATTTCGTAATTCCAATTCTTGTTTCTTAAGATTGCCACAAACAGGGAATAAAATATGCCGACAATGGTATTCCAGAATATGGGCCCTTAAAGAATCACCTTTGGTTTCAATTATTACATATTTTATATTAACTCAAAGACTATATTGTCCAACTGGATCAAGGCACCAATCTGCTATGAACTCCATCTCCCTAGTGTCCCAACACACTCACAACAAAATAATATGAACATCTTTTTACTTTTATCTATTCTGATGTGTTTTGAATGCCATGTCTGAATGTATATAAAAACATAAGAATTTATTATCAAACACACTCTCAGACACTCATATGGTAGATCATCTATTTTAATTAGGTGCTTAGCCTTGACATCCTCAAACCAGCTAATAGGCATGAAATTGAAACTGAAATAGGGATGCATTGCGCAACGCATATGGTTTGTGTCATGGTAATTTTTTTCACTTTTGTGGTGGTATCTACTACAACACCATAGGGAAAGCCCCCTTGGATTAACAGAGCCAGAAGTGGAGGAGGTCCTACCCGTCTCAGTAATTAGTTCTTAGTTCCCAACCTAAATATAGGCTCCGTGGTATTATTCTCAGGTTTTGACACACCTGGCACCTAGGGAACTATCCAACCATAGGGATTTGGGACCTATAACTCAAATCACCAACATAGTGTTTCATATGTGACATATGATCTCATGTGTTTCTTAATTAGCATGAGTTAATTAAGAAATACTGGTCTTAAATACTATGAGTACATCAAGAGCAATATGTCAGCCACAATCAAATCATAGTGAAATTTTGTAGTACATTGTAGGCCACAATGAAATCATATTCCGAGAATAATCAAGCAGAAGATTCAAGGAGAAACTTGTAAACATGGGGTTTGATACTGAGAAAACCAATAAGAAGAGTAAGGGATATTTTAATTAGCTAGGGACACTTGGAAAGAAATGATGTGATGGATTTCTGAATTCCAAGATTATTTATCAGATGGCAGGCCAACCTACAACAAAAAAATTATAATTTCCAACAATTATATCTTTCAATAAATCTGTGTTATAGTACCCAATATATTACATATTTAATAATGGCAATGATGTCATCCACCAGTCATGCAAGTAGATTTAAATTGAAAGTATTTCTATTTTTTCCCTTGCATTTGGGTTTCACCAATCATCGTGTTATCTATTCTCAAATGCTCTTTCTTGTTACACATAAAAATGCCCATATGAAATGACGTTAATCAGGTTTTATTTGCTCTATAGAAAAAGTGTCATCTGTGTGAAAAGTTGTCGTCAATGGAAAAGTTGTCATCTGTGGAAAAAGTTGTCATCTATGTTTATGTTGCCGATTGAGCAGGTCTGGTGAGATGTGGAAGGAGTTGCAGGTTACGTTAGATGAATTATCTTTTCCCTGATGTCAAGCATGGCAACATTTCACCAGAGGAAGAAGAGCTCATCATCAAACTTCATAAGGTGCTTGGTAACAGGTATGGAGATTAGAGAATTGATGAATGTTTTTCGACTTATCTTAACATTCCTCGAAGGGTGCGTAACAAATGCTTATTTATTGGTTTAAGTAGAGGATTATAAATGTATCTAGTGATTATTACATTGCATTGAAGTTTACAAATGCTTGGTTTACATATAGTTTGGCAAAATGAAATGATGCAATTGACTAGTAAAGCATAAAAATTCAAGATCCAAGAACTACTAGAACAAGGAAAAAGAAAGAGAGATCAAGAAAAAAAAGGACTAACTCATAGACTATGAATTGTAGAATTGGAATCATAAATTGGATACGAAGGGCCCTTTAACACATACTTGGACAAGGTAAGTAGAATTGCTTAAAATCTGATAGTCTTCATGTTGATGCAAATGTGCTTATGGACTACCAAATTTGATTTCTAGATAGTAGGTTTTTTCTACTAATATTTATTTTGTATCTCATGTCTTGGATGCATCGTTAACTTTTAATCTAAAAGCAATCCACTTTCCTTATCACTGCACCTAAAATGAACAATGTATACACATCACATACTCATATTTTGACTTAGTGCTTAAAATTGACATGGTAATAAAATTGAATGGGGGGAAAAATACATTTGGGTTTAGTGCATTAAAATTGAACAAAGCGAATATCATTTGGTTTGGAGCTTAAAAATGAGCTCATGTTCTTTTGTGGATGATTTGTAGATTAGTTAATATTTGAATTTTTGGTGTTTAATTTGATTAACCTTTTTGTCTTGAGTTTTTGGTGCACTTTCACATTCTGTTAAAGTAAAAATATTTTTTTATTTTTAGAGAGGCTTTCTTGTCTGGAGGTGCACTCAATAATCAAAAGATGAACTCAAATTGGAGAAATCACTTCCGTTGATATAAAAATTAAATAAGACTCTAGGTAAACTCTAGTCTTATCTACCAAGATTGAGCGAGGTGTGTTGATGGTGGTTCTTATTCAGCAAGTAGTGCCTAAGGAGTTGATGTGGTCAACTAGAGACTTTAGTGTCTCACACATGTACAAAATGATTGGGGAGAAGCCACAGATCTGACTAAAAATTGATGAGGAGAAAATATCCTTTTCTCAGTCATGTGCTCAACTAAGCAAGCCAAATTGTGATATTGCTATCAGGATTCAACTGTGTAGTTTTTTGAGTCAAACTCATTGACTTGTGATTCATGAGTAGTGGTTTACATGAACCCATCTCTCATGAGAATGAATAGAACACTTAGCACTCATTGGCTCAAGGTGATGCTTATGGAGGTGAAGCACCGGGATTTCCTGGGAGGTCATCCATCCCAGTACCACTCCAGCTCGAGTGCGCTTAACTACGAAGTTTCCTCCATGGTTAAACCCACTTTGCTTGCATCCTCATTTGCAAAACCTTCACCAAGTGTTGTGCCTTATGAACCATTCATTAGAAAGCCCCTTAAGCTCATCAATTCATAAGTAGGAGATATTTTCCATAGCAAGTCAGATTGTGATATTGCTATCAAGATTCAATTGTGTAGTTTTTTTATTCAAACTCATTGACCCGTGATTCATGAGTAGTGGTTCACATGAACCCATCTCTCATGAGAATGAATGGAACACTTAGCACTCATTGGCTCTAGGTGATGCTCATAGAGGTGAAGCACCGGGACTTCCCGAGAGGTCACCCATCCCAATACTACTCCAACTCGAGCGCACTTAACTACGGAGTTTCCTCCATGGTTAAACCCACTCTACTTGCATCCTCATTTGCAAAACCTTCACCAAGTGTTGTGCCTTATGAACCATCGATTAGAAAGCCCCTTAAGCTCATCAACTGGATGGATGGTTCATAAGGCACAACACTTGGTGAAGGTTTTGCAAATGAGGATGCAAGCAGAGTGGGTTTAACCATGGAAGAAACTCCATAGTTAAGTGCACTCGAGTTGGAGTAGTACTGGGATGGGTGACCTCTCGAGAAGTCCCGGTGCTTCAACTCTGTGAGCATCACCTAGAGCCAATGAGTGCTAAGTGTTTCATTCATTCTTAGGAGAGATGGGTTTGTGTGAACCACTACTCATGAATCATAGGTCAATGAAAAGAACTCTGAATGCATCTTTGGTCTATAACATTTTAAAAAAAAAAAAAATTAGCATTGGTCAAAATTTTGACCAATACGACAAACAATTTCCACCAATCCTTGGTCAAAATTTTGACCAATGAACAGAAAAATCGACGAAAAACCAATACCTTCCACCAATGCAATGGTCAAAATTTTGACCATTGGATTGGTGGAAGGTATTATTTTTTCATCGATTTTTCTGTTCATTGGTCAAAATTTTGACCAATCATCTAAGAGAACCACTAGTCGAAATTTTGACCATTGCAAAAAAATGACGGAGATCTTGAGCCTGGGATATAGTCAAAATTTTGACCTATGTTTTGGTCAAAATTTTGACGAATAATAAATACGTCGAAAATTCAACAAAAAAAGAACGACGGGAGTTTTGGTCATAAATTCAACCAATTACTGTCAAAATTTTGACCAGTTTTCGTCGAAATTTGAAGTCAAATTTACTAGTGACAGATTGTATATGGAAGTAGTCCTAGAAATGCATCTGAGTTGAGAAAAATAGATAAAGGAGAGATAAGTAGTGTTGAAACTGAGGATTTTGCAGAACATTTGAAGAACGTCCATGAGGAGGTGAGGAAGCACATTTCCAAAATGAATGCCCAGTATAAGGCTAAGACATATGAGAAAAGGAGGCATAAGGAATTTTTGGTTGGAAATGAAGTCATGGTTCATTTGTGGAAGGAGCGATTTCCAGTGGGTGCATATAACAAGCTGAAAATGAAGAAGTTTGGGCCATGTAAGATACTGAAAAAGCATGATTCAGGAAATGCATATGAGGTTGAGTTGCCTACTGAGATGAATATTTCACCAGTATTTAACATTTCAGATCTGATAGAGTATCATGAAGGAGGTGTTGAAGATGAGGTTATAGTAGCACAGTGGAGTATTCCAGCAACCAGTTCAGATATCAAGGGGATTGAAGACATACTGGATAGTTGTGTTGGTAGAAGCACAAGGAACATGACATATGAAGAGTATTTGGTCAAATGGAAAGGATGACCTGTTGAAGATTCATCGTGGCTAACGAAGGAGGAGTTTAACCGTCTTGGTTTTCCTCTGCACACTTGAGTCATGACAGGGTCACTTCTCAAATTACCCCGGGTGTCTGATGCAGGAGCATCCTGGGTGTAAGAGCAATCTTGCCTCACCCAAAAATATTTTTGTTTTTGTATTCTATAAGGGCTATCTTGTGCAGAGCTGCTATTTGTGGAAACTTGCTATTTTTAGTAAGTTGGTCATCCGGTCTCAGAATGTTCTGTTTTCTTCCCTAGAGGTTCATTTTGGTCATATCAGCTTGCTAGTAAAGTTTCATAGCCAGATCAAGTCTGGTTTTGAAGATATTAAAAATTTTCGGTTTTGGAAACAGGGTACAGAAACTTTGAACTCATTTTTGAAGGCTTTAGAGGCCCCAGATGAGGTCAAATTTTTGGTTCAATGAAGCTTGCTTGATTCAAGCGTTGTAGAGCTCCTTGCGCCCTTTCTGAAATGTGGTTATAATAGTCAACTGGGTCAACGGGTGGTGACTTATGGTCTTCGAAAGTTGGGCCACCTGAAATGGCAGAAAATAAATTTCCTTCAAACTTTTGTTTGGGTTTCAAAAGTTATTTTGAGCCGAATTTGATGTAATAAATTGTAAAATAAAATAATTCTAAGTTTGGTTGGCCCTAAAAGGCTAAAATTCTGGAACCTTCCTAGGCGGTGAAAATTGCCTATATAAGGAAGGCTGTAGTGTTGTCTTAGGTAGTTCGGGACAGTTCTCGGTAGTAGATTTGGGTTTTGATTCAAGGCTTTGTCCTACAGAATATTGTAAGGGAATGCCCATGTGGCTTTGCATATTGTAATTCTGAAAGTTTGTAATTCCACATTTGTGGAGATAATAAGAAGCCCATTTTTTGTTCTTGCATATTGTTGTTGTTTCTCTATTTCTGTTATGTGTTTGTGGTATTAAGGGGAGCACCCTTCATCAAGATGGATGTAATGAAGGATATCTCATGTACGCAGAATAAATAAGTATT
The DNA here is from genome assembly GCA_027943335.1 of Chamaecyparis obtusa. Classification (NCBI taxonomy): domain Eukaryota; kingdom Viridiplantae; phylum Streptophyta; class Pinopsida; order Cupressales; family Cupressaceae; genus Chamaecyparis; species Chamaecyparis obtusa. The sequence continues at coordinate 209,556 of BSBK01009000.1, forward strand.
TTGATATGGGCGGAGATCAGTCAGAGTGACCGAGCAAAGCAGTGAAGGACATAACAAAGATACATTTGATTTTGAGATTAGATAAGTATTGGAAAGAGGAGATTTGTTATCAACATTTTCAGTGCAAACTGAAGGATCAGGTACTGATACATTTTAACAGGTGAATCAGGGTAGATCTCTTAGCAAATTAGTCCTAATAAGCTTTCATAAATCTCTTAACTAAGTGCTTACTTAGTTGTAAGTTTCAAATCCTTTAATCAAGATAGATTGTATAAGTTTCTAAGCTCTTAATAGGGCAGACCCCTCACAGGGTAGATCATCTGAAGTGATCAAACATTGTAGCCCTAACAGGAAAACTTTATAATATAGTTGTGAAGATTTGTGGGTGTCATCCCCACCCCAATTTTACCTTTCAAGGGTTTTTAGGTAACCAAAATATTTGTGTTATGTGTTTCATTTCATGGATGAAGTTAGATTGTTAGATCTATTTAAGTATTCAGATTCATGTTTATGATATGCAAGTGAAATTGATATCAAAATGGAATTAATAGTAGATATTTGATTTACCCCCCCCTAGTATCTCACTTTCCATATTAGATTTACAACAACAATACCCCTTATATATTTGAGTATCCTTCAAAATTTTTGAAATGATAATGCCCATTTTGAAAGCTTATTAGCAATTTGGTTACCTTCACAAAGAATCTGTGTGACTTTGAAATTTTTGAGGTGGCTTAGTTTTTGCCGAATAATATTCATAATTTTCTCAATCTCCCATGGATGGACCTTGTCCTTAGAAATGACATTAACAATAATATGGGAGTCACCTTCTAAGTGTAGTTGTTCACCATCTATTTTTGGCACCAATTCGATGGACACCAACATTGTCTTTGTATCTAAATCATTGTTAGTTCCATCCTATGGCTTACTTGACGCCATAGCAAAAATATTTCTCTCCATGTCACGTGCCACACATTTAGCACTAGAAGGACCTAGATTCCCTTTCAATGCTCAATCAAAAATGATCTTTATCCATCCAATGTTTGATCTCTCCTAGTTGACATCCCCTCTATCGGAGTTAGAAGTATTAGTCGGGGAAAGCTCATAAATGGGTAGATACAATGTCTCCTCTCAAAGTAAGCCTTTCCATCTTTATAGAGAAGCCAACTTAGTTTTTAGCAAGCACAAAAAGCTGATCTTGAAGAGAGAGCTAGCTTGTTTTTTTTAAAAAAAATTCATCAACTTTTGGACATTTTGGATGAATTTAGAGGCGACTCTATTAATACAGCCTTTATAATTGGGAATTAATTTAATGCTAGATAGATTTACTCCTCTTAAAGTCTCCTTATGTCTTTATAAGGGGTCTATTTGATTTTTGAAAAGTGTAAAAACTAAACTTAAAAGAAAAACAACTTACTTTTTGAATTCTCCATCATCTTTTGTACATTTTTACACAAAATGGAAAATAAGTTTATTGATGCAATCTTTATTATTCAAATAAAATTCCATGACTTAAAAAACAATACTTCAAATAAAATTCATCATTTAAAATAAATATCTCTTTCAATATTATAATCATTAAGTTGTATTTCTTAATAATTTAGATTTCTCTTTCAACTACCCATTAATAACTTTCATTCTTTTAACCACTTTATTCCATATAAAATTTGAAATAAAATACTGATATATCAACTTCCAAAGACTAACTATGATTGGCAAACAAGTCCATTAATAACTTTCATTCTTTTAACCACTTTATTCCATATAAAATTTGAAATAAAATACTGATATATCAACTTCACTTGATTAGCAAACAAGTCACCTTCACTTGATTGTCCAACTACCTATATATCTCCATACAAAATCTTTTAAAATCTACCAAAGCGAAGGCATTAAAATTATTGGTATTAAGGAGAATGTTAGTTTGATTTAAAGACAGGTGGCAAGAAGGCATTCAATTTGGTCCTTAGACTTAGTGAAAAAGTAAACGTAACGTGTACTTTTCTCTATTATTAACTAACTACGTACCCATTTTCACTTGCTTCATTCTCTTAATTATAGTACTTAGGTCAATATGGTGGTATCCCTCTTAATTTCCTATGAAAATGATGTAATGCATTACATCCTATTTTTATTGTTTTTAATATGTGGACCCTATTTTATTATTATTATTATACCAACCACATTGGAAGAAGGATCATGGCAAAATTCATAGAGTAAATTGATTTTCAATTTCTTGTAGAAAGATAAATGGAACTTATTTAGAAATGAATTTTTATTTGAGATGTCAACATTCTACTTTCATTTTTCATCTCTTTCAAATGAAGATTACATTGAAAATGGATTTTATTTTTAATATAATATACAATATTGTTTTGTGAAGTTATTACTAAGTTTATTTCTACTCTAATGAAATGATTTAATGCATACAATTTATTTATTATTGTCAATAGATACATATTTTATCTCCAAAAATTATGAAGATGATGGACTTGGACAGATTTCTATATGGCAAAAAAATTATTTATTAATTATTTATTTTCTAACATATGGTTGTAGTGGCATTTAAGTTGGGGGTTACTTTGGGGGTGTTAAAAATTTGGTAAAAACTAAGATGTGTAAGGTGTGAAAGCATCTTCCACTTTTGGATCTTATGGAAAATTTAGTCAATTTCCCCACTGAGTGCATAGGATTAGGATTTTCTTAATTTTATTGGTTATCACATTATCTATAATGGCTATGATATAGGAGGTGGATGTAGAGTGTATAAGATGAGTTACTGTTCAAGGTTTGTTAACCATTTTGGTGAGATATGAGATAACCAATGAGGATTTGGATGCTTGGTTTTGAGTGTGTGATATTGACCACTTGTTTTGGAATATCATTCATGGTATCTTGTATAAATCTCTCCTATATATTTTTTCTTTGAGATGGTTGTATTAACAAATTATTTGAGTACTATTATGTTGTGGGAGTATATAGGTATACAGATAAGGTGATGTCTATAACTCATTTATCATTAATACAGTCTTGGCTCTCTTTTTGTGTCGATTAGTTTTTGCAAAAAAAATTATCCACGTAAATCTTTATGTTATAGTTTGCATCTACTTTATACTTGATTTTCATTTCTATTGACAATTTATCATTTGGTTGAATTAAGATCAACATGTCTCATTGTATAGTTACAATTTGCTTTGATATTTTCTTGTCCTTGTTCTCTCATCACATGAAAGTGGCCTTGAATTTAAAAATTAAAATTAAAAGAAAAAAATACTATTTTTCACCCTTTTTTAAATTCTACCATCAATTGACTTGGTAGATTTTGGTGTAATTATTATCATGTAGTAGTATTTAATATAGCATATAATCATCTAGTAAATATTGTCATGATAAACATTAATAAAAATAATTAAGGCAGACAAATAAGAATGAGTGAGTGACAAGCATAAGGAAAGACAAATGACCCACATGTAATTTCAACCCTAGGGTGCATTTTACCAAGTAGTTTCTACTTATTTAGGAATATATGTTGAAGAAAACTACTGAATAACTATCATCATAAATGTGAATCCAATTTAGTAAATGAATTAATAAAGGTGGATAGCATCGTATAAATATAAACCTACATTTTCCCCTACCCTTCAAAGATATCTTTTGTAGTGCCTCTCCCATTTTCTTTATGCATGGCATCTTGATAATTTGGCTTCGAATATTTGTGTGATCTCTAGTGCCTTCATGTTGATGGATGAGATTTCTTGTGATGCCTTTTTGGGTCTGGATGTTCTTGTTTATTTGTGTGACTGGGTGAGATCACCTTATGCCTAGGTGGTTATGCGTTGGTTAAGTGTGATTGTATTCGACCCGTGAAAGATTGTTACCTTCAAGGTGATCTAACTTATATATCATAGTATCAATAAGTTCTTATGCCCTTATGCCCAATTGTGAGAACCATTGTGTTGTGGCTTGTTGCATGCTTGATTTGGTATATTAGACCTTCTAAGGTTATGATGGTATCAAGTTCATTTGATTCATGAGACCTTGTAGATTATTTGGCTTGTGATGTGATTGGATGGTTTCACTGATGTATGTGCCATTGGTTAGCATATTATGATTGTTTATCATGTTCAGATGTTATCTGGATTGAGGATCATTATAAATTCATAATGATGTTTTTCCATGAATATCCATGTGATGTGATAAGTGGTTTCTTAGTATTACGCATTTGATTACGATGCATTATTTTAGTTATAGTATTACTACTAAATTAAATATTAGATTATGCTGCTATTACCATCTCGATCATATCTGCATGATGACGCTTTATGATAATTAGCATTGATTTGTATTATATTCTGCCTTATATGTTGTTGGGTATACAAATAGCGTTAACAATGCTTTGTTGCACTATTTCCATTAACACTTTCATATTTTCTTTTTTCATGCTTCACTATTCCTCACCCATCAACATATTGTTCAAAGGACAAACTCTTAAAAACAATATTAACAAAATGACCTGCCTAATTATGGATGTAAGAATTGATTAAAAATTTACATGAGAGACCTTTCTTATAAGGGCAAGCTGAGAGGAAAGATTAGATAGAATATTGACAAATTTATTAATAATATACAATGGGACAACTACCTTAATCAATTATTAAATGACCTAGGTAAATAGAATTAAATGAAATTAATAAAGATAAGATATTATTTAGACAATTAAGATTTGCAGGACACCTAGGACCTAAGTAAACTTCAATCATGAAAATAAGTCCTTTATTAGGAACTAGCTATGTACAAGACCTTATTGACACCAACAATATCTTTTTCTCTTACTTTACCTTCCTCGACACCTAGACATGAAATAATGTTGGAATAATCAAAGGATTTAGCTTCTCACATCTTTTTCTTTTTCTCTCTTGCACTTCTCAAATGTGCTCTCCTTTAGGATTCCTAACTTCATAATTATCTATACACACATACTCTCTGCCCTTTGCCATTGTATTTCTTCCAAAGTTCTCTCTTGCTTCTTCATAAAGAATTTTTTTACAACCTAACTTCCTAATTAGCAATGCACACATACTCTCTATCCCTTTCCATCTTATTTCTTCTAAAGTTATTTCTCTCCTCTTCATAAAGAATTTTTTTAGAACTATTTGTTAGATTATTTTTGTCCTATTTTTATAAGACATTTTCACACATACACAACCCAAAATACCCACTAAAACAACTAAATAATGATAGTCACAATTACAACTAGTTTTCCTATTGTACTCTACTCCACAACAATATTGAAAAATACAAAAATCAACTTGTAGTGTCTATTGTAATCAATATATCAAATTTGAAATCCTTTATCTCTTTGAAACAATTTTTTTAAAACAAATCTAGATAAGATGACAAAAGTATCTAGTGAGAAACAACCTACTTTTTTTCAATCAACTTCACAAACTTGTAAATAATACTTATCTACATATTTGTAATGAAAAATGCAACATTTTATTTAAATTATCTCTTTAATATTAGTCGATACAATCTATTGCAACTTCACTAGAAAAAGTGAGCAAACACAATACCAAGGGTTCTGTTGTTGTTAGTCATATTACATTATTAGTTAGGTATTTTAGTATATAAGATATTGGTTGAGTGGTATTACAAACTATTGAAACAACTCGTTATTAATATTAGAGAGTTGAAGAGAGAAATTCTTATAAATTTGTAAATGCATTGAATGAAGAAAATAAAGAAGATTTAATTGTGTATAAAATGGACTCCTCATTTCTCTCCCAAAATCGCAATAACATGTTAAATTTTGTGTAGAAAATTGGCTCTTCCTTTCTCTCCCATAGTATGGTATTGGCAATAGATTAGAAGAGTGGCACAAATTGTGTTATTTCAGCAGATCTTTAGGCCTGTATTACATAAGATGATAGAGAGCTCCTAATTTTTCCAAGAGTAAGGATTGGTGTGTGGAGAATTCTTCAATTTGTTTCACGTTAGGGACATTGGTTTTCATTGTGACTTGACCTTACGCCAAAATTTATTGAGCTGACATTCCTTTGCTTCATCACACAGAGTACATCGAACAAGAGAAACACCATCGAAAAGGTTAATCGTTGTTAGTGGAGATCAAGCAATATGACGCCGCCTCTAAATTGGATGCCAAAACACACAACGAGAGTGCTAATACACATTCTGAACAACCCTCTATCACTCATGTATTGTGTAGATTTCTCTATTTGCATTGTTTTGTTGATTTGCAACTTCATACTGTAACTTGCTTCTTGTTGCTTAGCCTTGAACTACTGACCCTTTGAGGTGACTTTGGTGAAAGGGATTGCAGAGAATTGCATTTCTATCAACTAACTCAGTTACCAATACCTCATAGTTAGAGAGATTTGAGCTGTTATTTTGGAAAGCCTTGTAATCGAAAGGTAGATTAAACGGAAGTGTGTGTCTATGATAGCCTAAATTGTTCGTACAAGATTTGAAACACCATGATTATAAGGTATGGAAGGAATTCGAAGGTTAAGGGTAACAAAAACAACTCTAATTGTATCATTGCTATGTGAAGTTGTTGGTAAACAGATTTGTCACTTTGAGAATTTTGACAAAGTGTCTAATGGTAGAGTGACAACTGTGTACAACAGTTGGATAGACCACATCAACATGATCTTCCTTTGCATTTCAGAGGGGAAACTCCCTCGTATGATTTGATCATTTGGTTTTTATAAAATAAAGCTTATAAAAAGATCCCGCTATCCAAGCTCTTGATAACAAAAATACAAAATTACCAAGATTTTATTGAAAAGATAAAGCTTTGTATTCTTCACTATTGAAAATCAAGGACTTTGCACAAGACTATTAGGCCCCGTTTGTTTGCAGAACTGGAATTGATTCAAAACCTGATTATCTCAAAATAAGGTTTTGAAATTCTGGTTTTGTGTATTCGGAAGATAGTTTGGACCGTTTGGTTGATGCGGAAGATGATTGAAGCAATCCATTTTCTACGTTTGGTTGCCAATTTCAAAATTAGAATTGGGGCAGAATTTCCCTCTTGTTTTCTCTCCTTTAACCACTTCAGTTTCTCCTACTTACAACGTCATGTATTTTCAAAGTCAAGGGTCAAAATGTTTGCCAAAAACTTATTTGGTCAATGTTGTTCAGTGTTGAAGAAGATAATGTTTACACAGGTAAATACTTCTATTAACACACATACATTTCAGATCCAAAAACACGATGGAGCCAACAGAAATACTTTTGGGAGCAATAATTTTCTTGGGGGGTATTTTGCCAGCTACATGTGGTTTCAGTCTGTCAGCTAAATATAACCGGGGAATATGATTTGTGTAGTGCAGAGTATGGAGTTGGACATCGAGGGAAAAAAAGAGTAATGAAAAATGGTTGGAATCTACACAGACGTTGACTCGTTCAAAGATTTGGCAGACACAAACTGGACCCAACTAGACAATTAAATCCTGTTCACAATTTTTCAAAATCTGGATTTGATTTTGAATTCCAGCTATTGGGTGGGAAGATGGTGCTGCCCATTTTAGGGCCTAAACCGGGCTTTGAAGGCCTAACCCTGAATTGCAATATAGAGTCTCAAATGACAGATTTGGAGAAAAACCAGAAGTCCCGCACCCAACTTCGGTCAAATTCCTGCAAACAAACGGGGCCTTACAATAATAAGAATCAAGTGGCTATGTCGCTCATACATTTCTAAGATACCAAAGAAAGATACTTCATGACATAGCTCAATAACTGTGACAATTGTCTTTATGAAATGGATTGGAATTATAAAAAGATATCATGTTTTCATTCAATGAACATGACAAATAAATCATGAATACATCACAAAAGTTTGAAAGCCCCTACAAGAATTGTTTTGTATTCAATGATGAAGTTATACCACTTCACAATGATGTTGCCCCAAAGTTCATAAAGTATCAAAAGTCATTTTACATCCTCTAAAAATCTCTTAAATAGGCACATCTCCTTGTAACTACAAAAAATTTCAAGTTGATAACTAACTTATTTTCATACATTTCGAACATGGTTAATAACCCAACAATTTACATGTGTGAAAAGAGTCAATTATCTAACTTTGACCAAAAGACCAATAATTTACTAATCACAAAGAAAAACATGGAGATAATATCTAATTGTAGACTAATAAGAATGTACAATGAGGAAGATATGTATTCTACTACAAGATTGGATTTAGAACGTGTTTGAGTCATAGCTTATCCCTGCAATCTTGAGGATCTAGACTTGAAAGTCCTATATGAATTAAGAATCTCTGCCATGGGTTTGTTGCTAGGAATGTAAACATTATTCATTCTCAAATTTGAAGTGACATATTTGTCTTGTATTTCTGTCAACTCTCATTGGTAAGTTGGTATATTGCACGCCTCTAAGGTAACTAAAACATCACTTAATCTCTTCATTGCATCTGCACCAGACACTCTATTTGCTATCTCTAAGTTGATCCTATCAGTGAACATGTTCAAGAGAACTTGGCAATCATTATGTTGGAGACCGTTTACCTGCTGATGTACTTGTAACAATTGTAACAACCTTTTCTTGTATTTCATTCTTACCTATTTACAAGTTGTCAATAGATTTTCATATTCAACCAAACTTAGACCAATACTTATTAACTTGCAATTTATACTTTTGCACCATACACTTAATTGATTATCTTTAGGACTGGAGAATACTTTTTCAGTGATCAAAGTGTTTAGATCAATTATTGACATCTCTTGAAGTTCTTTTGTTATGCCTTTCCAAGCTAACTTTTGTTCTTTGGTCATTCCTAGTACTTTTTCCATTTCTTGTTCCTGTAAGTGAACTTTCTCATAGATATACTTCCCTTTGATCATGAAATCCAAAGCTTCTTTCTTCTTTTGACTAATCCATGCCTCGATCATTTTACTATGAGATCAACATTTGTGTATGTCTTCAAAAATATTCTTTTCAAGTATGCCTTTGGGACCTATGAGAGCTGATGTAGAATTTATTGATAAATACATTTGAAGGATCAACAATGGAATTGATATAAGAAACTAAGACTTGAATTTGATTTTTCAGCTGATCCTTTGATTATTTTTCTTTCCTGGCTCTTTGTAATAGCTGGGTTGCGGATATCACAAAGTTGTGAACATCTCCTTTAGTTGATGAAATTCCAATATCTACTTTACTAATTCTTAAATCACATTCACTAGCCTCCTCAACATTTTTTTTATAATAGGCCTAGCCACCTCAACACAAAGATTCCCTGAAAATGAATCAATCGTGAACCTTGACATTACCTTAGTTTTCTTTTCCTTGGTTGATTTTTGAGGAATATTTGCAACTGCATCTAAATAGAGAGTTACCACCTGCATCACCCTTTTCTTCTTCTAAAATCTCTTTTGTAACCAAGATGAGGAAGAGACTTGCGAAGGTTCTCCAATGTAAAGGAATGATGTATTCATAGACATTTCTTGGTTGGGAATTGGTGGTATTTGATCCTCATCTTGAGTGATAACTATCATTGCTATCTCAAATGGAACAAAGTCATTATGTGGAGGAGATGCGATGATGATAGGTGACAACACATTAGAATTTTTCTAGTCATTATTACCTGGAGGTTCTTGAAGGATGACATTTTCATCTTCTCCTCCATCTTTTCGAATTCCATTTGTCACTCTACTCTTAGTTCTGAACCTCTTATTCTTTACTGTAAATTCTTCTTCAAATGCTTTGGTGAGATCTTGCATTCTATTAGGGTCTTCATTATCACTACTATTTCAAGTGCCGCTTGTTGGGAAATTTTGTGAGAGATAATATTTTGTGAATTGGAAGGGGGAGAGGCTCCATGAGTATCATTTTTCTTTGTGAAAGTACCACATTTCCTTGAAGGTTGAGTGGTTGTAGCTTCAAGTGCTTTATTCTTCACCTATTCCTTAGTTCTTTTGATAACAAAAGCGATTCTTTCATCTAAACTTTTCAATTCTAGAATTTTCTAGTCTATGGGTGGTAGTGGAAGTAACTGTATCTTTTCATAATTAAAAGGGTCAATCAAATTCATCTCATCATCTTCTATTCTAGTCACATCCAATTAGAGCTTGAAGTCAACTATTTCTTTCATAGTAAGCCTCATCTAATCTCTCCTTCTGACTTCAAAATCATTTTCATAATCTTTGAGCATAAGTCCTCAATGTTAGGAAAATGATTGAAACTAGGACCAAGTCCCAATTCTCTCACTTCGTAACCTTTACTGACAAAGGGAAACCAGATAGTATAAAAATATAGGATGATTTTAACAATTTATCTCTCAATGTGCTTGGCATCAGAATCAGACTCACAATTGTAGTGGCTAATAGCTATCAGGAATTGAATACCAATAATCCATTTGTTCTTAAAAATTATGTTAATCTGGCTAATCTACTTGAAAATCTCAAAATTCCAATTTATCATCCGCAAGCCTTGGTAGCATGAAAGGGTATAGATGTCATAACATGTCAATCTAAAATAGGTAAATTTCAAGAATTGTATGAGATAACTTCAAAATTGTTGAATAACCACTTCCACCTTTTGTGAAATCCTGAGCCAGATATTACCTTGGAGTTCTCTGACCAGTAAGCATGGTAAATACATCATTCAACCTCTTGAATAGATGGAAGTTCTTGTCTAATTGTAATTGTGGGTGATAATTATAAATCAATGTGGAATATCATATTTACCTTTCTTATTTAACCCTAACCAAATTTTCATTCCTGCAATGTCATAGAAAAGGTAAGAAGTCATTTAAAAATAGTGATTAGCCTTGAGCTCCATTACCAGACTGTGTAAATTATCACTTTTAATTTCTTCCATCGATGAACTATTTTCCTTCACAAATGATGTTGATGAAAATGAACATCTAACCTTCAAATTCATGCAAATCCTTATTCCTTGTTATCCTAAAATAAATAACCATGTTGACAATATCCTCCTTCAACAAAAACCTATTAATTGTTATGGTAAATTGATGTTGTATTAAATAGAGGAGAGGAAAGATCCTTATATAGATTTACTAAGACTATTTTTATAAAAGAAATAATTGTGAACTAAAGATGAAAATACTTGAATTACCTAAGATGACTAAGATGACCATTAAACAAGCATTACATTATTTTAGTACCCTCCCTTAATAGTAATCGTCTCACTACCCTGCAGAAGATTGTACATGTCTTGTGGTCATAAATTCTCTACAACATTTTGTTGTTGCCGAGACCCTCCCTGGATCTGCAAAATGTTAATGACCAAGAGTAGCCAAAATCCCTCTAGAAAAATAGAGAAGGTTTCCCTCTTCTTCAGAATGCTCTACAACAAGAGACAAAAGCCAACCACTAAATCTGCCACTGAGATGAGCCTATCGCTAACCCTCCTAGAATCTGCAAAATGTCTGACCAAAAATTATCATAAAATGTCCAACCTGATGTTGGATAATAGAGTTGTCCCTCCCTGTAGCGAGAGACACACCGAGAACAACTGCCAACATTTTGAGGAAAAATCAACAAACCCTCCAAAATTTTGCAGGAGAGCACGACACTCCAGAACATACTACAAAAAATCACAATTTTTGAGGAAACAATCACCAAACCCAAGATTACAAATAATCTTTTTTTTTAGTAAAAATGGTAAAATCCTACAAAGGATTCCCACACAACTTTGTGAATTACAGAATCTAGAAATAATTTTTTATGATAAAATTGAAAAAATAAACAGATAGATGGCACAAAATCTGAGACATGGATCAACATACAAAACACCATTTTAAAGAAAAAAATGGTAGAACCTTTCTAGAAACCAAAGAGCCCTCCCTTGACAGGAGCGAATCCTTAATTTTTGAAGAAAAAATTATAAACCCAAAATAATTTTTTTCAAGGGAAAAAATTATTAAAACCCACTAGAAATTATTTAAAGGGAGAATAATTATGAAAATCCATGAGAAATTTTTTAAGGGAAAAAGTTATGAAAACCCATCAAAAATATTTTAAGGTAAAAAATTATGAAAATACATCAGAATTTTTTTAAAGGAAAAAATTATGAAAACCCATCAAAGAAACTTTCATGTGGTAAAACACGAGACTTCGTGTAGTAAACAACATATGCAACTTGTTGGTGTAATTAAATATTCCTAATTACATTTTAGTTAATCTTACTTAGGATAATGCATTGCATAGTAATTTGTCATTGAGACACCTAGGAGTTTGCACCTCAATCAAGCACACGGTGTAGGAGAAATTCCACTTTAGGTGTGAGATCTACCTTTAGTGCACATATCACATTATCATCCTCATCCTATTGCACATACTTCAATGCATAATGGATGATGATCCACATTTGGTGGACATGTGATTAAACCTAGCATAGATGATAGCTTATCAGCTCATTATCATTCCATCTTATCGCCTTTCCTATATAAGGAGGCCTATTATGTAAATAAATTAATTCACGGGGTCAATTCAATCATCAATCATTGCATTCATATCATCTCTCTTGTATTTTTTTTTTCTTTAACCTCTAGATCCTTGGTTCAATCTGTGCTATTTGTAAATTCTTACATGGTGTGTGTGTGAAAATTGTACCTAGCTGTGGACACAACACTTTAGTAAAACATTAGAGGTTAGAAAAAATCAAAATCTGACAAATAATTGAAACTAAGCTAACCAGGCGATTTACTGCCTTATAGTAGATGCGAGTATGTATTCTCAGATTAGACCGAGATCAGTGACAATGCAACACCTAAATGAAGGATTTGAATGCAAAAAGATGAAAACCTGATATGAATCTAATCTAGAAATGAAATTGAGATGATATGCAGATTTATCTAAGAATGATATGAAAACTATGAATGTAAAGCTATGATATGAAAACTATGAAAAACTATAACCAATAATGAAAGATCTCACAAATCGCTTGTCGCAAGTGCTTAATCCTTCAATTGCAAATTCGCTAGAGTAGTTGTGCAAATTCGAGGTGGTTAATTATGAAGAGCTGAGCCTTGATTTTATAAAAATCTAGGGCTTTGAGGGTGCATGAGAGAAGCCACAAATCACTCTGGATAAACTCAGGTTGATTTTTGAGTCAACAAGAAATCAGAGATAATTAACTCACAAAATCATGCAAAAACAACTTTTTAACTCAAATTAGAAGTTTAGATCAGCTTTCAACTCAAAATAGATGTTGAGTTTCCAAAAGATAACAACTTGAATTGATTTTTTGATTTAAGGTTTAATTGCTCTTTCAAATGTGCATAGATAATTATAAATTAATTAAATAAATAAAGTGATTTATCTTCAACTTAACTGATTTTTGAATTGAAACAATCGTTATTTAATATCTTTTCCTTGCTCGGTGTTCTTCATTTGAATTTTGGTTACCCTCGCTTGGTGCCTAAACTTTTCTTTTTTGTTTGGTTTCTTGAGTTCCTTTCACTTTATCGAGTGACCTTTCCTTTTACTTGTATCTTACCATGTGAATTTTCCTTCTCGGTAGCCAAAACACTTTTGCGTACCGACTTACCAAATATTTATTACCATGCTTTACCGACTTAACATAATCATATGTTAGGTAGAAAATAGTTATATCGACATTCTCTTAACATTGTCCAATTTGTATCAGTTGCCCATTTATGTTCTTCAACTTCATAACATCTCATTTATTCTTCTCCTTAACTTATTCATCTTATATCATTATCGAATGAATTGGCAACATAATATAAATCAGAGATCAATTGCTTGACATCAATGACAAGACAATAACTGATCTAACCTTTCTACTATCACCATGTATTCCTCTTATCTTGGTTGGTCTTCATCATCAACTCCATCAGATAATCAGTCTTCAACATTACTGTCGGTTTAGTAACAATATTTTGAAGAATTTGTGTGCTACCCATAAAAAACTTGCACAACATGATACTAACTAGTCTACCCTACAACAATTAAAACCTAAACATATGCAAAAATACCACAACCACCATTAGTAGAGAATAACATCATTTGCAAAAAAATGTATGTGCATAGAGCACTAGCCGCCTATACCAAACCATTACATACACAACTAAAAATGGGCATATCCCTAACAACTAACTATTAAACTTGCAATATGAAATTGGAGGGAAAAAAATAAAAGAGAAAGTGAAACCCCTGTCTCACACCTTCCTCTACACACCCAGAGGCTTGTTTAGCCAAAAATCTTGAGGCACAAATTTCTCCTACTTTTCTCTACCCCATTCCTCATTATTTCCTTTCTTCACCTCCTCCTTTAGCCTCTTTTTTTCCTTCTCTTGCATGTACAAAAAGACTTTCAAAGACTCGCATCGAATGGTTTCTTCTACACACATCTCATTTTGGTTTCTCATGGTACTCCAAATTAGGAAGGGGTAAATTGGGGATCTTTGATCACCAATCTTCATCCACTTTCCTTAGTGGGCACAAAATACTAGTCCTAGTTTCACCATGGATGACATTGGCAAAATACCACTCTGGTTGTATACAGACCTTCAAAAACCACATAGCCTTGTCCTTCGAATTGAGCTTAAGAACCTACACAAAAAAACCATAGAAATGTCAACATTAGCCTAGTAGTAGTGCTCAAAATTCATAAAATCCTCTCTCAGTAATAAGTCAACTATTTGCTAGAAAGATGGCTCATCCATAGTGAAAACACCCTTCAACCTTTTCTTTGTAATCTTTCCCAAGAACAATTATTTCTATTTTGGCATGAGGAGGGTGAAGTTTACCTCCATGCTCACTAGTATCCACACAAACTTTGACCAACAACTAATAGAGATGATGAGAAATAAAGAAAATAAATCCAAAGGTAAATTTAACCACTCTCACACCACCCCGTGCCTATCCTATCATGTCATTTGAGGGCACAAATAATCTTGTGTATGATAGATCACCACCATCATCCAATGCTTTCCTTGAGAAAAAACCTGCATCATTTCACTTAGCTCTAGTATTAATGGTACAATGAGTATCAAACGTGTCATGCCATCTTATGATTACACTTTGAGAATGCTCCAAGTTGACAATCATTTTTGAAATACAATTCAAATTTTAAACTTAAAAAATAATAGGCCCAACTATCTCTATTCCTCAAAATTTATACATGTTTGCAATGAAAATCCCTACAACTGCACCAGAAATCAAAGCATGTAAACACAAGAAATATGAAGCATTTAAGTTAGACTAAACATTCTAAATGACTTTTAATGCAACCAAACTTCCACTGCAACCTTCGATGAGATAAAACAATGGCACCCAAAACCTTGTTTGATTTTCTCTTTGAGATTTTTCTAGGTATGCTCTCCCAACACAATACAATAAATCCCACTACAATTGATGAGTGAAGAGTTGAGAACACGTATGAGGAACTTTCCCCGAGCTTCGAAAAATTATGATGCAAAATGCAAGATCTATTGCTAATAATGTAAATTAAAGAGATTAATAACTAGATTGAAATGAAACTGCTAAACTGAGATGAGAATGCAAGATTCAAACTAAGATAAGAAAATCAAATCTGAGCTACCATGTAAGAAAGTAATCTAAGCTATGATGGGAATGCAAGAAGCTAATAATATATAATGGTAAGATTACAAGAGTGCTTAAATGCTCAAGTTCTCTAAGAATGCTCTACCTTGTTATTGTGTAACTAAATTGAAAATGAGGAGTGAGGCCTCCTTTTTATAGATTGGCTTAAAGAATGGGTGGCCAAGGTTAAGAGGCAAAAGAATAGATGGTCAAGATTAAGAGGCAAAAGGGGGGTGGTTAAGATGAAGAGGCAAACAAAATAAGTGGCTAGGATTAAGAAGCAAAATACGCAAAAGTCAAATATCACTTTTAGAGGAAAAAAGAATTTGAGATGACTGGAGGAGAAAAAAATGGAGAGGTGGTTACCTTGGAAAAGGTGACTGTGCACATGATTAGAGGTAATCCACCTTTTAATCAAGATTAGAGGAATTTTAGCAAAAAACAAGATTAAGAAAAAGTGAAAAAGAGAATTAAATTAAAATAATTTTTTAATTTAATTAAGGTTTAGAAGGTCTTTAGGCTAGTGGAGGAATAAAATAAAATAAAATTTATTTTATAATAAGAAATGATGGGATAATATATTAAATTAAATTTAATACATTAGAGTATTTAAATAAAATTTAAATACAAAGGAAAAATAAATTTATTTAATTACATTAAATTTAATTAAATAAATATAGGAATATAACAATATATTTACTTAATAAAAATTAATATTAGTGTGAATGGACAATTTTAGGTGCCTACAATTGTTGATCCCTAAGTTTTGCTGTCTATTAGTGTCTTACACTTAGTCATTTTCTAGGCAATGTTGGTTGGTCATCACTGCGACCGAGCCATCTTGTAAACGCCGAGTTATGTCTAGACTTGTATTTTGTATAGGTACTGTGTAGTAGTTACTGCTGAGCAAGTCAGAAGTCACCGAGTACTTCAGTAGTCGTTGAGCAATTTATGCTGAATTGTATAGAAGAGTCAGTGCCGAGCACCAATATACGAAGAATAGTAAATGTCGAGTATTAGAGACTTCATATGTCGAAAACACCAGTTTTGACATATGTGTTTGTTATGGCACAAACACTTAGGAAAAACCATTTTGGCCGACATCTATACAATATTTAATGTTTGTTGAGGGAATCACGAAGTTGATAACGCCTTGTATTTATAATCATTAATCCCTATGTAAGCCATGTAACCTATCAGAAAAAAAGAATGCTTAAGCGACATAAGTAGAGAATCTAGATCATTGATCTTGATCTAGGAGGTTGATTAGATGTTTATATAAGTTGAGATCTTAACCCTAAAACAATATATGGATAGATGTGATGCAGGAGCATCCTGGGTGTAAGAGCAATCTTGCATCACCCAAAAATATTTCTATTTTTGTATTCAATAAGGGCTATCTTGTGCATAGCTACTATTTGTGGAAACTTGCTATTTTTAGTAAGTTGGTCATCCGATCTCGGAATGTTTTGATTTCTTCCCTGGAGGTTCATTTTGGTCATATTAGCCTGCCAGTAAAGTTTCATAGCCAGATCAAGTCTGGTTTTGAAGATATTGAAAATTTTCAGTTTTGGAAACAAGGTACAGAAACTTTGAACTCAGTTTTGAAGGCTTTAGAAGCCCCAGATGAGGTCAAATTTTCTGTTAAATGAAGCTTGCTTACTTTAAGAGTTGTAGAGCTCCTCACGCCCTTTCTGAAATGGGGTTATAATAGTCAATTGGGTCAATGGGTGATGACTTATGGTCTTCGGAAGTTTGGCCACCTAAAATGGTGGAAAATAAATTTCCTTCAAAATTTTTGTGTGGGTTTCAAAAGTTATTTTGAGACGACTTTGATGTAATAAATCGTAAAATAAAATAATTCTAAGTTTGGTTAGCCCTAAAAGGTTAAAATTCTGGAACCTTCCTAGGTGGTGAAAATTACCTATATAAGGAAGGCTGTACTGTTGTCTTAGGCAGTTTGGGACAGTTCTGGGTAGTAGATCTGGGTATTGATTCGAGGCTTTGTCCTACAGAATATTGTAAGAGAATGCTCATGTGGCTTTGCATATTGTAATTTTGAAAGTTTGTAATTCCACATTTGTGGAGATAATAAGAAGCCCATTTTCTGTTCTTGCATATTGTTGTTGTTTCTCTATTTCTATTATGTGTTTGTGGTATTAAGGGGAGCACCCTTCATCAAGTGGTATCAGAGCAGGAGTTCCTAAGTGTGTAAACAGATCGCCGATTGTGAGGCAGTTTGCACGAGCACCGTGGGTTAGGGTTTTTGTGTAAACAAATCATCGATTGTGAAGCAGTTTGCACTAGGACCGTGGTTAGGGTTTCAACGAGAAGTCTGAAAATGCCTCCACGAAGGGAATGTGGTAGAAGAGCTGGTGTTGTAACACTCGAGGTTAGAGCACTCTAGAGACAAGTGCGAGCATTGCAAGAAGAGATTCGCAGAGGATTGAATCTTAATGTCAGAGATGAAAGTGAGGATGAAGCCGAAGAAGGAAATGATGATCAAGAAGAAGAAGGGAAAATTTTGAATCAGGAAGAAGAAAGGCATTTCCGGGCCATTTCCAAGATCAGGAAAAGACCTAAGATCGAGGTTCCTGCATTTTCAAGAAATCTTAACCCAAAAGAATTGATCAACTGGATCAATGAATGTGAGGAATATTTTGAGTATGAAGATATTGAGGATCCTAATAGGGTCAAATTCGCGAAGGCCAGACTGAAAGGTCATGCGAAGATCTGGTGGCAAGAGATTTAATTGGAGCAAAATAGAAGAGGGAAAGATAAAATCACAAGATGGGATCGGATGGTGGATAAATTGAAGCGGTAGTTCATGCCTGTTGATTATGAGCTTGACCTATTGAAGAAAATGCAAAGTTTGAAACAAGCGGGACGATCTGTTCAGGAGTATACAGAGGAGTTCTATTGAATCCTCATCAGAACAGGCCATGCAGAAGCTGATAAGGAGAAAGTTTCTTGTTACCTTAATGGGTTGAGGCCAAGCATTCAGGAAGAGTTGAATCTGGTTCGAATGAACAGTATTGAAGAGGCATACTAGTTTGCCCTAAAAGTAGAGGAAAAGTTGAACAAGAAGTTTGGAGCAGACAAAGAGGAAGAGGTCATGATGGAAGATCTGGTGGACGGTCATATGGAGATCGAAATGAAGATCCAAAAAAGTAGGATGAGGCTAGTAATAGTCAAAATCAAAGAGGAGATAATTTCAATCGTTTCCATGATCAGAATAATAGAGATCAGAGAGGAAGAGGAAGAGGACAAGGTTTAGGAAGAGGAGGCTTTTGTGGAACATGTTTTCACTGTGGAGAAGAAGGTCATAGGGCATTTGAATGTCCTCAATGCCAATGATGGACAGATAGGAGGAATGAAGGCCAGGCCAGAGTTGCATATGTAGATGAAGATGCCAGATCATCACATTTTGAAGATGCTGAAAGAGGAGAAACACTAATTAATAGAAGAGTTCTGTTGCGTGGTGAAAATGAACCTGAGCAAAGAAGGAGCTTCTTTCGCACCAGGGGTAAGTGTGAGGGTAAGTGTTGTGATGTGATTATTGATAGTGGCAATACTGATAATTTGGTGTCAGAAAAGATGGTGAAAAAGTTGAAGCTCAAGAGGTAGAAACATCCACATCCATATCGGATTGCTTGGGTGCAGGATGACCACAAGGTCATGGTCAGTGAACAGTGCCTAGTAAAGTTCAAGATTGGCAGGTACCATGATGAGGTACTATGTGATATCATACCTATGGATGCATGTCACATGTTGTTGGGTAGGCCGTGGTAGTTTGATAGATGTGTTGTACACGATGGTCGTGTGAATACCTATTCCCTGACAAAGGATGGAGTGCGACATAAGCTAAAACCATTGAAGGAAACAGAAGAAAAGGTATGTGGTAATGCAAGAATAACTTTTGTTGGTAAAGAAAATTTCTTAGATGGTATGCGACATGAGCATATGTGTTTTACCTTAATTCCAAATCCTGGGAAAGAGGAAGTAGAAGATGTACATGTAGAAGTTGTAGAATTATTGAATGAGTTTCAGGATATTGTATCCGATAATGTGCCTGATGGATTACCACCAGTAAGAAAGATCAGTGATCAGATGGACTTGATTTCAGGAGCCAGTTTGCCAAATAAGGCAGTACTAGCAGAAAGTGAAGAGTTCAAGACAAATTTGAAGTTTAGTTCATCACATCATCCATAGATTGTATATGGAAGTAGTCCCAGAAATGCATCTGAGTTGAGAAAAATAGATAAAGGAGAGATAAGTAGTGTTGAAACTGAAGATTTTGCAGAACATTTGAATAACATCCATGAGGAGGTGAGGAAGCACATTTCCAAAATGAATGCCTAGTATAAGGCTAAGACATATGAGAAAAGGAGGCATAAGGAATTTTTGGTTGGAGATGAAGTCATGGTTCATTTGTGGAAGGAGCGATTTCCAGTGGGTGCATATAACAAGGTGAAAATGAAGAAGTTTGGGCCATGTAAAATACTGAAAAAGCATGATTTAGGAAATGCATATGAGGTTGAGTTGCCTATTGAGCTGAATATTTCACTAGTATTTAACATTTTAGATCTGATAGAGTATCATGAAGGAGGTGTTGAAGATGAGGTTATAGTAGCACAGTGGAGTATTCTAGCAACCAGTTTAGATATCAAGGGGGTTGAAGACATACTGGATAGTTGTGTTGGTAGAAGCACAAGGAACAAGACATATGAAGAGTATTTGGTCAAATGGAAAGGAGGACTTGTTGAAGATTCATCATGGCTAACGAAGGAGGAGGCTAACCATCTTGGCTTTCCTTTGCACACCTAAGTCATGATAGGGTCACTTCTCAAATTATCCTACGTGTCTGATGCAGGAGCATCCTGGGTGTAAGAGCAATCTTGCATCACCCAAAAATATTTATGTTTTTGTATTCAATAAGGGCTATCTTGTGCAGAGCTGCTATTTGTGGAAACTTGCTATTTTTAGTAAGTTGGTCATCCAATCTCAGAAAGTTCTGATTTCTTCCCTAGAGGTTCATTTTGGTCATATCAGCCTGCCAGTAAAGTTTCATAGCTAGATCGAGTCTGGTTTTGAAGATATTGAAAATTTTCAGTTTTGGAAACAGGGTACAGAAACTTTGAACTCAGTTTTGAAGGTTTTAGAGGCCCCAGATGAGGTCAAATTTTTGATTGAATGAAGCTTGCTTGATTCAAGTGTTGTAGAGCTCCTCACGCCCTTTCTGAAATGGGGTTATAATAGTCAATCGGGTCAACAGGTTATGACTCATGGTCTTCGGAAGTTGGGCCACCTGAAATGGCGAAAAATAAATTTCCTTCAAAATTTTTGTTTGGGTTTCAAAAGTTATTTTGAGCTGAATTTGATGTAATAAATTGTAAAATAAAATAATTCTAAGTTTGGTCGGCCCTAAAAGGCTAAAATTCTGGAACCTTCCTAGGCAGTGAAAATTGCCTATATAAGGAAGGTTGTAGTGTTGTCTTAGGCAGTTCGGGACAGTTCTGGGTAGTAGATCTGGGTATTGATTCGAGGCTTTGTCCTACAGAATATTGTAAGGGAATGCCCATGTGGCTTTGCATATTGTAATTCTGAAAGTTTGTAATTCCACATTTGTGGAGATAATAAGAAGCCCATTTTCTGTTCTTGCATATTGTTGTTGTTTCTCTATTTCTGTTATGTGTTTGTGGTTTTAAGGGGAGCACCCTTCATCAAGATGGATGTAATGAAGGATATCTCATGTACACAGAATAAATAAGTATTTTGATATGGGCGGAGATCAGTCAGATTGACCGAGCAAAGCAGTGAAGGACATAACAAAGATACATTTGATTTTGAGATTAGATAAGTATTGGAAAGAGGAGATTTGTTATCAACATTTTCAGTGCAAACTGAAGGATCAGGTACTGATACATTTTAACAGGTGAATCAGGGTAGATCTCTTAGCAAATTAGTCCTAATAAGCTTTCATAAATCTCTTAACCGAGTGCTTAGTTGTAAGTTTCAAATCCTTTAATCAAGATAGATTGTATAAGTTTCTAAGCTCTTAATAGGGGCAGACCCCTCACATGGTAGATCATTTGAAGTGATCAAACATTGTAGCCCTAATAGGAAAACTTTATAATACAGTAGTGAAGATTTGTGGGTGTCATCCCCACCCCAATTTTACCTTTCAAGGGTTTCTAGGTAACCAAAATATTTGTGTTATGTGTTTCATTTCATGGATGAAGTTAGATTGTTAGATCTATTTAAGTATTCAGATTCATGTTTATGATATGCAAGTGAAATTGATATCAAAGTGGAATTAATAGTAGATATATGATTTACCTCCCCCTAGTATCTCACTTTCCATACTAGATTTACAACAACAATACCCCTTATATATTTGACTATCCTTCAAAATTTTTGAAATGATAATGCCCATTTTGAAAGCTTATTAGCAATTTGGTTACCTTCACAAAGAATCTGTGTGACTTTGAAATTTTTGAGGTGGCTTAGTTTTTGCCGAATAATATTCATAATTTTCTCAATCTTCCATGGATGGACCTTGTCCTTAGAAATGACATTAACAATAATATGGGAATCACCTTCTAAGTGTAGTTGTTCACCATCTATTTTTGGCACCAATTCGATGGCCACCAACATTGTCTTTGTATCTACATCATTGTTAGTTCCATCCTATGGCTTACTTGACGCCATAGCCAAAATATTTCTCTCCATGTCACGTGCCACACATTTAGCACTAGAAGGACCTAGATTCCCTTTCAATGCTCCATCAAAAATGATCTTTATCCATCCAATGTTTGATCACTCCTAGTTGACATCCCCTCTAAAGGAGTTAGAAGGATTAGTCGGGGAAAGCTCATAAATGGGTAGATACAATGTCTCCTCTCAAAGTAAGCCTTTCCATCTTTATAGAGAAGCCAACTTAGTTTTTAGCAAGCATAAAAAGCTGATCTTGAAGAGAGGGCTAGGTTGTTTTTTTAAAAAAAATTTCATCAACTTTTGGACATTTTGGATGAATTTAGAGGTGACTCTATTAATACAGCCTTTATAATTGGGAATTAATTTAATGCTAGATATATTTACTCCTCTTAAAGTCTCCTTATGTCTTTATAAGAGGTCTATTTGATTTTTGACAAGTGTAAAAACTAAACTTAAAAGAAAGACAACTTACTTTTTGAATTCTCCATCATCTTTTGTACATTTTTACACAAAATGAAAAATAATTTTATTGATGCAATCTTTATTATTCAATATTGAACTAACTTTAAGAAGAAAGAATTTACTTTTTAAAATTTCCATGACTTAAAAAACAATACTTCAAATAAAATTCATCATTTAAAATAAATATCTCTTTCAATATTATAATCATTAAATTGTATTTCTTAATAATTTAGATTTCTCTTTCAACTACCTATTAATAACTTTCATTCTTTTAACCACTTTAATCTATATCAAATTTGAAATAAAATACTGATATATCAACTTCCAAAGACTAACTATGATTAGCAAACAAGTCCATTAATAACTTTCATTCTTTTAACCACTTTATTCCATATAAAATTTGAAATAAAATACTGATATATCAACTTCCAAAGACTAACTATGATTAGCAAACAAGTCACCTTCACTTGATTGTCCAACCACCTAGATATCTCCATACAAAATCTTTTAAAATCTCCCAAAGCGAAGGCATTAAAATTATTGGTATTAAGGAGAATGTTAGTTTGATTTAAAGACAGGTGGAAAGAAGGCATTCAATTTGGTCCTTAGACTTAGTGAAAAAGTAAACGTAACGTGTACTTTTCTCTATTATTACCTAATTACGTACCCATTTTCAATTGCTTCATTCTCTTAATTATAGTACTTAGGTCAATATGGCGGTAGTCCTCTTAATTTCCTATGAAATGATGTAATGCATTACACCCTATTTTTATTGTTTTTTATATGTGGACCCTATTTTATTATTATTATTATGCCAACCACATTGGAAGAAGGATCATGGCAAAATTCATAGAGTAAATTGATTTTCAATTTCTTGTAGAAAAATAAATGGAACTTATTTAGAAATGAATTTTTATTTGAGATGTCAACATTCTACTTTCATTTTTCATCTCTTTCAATTGAAGATTACATTGAAAATGGATTTTATTTTTAATATAATATACAATATTGTTTTGTGAAGTTATTACTAGGTTTATTTCTATTCTAATGAAATGATTTAATGCATACAATTTATTTATTATTGTTAATAGATACATATTTTATCTCCAAAAATTATGAAGATGATGGACTTGGACAGATTTCTATATGGCAAAAAAATTATTTATTAATTATTTATTTTCTAACATATGGTTGTAGTGGCATTTAAGTTGGGGTTACTTTGGAGGTGTTAAAAATTAGGTAAAAACTAAGATGTGTAAGGTGTGAAAGCATCTTCCACTTTTGGATCTTATGGAAAATTTAGTCAATTTCCCTACTGAGTGCATAGGATTGGGATTTTCTTAATTTTATTGGTTATCACATTATCTATAATGGCTATGACATAGGAGGTGGATGTAGAGTGTATAAGATGAGTTACTATTCAAGGTTTGTTAACCATTTTGGTGAGATATGAGATAACCAATGAGGATTTGGATGCTTGGTTTTGAGTGTGTGATATTGACCACTTGTTTGTTTCGGAATATCATTCATGGTATCTTGTATAAATCTCTCCTATATGTTTTTTCTTTGAGATGGTTGTATTAACAAATTATTTGAGTACTATTATGTTGTGGGAGTATATAGGTATACAGATAAGGTGATGTATATAACTCATTTATCATTAATACAATCTTGGCTCTCTTTTTGTGTCGATTAGTTTTTGCAAAAAAAATTATCCACGTAAATCTTTATGTTATAGTTTGCATCTACTTTATACTTGATTTTCATTTCTATTGACAATCTATCATTTGGTTGAATTAAGATCAACATGTCTCATTGTATAGTTACAATTTGCTTTGATATTTTCTTGTCCTTGTTCTCTCATCACATGAAAGTGGCCTTGAATTTAAAAATTAAAATTAAAAGAAAAAAATACCATTTTTCACCCTTTTTAAAATTCTACCATCAATTGACTTGGTAGATTTTGGTGTAATTATTATCATGTAGTAGTATTTAATATAGCATATAATCATCTAGTAAATATTGTCATGATAAACAATAATAAAAATAATTAAGGCAGACAAATAAGAATGAGTGAGTGACAAGCATAAGGAAAGACAAATGACCCACATGTAATTTCAACCCTAGGGTGCATTTTACCAAGTAGTTTCTACTTATTTAGGAATATATGTTGAAGAAAACTATTGAATAACCATCATCATAAATGTGAATCCAATTTAGTAAATGAATTAATAAAGGTGGATAGCATCGTATAAATATAAACCTACATTTTCCCCTACCTTTCAAAGATATCTTTTGTAGTACACCTCTCCCATTTTCTTTATGCATGGCATCTTGATAGATTTGGCTTCGAATATTTGTGTGATCTGTAGTGCCTTCATGTTGACGGATGAGATTTCTTGTGATGCCTTTTTGGGTCTGGATGTTCTTGTTTATTTGTGTGATTGGTTGAGATCACCTTATGCCGAGGTGGTTATGTGTTGGTTAAGTGTGATTGTATTGGACCCATGAAAGATTGTTACCTTCGGGGTGATCTAACTTATATATCATAGTATCGATAAGTTCTTATGCCCTTATGCCCAATTGTGAGAACCATTGTGTTGTGGCTTGTTGCATGCTTGATTTGGTATATTAGACCTTCTAAGGTTATGATGGTATCAAGTTTATTTGATTCATGAGACCTTGTAGATTATTTGGCTTGTGATGTGATTGGATGGTTTCACTGATGTATGTGCCATTGGTTAGCATATTATGATTGTTTATCATGTTCAGATGTTATCTGGATTGAGGATCATTATAAATTCATAATGATGTTGTTTTTCCATGAATATCCATGTGATGTGATAAGTGGTTTCTTAGTATTACGCATTTGATTACGATGCATTATTTTAGTTATAGTATTACTACTGAATTAAATATTAGATTATGCTGCTATTACCATCTCGATCATATCTGCATGATGACGCTTTATGATAATTAGCATTGATTTGTATTATATTCTGCCTTATATGTTGTTGGGTATACAAATAGCGTTGACAATGCTTTGTTGCACTATTTCCATTAGCACTTTCATATTTTCTTTTTTCATGCTTCACTATTCCTCACCCATCAACATATTGTTCAAAGGACAAACTCTTAAAAACAAGATTAACAAAATGACCTACGTAATTATGGATGTAAGAATTCATTAAAAATTTACATGAGAGACCTTTCTTATAAGGGCAAGGTGAGAGGCAAGATTAGATATAATATTGACAAATTTATTAATAATATACAATGGGACAACTACCTTAATCAATTATTAAATGACCTAGGTAAATATAATTAAATGAAATTAATAAAGATAATATATTATTTAGACAATTAAGATTTGCAGGACACCTAGGACCTAAGTAAACTTCAATCATGAAAATAAGTCCTTTATTAGGAACTAGCTATGTGCAAGACCTTATTGACACCAACAATATCTTTTTCTCTTACTTTACCTTCCTCGACACCTAGACATGAAATAATGTTGGAATAATCAAAGGATTTAGCTTCTCACATCTTTTTCTTTTTCTCTCTTGCACTTCTCAAATGTGCTCTCCTTTAGGATTCCTAACTTCATAATTATCTATACACACATACTCTCTGCCCTTTTCCATTGTATTTCTTCCAAAGTTCTCTCTTGCTTCTTCATAAAGAATTTTTTTACAACCTAACTTCCTAATTAGCTATGCACACATACTCTCTATCCCTTTCCATCTTATTTCTTCTAAAGTTATTTCTCTCCTCTTCATAAAGAATTTTTTTACAACTGTTTGTTAGATTATTTTTTTCCTATTTTTATAAGACATTTTCACACATACACAACCCAAAATACCCACTAAAACAACTAAATAATGATAGTCACAATTACAACTAGTTTTCCTATTGTACTCTACTCCACAACAATATTGTAAAATACAAAAATCAACTTGTAGTGTCTATTGTAATCAATATATCAAATTTGAAATCCTTTATCTCTTTGAAACAATGTTTTTAAAACAAATCTAGATAAGATTACAAAAGTATCTAGTGAGAAACAACCTACTTTTTTTCAATCAACTTCACAAACTTGTAAATAATACTTATCTACATATTTGTAATGAAAAATGCAACATTTTATTTACATTATCTCTTTAATATTAGTCAATACAATCTATTGCAACTTCACTAGAAAAAGTGAGCAAACACAATACTAAGGGTTCTACTGTTGTTAGTCATATTACATTATTAGTTAGGTATTTTAGTATATAATATATTGGTTGAGTGGTATTACAAACTATTAAAAAAACTCATTATTAATATTAGAGAGTTGAAGAGAGAAATTCTTATATATTTGTAAATGCATTGAATGAAGAAAATAAAGAAGATTTAATTGTGTATAAAATGGACTCCTCATTTCTCTCCCAAAATTGCTATAACATGTTATATTTTGTGTATAAAATTGGCTCTTCATTTCTCTCCCATTATATGGTAATCGCAACAGATTAGAAGAGTGGCACAAATTGTGTTATTTTAGCATATCTTTAGGCCTGTATTACAGAAGATGATAGAGAGCTGCAAATTTTTCCAAGAGTAAGGGTTGGTGTGTGGGGAATTCTTCAATTTGTTTCACGTTAGGGACATTGGTTTTCATTGTGACTTGACGCCAAAATTTATTGAGCTGATATTCCTTTGCTTCATCACACAGAGTACATCGAACAAGAGAAACACCATCGAAAAGGTTAATCGTTGTTAGTGTTAATCAAGAAATTAGATGCCAAACCACACAACGAGAGTGCTAATACACATTCTGAACAACCCTCTATCACTCATGTATCGTGTAGATTTCTCTATTTGCATTGTTATGTTGATTTGCAACTTCATACTGTAACTTTATTCTTGTTGCTTAGCCTTGAACTACTGACCCTTTGAGGTGACTTTGGTGAAAGGGATTGCAGAGAATTGCATTTTTATCAACTAACTCAGTTACCAATACATCATAGTTAGAGAGATTTGAGCTGTTATTTTGGAAAGCCTTGTAATCGAAAGGTAGATTAAACGAAAGTGTGTGTATATGATAGCCTAAATTATTCGTACAGAATTTGAAACACCATGATTATAAGGTATGGAAGGAAATTGAAGGTCAAGGGAAATAAAAACAACTCTAATCGTATCATTCTTATATGAAGTTGTTGGTAAACAGATTTGTCATTTTGAGAATTTTGACAAAGTGTCCAATGGTAGAGTGACAAACTATGTACAACAGTTGAATAGACCGCATCAACATGATCTTCCTTTGTGTTTGAGGGGGAAACTCCCTCGTATGATTTGATCATTTGGTTTTTATAAAATAAAGCTTATAAAGAGATCCCGCTATCCGAGTTGTTGATAACAAATATATAAAATTACCAAGATTTTATTGAAAAGATAAAGCTCTGTATTCTTCACTATTGAAAATCAAGCTGGAATTTGCACAAGACTATTACAATAATAAGAATCAAGTGGCTATGTCACTCATACATTTCTAAGATACCAAAGAAAGATACTTCATGACATAGCTCAATAACTGTGATAATTATCTTTATTAAATGGAGTGGAATTATAAAAAGATATCATGTTTTTATTCAATGAACATGACAAATAAATCATGAACACATCACAAATGTTTGAAAGCTCCTGCAAAATTTGTTTTGTATTCAATGGTGAAGTTATTCCACTTCACAATGATGTTGCCCCAAAGTTCATAAAGTATCAAAAGTCCTTTTACATCTTCTAAAAATCTCTTAAATATGCACATCTCCTTGTAACTACACAAATTTTCAA
Source organism: Chamaecyparis obtusa (assembly GCA_027943335.1). Taxonomy (NCBI): domain Eukaryota; kingdom Viridiplantae; phylum Streptophyta; class Pinopsida; order Cupressales; family Cupressaceae; genus Chamaecyparis; species Chamaecyparis obtusa. The sequence continues at coordinate 238,136 of BSBK01009000.1, forward strand.
GTTGATAACTAACTAATTTTCACACATTTTGAACATGGTTAAAAACCCAACAATTTATGTGTGAAAAGAGTCAATTATCTAACTTTGACCAAAAGACCAAAAATTTACTAATCACAAACAAAAACATGGAAATAACATCTAATTGTAGACTAAAGAGAATGTACAATGAGGAAGATATATATTCTACTACAAGACTGGATTTAGAACGTGTTTGAGTCATATCTTATCCCTACAATCCTGAGGATCTAGCCTTGAAAGTCTATATGAATTAAGAATCTCCACCATGGGTTTGTTGCTAGGAATGTAAACATTGTTCATTCTCAAATTTGAAGTGACATATTTGACCTGTATTCCTGTCAACTCTCATTGGTAAGTTGGTATATTTCACGCCTCTAAGGTAACTAAAACATCACTTAATCTCTTCATTGCATCTACATCGGACACACTATTTTCTATCTCTAAGTTGATCATGTCAGTGAACATGTTCAAGAGAACTTGGCAATCATTATGTTGGAGATCGTTTACTGCTGATGTACTTGTAACAATTGTAACAACCTCTTCCGGTATTTCATTCTTACCTATTTACAAGTTGTCAATAGATTTCATATTCAACCAAACTTAGACCAATATTTATTAATTTGCAATTGCAATTTATACTTTTGCACCATACATTTAACTGATTATCATCAGGACTGGAGAATACTTTTTCAGTTATCAAAGTATTTAGATCAATTATTTACATCTCTTGAAGTTCTTTTGTTATGCCTTGCCAAGCTAACTTTTATTCTTTGGTCATTCCTAGTATTTTTTCTATTTCTTGTTCAGGTGTAAGTGAGCTCTCTCATAGATCTCATAGATATACTTCACTCTGATCATGAAATCCAAAGCTTTTTTCTTCTTTTGAGTAATCCATGCCTTGATTATTTTACTATGAAATCAATATTTGTGTATGTCTTCAACAATCTTCTTTTCAAGTATGCCTTTGGGACCTATGAGAGCTGGTGTAGAAGTTGTTGATAAAAACATTTGAAGGATCAACAATGGAATTGATATAAGACACTAAGACTTGAATTTGATTTTTCAGATGATCCTTTGATTATTTTTCTTTCCTGGCTCTTTGTAATAGCAGGGCTGTGTATATCACAAAGTTGTGAACATCTCCTTTAGTTGACGGCAGTCCAATATCTACTTTACTAATGTTGAAATCACACTCACTAGCCTCCTCAACATTTTCTTTGTAACAAGCCTAGCCACCTCAACACAAATATTTCCTGAAGATGAATCAATCGTGAAAATTGACATTACCTTGGCTTTCTTTTCCTTGGTTGATTTTTGAGGAATATTTGCAACTACATCTAAATAAGGAGTTACCATCTGCATCACCCTTTTCTTCTTCTATAATCTCTTTTGTAACCAAGATGAGGAAGATACTTGTAAAGGTTCTCCAATGTAAAGGAATGATGTATTCATAGACATTTCTTGGTTGGGAATTGGTGGTATTTGATCCTCATCTTGAGTGGTATCTATTATTGGTATCTCAAATGGAAGAAAGTCATTATGCGGAGGACATGCCATGATGATAGGTGAGAAAACATTAGGATTTTTCTGGTCATTATTACCTGGAGGTTCTTGAAGGATGACATTTTCATCTTCTTCTTCATCTTTTCAAATTGCATTTGTCACTCTACTCTTGGTTCTATACCTCTTTTTCTTTATTGTAGATTCTCCTTCAAATGCTTTGGTGAGATCCTGCATCCTATTAGGGTCTTCATTATCACTACTATTTCAAGTGTCGCTTGTTGGGAAATTTTGTTAGAGATAATATTTTGTGAATTGGAAGGGGGAGAGGCTCTATGAGTATCATTTTTCTTTGTGAAAGTAGCCCCTTTCCTTGAAGGTTGAGTCGTTTTAGTTTCAAGCACCTTATTATTCCCCTATTCCTTGGTTCTTTTGACAATAAAAGTGATTCTTTCATCCAAACTTTTCAATTCTAGAATTTTTTAGTCTATGGGTGGTAGTGGAAGTAACTGTATCTTTTCATAATAAAAAGGGTCAATCAAATTCATCTCATCATCTTCTATTCTAGTCATATCCAATTCGAGCTTGAAGTCAACTATCTCTTTCATAGTAAGCCTCATCTAATCTCTCCTTTTGACTTCAAAATCATTTTCATAATCTTCGGGCATAAGTCCTTAATGTTAGGAAAATAATTGAAAATAGGACCAAGTCCCAATTCTCTCACATCGTAACCTTTACTAACAAAGGGAAACCACATAGTATAAAAATATAGGCTGATTTTAACAATTGATCTCTCAATGTGCTTGGCATTAGAATTAGACTCACAATTGTAGTGGCTAATGCCTATCAGGAATTGAATACCAATAATCTGTTTGTTCTTAAAAATTATGTTAATCTAGCTAATCTACTTGAAAATCTCAATAAATATCAATTTATCATCCACAAACCTTGGCAGCATGAAAGGGTATCCATCATAACATGCTAATCTAAAATAGGTAAATTTCAAGAATTGTATGAGATAACTTCCAAATTGTTAAATCACCATTGTCGCCTTTGGTGAAATCCTAACCCCGATATTACCTTGGAGTTCTTTGAACAATAAGCATGGTAAAGGCATCATTCACCCTCTTGAATGGATGGAATTTCTTGTCTAATTGTAATTGTGGGTGATAAATATAAATCAATGTGGCATCATCATATTCACCTTTCTTATTTAACCCTAACTAACTTTTCATTCCTGCAATGCCATAGAAAAGGTAAGAAGTCATTTAAAAATAGTAATTAGCTTCGAGCATCATTAGAAGATTGGGTAAATTATCACTTATAATTTCTTCCATTGATGAACTATTTTTCTTCACAAATGATGTTGATGAAAATGGACATCCAACCTTCAAATTCATGCAAATCCTTATTCCTTGTTATCCTAAAAAAATAACAATGTTGACAATATCCTCCTTCATGATGCAGGAGCATCCTAAGTGTAAGAGCAATCTTGCATCACCCAAAAATATTTCTATTTTTGTATTCAATAAGGGCTATCTTATGTAGAGCTGCTATTTATGGAAACTTGCTATTTTTAGTAAGTTGGTCATACGATCTCAGAATTTTTTGATTTCACATGTGGAGGTTCATCTCAGTTGTATTAGCCTGCCAGTAAAGTTCATTGATAGATCAAGTCTAGCTTTGGAGATATTGAAGATTTTTGGTATTGGCAGCAGGGTATAGAAACTTTGAACTTAGTTTTCAAGGCTATAGATCTCCTGGATGAGGTCGATAATTTGGGTGACATGCACTTGCGTGAGTCAGGCCTGTAGAGCACTTTGTGGCCTTTCCAGAATGGGGTCATAATAGTCAATCAAGTCAACTGGTGATGACTTATGGTTTTCAGAAGTTGGGTCACCTGAAATGGCGGAAAATAATTTTCCTTCAAAATTTCTGTTCGGGTTTCAAAAGTTATTTTGAGCTGACTTTGATGTAATAAATTGTAAAATAAAATAATTCTAAGTTTGGTCGGCCCTATGGGCTAAATTTCTGGAACCTTCTCGAGCGGTGGAAATTGCCCATATAAAGAAGGTCCGTAGTGTTGTCTAGGGCAGTTCTGGGTAATAATTCAAGGCTTTATCCTACAAAATATTGTAAGGGGAATGCCCATGTGGCTATGCATATTGTAATTCTGAAATTTGTAATTCCACACTTGTGGAGATAATAAGAAGCCCATTTTTTGTTCTTGCAAATTGTTGTTGTTTCTCTATTTCTGTTATGTGTTTGTGGTATTAAGGGGAGCACCCTTCATCAAGTGGTATTAGAGCAGGAGATCCTGAGTATGTAAATAGATCACCGACTGTGAGGCAGTTTGCACCAGGACCGTAGGTTAGGGTTTCTGTGTAAACAGATCACTGATTGTGAGGCAGTTTGCACCAGGACCATGGTTAGGGTTTCAGCGATAAGTGCAAAAATGCCTCCACAAAGAGAGTGTGGTGGAAGAGCTGGTGTTGTAACACCTGAGGTTAGGGCACTACAAAGACAAGTGCGAGCATTGCAAGAGGAGATTCGTAGAGGAATGAATCTTAATGTTAGAGACTAAAGTGAGGATGAAGCTGAAGAAGAAGGAAATTCTGATCAGGAAGGAGAAGTCAAAGTTTTCAATCAAGAAGAAGAAAGACTTTTTTGGGCCATTTCCAAGATTGGGAAAAGACCTAAGATTGAGGTTCCTACATTTTCAGGAAATCTTAATCCAGAAGAATTGATAGACTGGATCAATGAATGTGAGGAATATTTTGAGTATGAAGATGTTGAGGATCCTAATAGGGTTAAATTTGTGAAAGCTAGAATAAAAGGTCATGCGAAGATCTGGTGGCAGGAGATTCAATTGGAGCAAAATAGAAGAGTAAAGGATAAAATCACAAGATGAGATTGGATGGTGGATAAATTGAAGTGACAGTTCATTCCTATTGATTATGAGCTTGACCTACTAAAGAAAATGCAAAGTTTGAAGCAAGCAGGAAGATTTGTTCAGGAGTATACATAGGAGTTCTATTGACTCCTCATCAGAACAGGCCATGCGGAAGCTGATAAGGAGAAAGTTTCTTGTTACCTTAATGGGTTGAGGCTGAATGTTCAGGAGGAGCTAAATTTGGTTCGAATGAATAGTATTGAAGAGGCATACCAGTTTTCCCTAAAAGTAGAGGAAAAGCTGAACAAGAAGTCTGAGAGTAGACAAAACGGAAGAGGTCGTGGTGGAAGATCGGGTGGACAGTCATATGGAGGCAGAAATGAGAATCCAAAAAAGAAGGATGAGGCTAGTAGCAGTCAGAATCATTGAGGAAACAATTTCAATTGTTTCCAAGATCAGAATAATAGAGATCAGAGAGGAAGAGGACAAGGATCTGGAAGAGGAAGCTTCCGTGGGAACATCTTTTCACTGTGGAGAAGAAGGTCATAGGGCATTTGAATGTCCTCAGCGCCAAGGAAGAATAGACAGGAGAAATGAAGGCCAGACTAAAGTTGCACATGTAGATGAAGATGCTAGATCATCACATTCTAAAGATGCTAAAAGAGGAGAAATGCTGAGTAACAGAAGAGTACTGCTGAGTGGTGAGAATGAACCTGAATAAAGGAGGAGCCTGTTTCGCACCAGGTGCAAGTGTGAGGGTAAGTGTTGTGATGTGATTATTGATAGTGGAAGCACTGACAATTTGGTGTCAAAAGAGATGGTGACAAAGTTGAAGCTCAAGAGACAGAAACACCCACATCCATATCAGATTGCCTGGGTACAGAATGACCACAAGGTCATGGTCAATGAATAATGGCTAGTGAAGTTCAAGATTGGCAGATACCATGATGAGGTATTGTGTGATATCATATCTATGGATGTATGTCATATGTTGTTGGGTAGACCATAGCAGTTTGATAGATGTGCTGTACATGATGGTCGTGTGAATACCTATTCCCTAACAAAGGATGGAGTATGACATAAGCTAAAGCCATCGAATGACATGGAAGAAAAGGTATGTGGTAGTGCAATAATAAATTTTGTTGATGGAAGAAAGTTCCTAGATGGTATGAGGCATGAGCATGTGTGTTTTGCTTTAATTCCAAAAGCTGGTAAGAAGGAAGTAGAAGATGTTCCTATAGAAGTTGCAGATTTGTTGAATGAGTTTTAGGATATTGTATCTGATAATGTGCTTGATGGATTACCACCAGTCAGGAAGATCAGTCATTAGATGGACTTGATCCCAGGAGCGAGTTTTCTAAATAAGGCAGCACACAAAATGACACCTGCAGAAAGTGAGGAGTTGAACAGACAAGTACATGAGTTGTTGCAAAAAAGATTGATCCATGAGAGTCTGAGTCTCTGTGCTGTACCAATGGTATTAGCACCAAAGAAGAATGGAGAGTGGAGGATGTGTACAGATTCTAGAGAAATAAATAAGATCACAATCAAGTACAGGTTTCCATTGCCATGAATGGATGATATTATGGACTGTTTGAGTGGAGCTATGTATTTCTCAAAGATAGATCTAAAGAGTGGATATCATTAGATTCAGATCAGACAAGGAGATGAATGGAAGACTACCTTCAAGACAAAGGAGAGATTGTATAAGTGGTTAGTCATGCCTTTTGGGTTAACCAATGCATCGAGCACGTTCATGTGGCTCATGAATGAGGTTATGAAATAATTTATGGGTAAGTTTGTCATTATTTACCTAGATGATATTTTGATCTTTAGTAAGACATTGGAGGAGCATATGGTGCATATCCGTAGGGTGTTTGAGAATTTAAGGGAAGAGAAATTGTTGATAAATTTGAAGAAGTGCAGTTTTGTGAAGAAGGAGTTAGTGTATTTGGGATTTGTAGTTTCAACAGAAGGTCTAAAAATGGACCCAGAGAAAGTACAGGATATTCTTGAATGGCTTACTTCAAGGAGTGCTATTGAGGTAAGATCTTTTCATGGTTTGGCTAAATTTTACAGAAAGTTTATCAAAATTTTTAGCAGTATTTGTGGACCCTTGACTGAAACAATGAGAGGGGATAGAAAAGAGTTTAAGTGGACTAATGGGGTAGAAAAGAGTTTTCAATTGTTGAAACAAAAAGTTACAGAACAACCTGTTTTAGCACTTCCAAATTTTAATAAGGTGTTTCAAGTAGACTGTGATGCTAGTGGTACTGCAATAGGAGCTATTATGAGCCAAGAAGGTAAACCTGTTGCTTATTTCAGTGAGAAGATAAATGATGTCAAGAGGAAATATTCTGTTTATGATCAGAAATTTTATGCTATAGTTCAGACATTAAAGAAGTGGAGATATTATCTGCTTCCTAAGGAGTTTGTTTTGTATACTGATCATCAAGCTTTGCAATATTTGAATAGTCAAGGAAAGTTGAATCAGAGGCATTTGAAATGGGTTGAGTTTTTGCAGAGTTATACATTTGTTTTGAAATAGAGGAGTGGAAAGTCTAACAGGGTTGCATATGCTCTTAGCAGAAGGCAACTATTGCTGATAGAAATGCAGATTGAAGTGGTTGGGTTCAAGGAACTCAAGAATTTGTATCCAGAGGATCCTGATTTTGGTGAAGCTTGGAAAGCTTGTACAGAACCTGTTACTCTAAACTGGATGAAATGGCTGGATTTCATCATCCAGGATTATATGCTATTTAGAGGGAGTTAGTTGTGCATTCCATGAAGTTCTATGAGGGAGAATCTCATCAAGGAGAAGCATAGCGGAGGATTGGCTGGACATTTTGGTCGTGATAAAACCCTTTCTTTGGTTAGTGAGAATTATTATTGGCCATAGTTGCAGCAAGATGTGAAGAAGTTTGTATAGAGTTACAGAGTATGTCAGATGGCGAAAGGAGTGAAGTAGAATACAGGGTTGTATCATCCATTACCTATACCAGAGAAGCCTTGGGAGGATATCAGTATGGACTTGTTCTTGGTTTACCAAGGAATCAATGGGGACATGATTCAATCTTTATGGTGGTTGATAGATTTTCAAAGATGGCACATTTCATTCCCTGTAAGAAGACTAATGATGCTGTTCATATAGTATAATTATTTTTCAGAGAAGTTGCAAGACTACATGGTTTGCCAAAGACCATAGTTTCAGATCAGGACACTAAGTTTGTTGGATATTTCTGGCATACATTGTGGAAGAAGTTGAAGATAGATTTGAAGTTCAGTTCATCACATCATCCACAGATTGATGGATAGATAGAGGTGGTGAATATGAGTTTGGGGAATTTGCTAAGATGTTTGGTTGGAGATAAGCCAACAGGATGGGATTTGATTTTACCATAGGCAGAATTTGCATACAATAATTCTATCAACAAGAGCACTGGTAAATCACCATTCCATATTGTATATGGAAGTAGTCCAAGAAATGTATTTGAATTGAGAAAGATAGATAAAGGAGAAATAAGTGGTGTTGACGCTGAGGATTTTGTAGAACACTTGAAGAACATCCATGAGGAAGTGAGGAAGCACATTACCAAAATGAATGCACAATATAAGGATAAGGTAGATGAGAAAAGGAGGCATAAATAATTTTAGGTTGGGGATGAAGTCATGGTTCATTTGCGAAAGGAGCGGTTTCCAGTTGGTACATATAACAAGCTGAAAATGAAGAAGTTTGGACCATGTAAGATACTGAAGAAGCATGATTCAGGAAATGCATATGAGGTAGAATTGCCTAGTGAGCTGAATATTTCACTAGTGTTTAACATTTCAGATTTGACAGAGTATCATGAAGGTGTTGAAGATGAAATCACAACGGCATAGTGGAGTATTCCAGCAAGTAGTTCAGATACCAAGGAGATTGAAGACATACTGGAGAGTTGTGTTGGTAGAAGTACAAGGAACATGAGATATAAAGAATATCTAATCAAGTGGAAAGGATGACCTATTAAAGATTCATCATGGCTGACAAAGGAGGAGGTTAACTATCTTGGTTTTCCTCTACACACCTGAGTCATGACAGGGTCACTTCTTAAATTACCTCGGGTGTCTGATGCAGGAGCATCCTAGGTGTAAGAGCAATCTTGCATCACCCAAAAATATTTTTGTTTTTGTATTCAATAAGGGCTATCTTATGTAGAGCTATCTTATTCAATAAGGGCTATCTTTTGTAATAAATTGTAAAATAAAATAATTCTAAGTTTGGTCGGCCCTATGGGCTAAATTTCTGGAACCTTCTTAGGTGGTGGAAATTGCCCATATAAAGAAGGCCCGTAGTGTTGTCTAGGGCAGTTCTGGGTAGATCTGGGTAATAATTCGAGGCTTTATCCTACAAAATATTGTAAGGGGAATGCCCATGTGGCTTTGCATATTGTAATTCCTAAATTTGTAATTCCACACTTGTGGAGATAATAAGAAGCCCATTTTCTGTTCTTGCAAATTATTGTTGTTTCTCTGTTTCTGTTATGTGTTTGTGGTATTAAGGGGAGTACCCTTCATCACTTCAATAAAGACCTATTAATTGTTATGGTAAATTGATGTTGTATTAAATAGAGGAGAGGAAAGCACCTTATATAGATTTACTAAGACGATGTTTCTAAAAGAAATAATTGTGAACTAAAGATGAAAATACTTGAATTGCCTAAGATGACTAAGATGACCATTAAAGAAGCATTACATTATTTTAATACCCTCCCTTAATGGTCATCGTCTCACTACTTTGAAGAAGATTGTATATGTCTTGTGGTCATAAATTCTCTAGAACATTTTGTTGTTGCTGAGATCCTCCCTAGATCTGTAGAATGTTAATGACCAAGAGTAGCCAAAATCCATCTACAAAAATAGAGAAGGTTTCCCCATTCTTAAGAATGCTCTACAACAAGAGACAAGAGCCAACCATTGAATCTGCCACTGAGATGAGTCTATCTCTAACCCTCCTAGAATCTGTAGAATGTCTGACCAAAAATTATCACAAAATGCCCAACCTGATATTGGATAATAGAATTGTCCCTCCTTGTAGCCAGGGACACATCGAGAACAACTACCATAATTTTGAGGAAAAATCAACAAACCCTCCAAAATTTTGTAGGAGAGCACGACACTTTAGAACAGACTATAAAAAATCACAATTTTTGAGGAAACAATCACCAAACCGAAGATTAAAAATCATCTTTTTTTCTAGTAAAAATAGTAAAAACCCACAAAGGAATCCCACACAACTTTGTGAATTACAGAATCTAGAAATACTTTTTAAGGATAAAATTAAAAAAACAAATAGATAGATGGCACAAAATCTGAGACATGGATCAACATACAAAACATCATTTTAAAGAAAAAAATGGTAAACCTTTTCTAGAAATCAAAGAGCCCTCCCTTGACAGGAGCGAATCCTTAATTTTTAAAGAAAAAATTATAAACCCAAAATAAAATTTTTCAAGGGACAAAGTTATTAAAACCCACTAGAAATTATTTAAAGGGGGAAAAATTATGAAAATCCATGAGAAATTTTTTAAGGGAAAAAGTTATGAAAACCCATCAAAAATATTTTAAGGTAAAAAATTACAAAAACATGTCAAAAATTTTTTAAAGGAAAAAATTATGAAAACTCATCAAAAAAACCTTCATGTGGCAAAACACGAGACTTCATGTGGTAAATAGCATATGCAACTTGTTGGTGTAATTAAATATTCCTAATTACATTTTACTTAATCTTACTTAGGATAATGCATTACATAGTAGTTTGTTATTGAGACACCTAGGAGTTTATACCTCAATTAAGCACATGGTTTAGGAGAAATTCCACTTTAGGTGTGAGATCCATCTTTAATGCACATATCACATTATCATCCTCATCCTATTGCACATACTTCAATGCATAATGGAGGATGATCCACATTTGGTGGACATGTGATTAAACCTAGCATAGATGAGAGCTTATTAGCTCCTTGTCATTCTATCTTATCACCTTTCCTATATAAGGAGGCCTATTATGTAAATAAATCAATTCATTGGATCAATTCAATCATCAATCATTGCATTCATATCATCTCTCTTATATTTGTGCTTTTCTTTAACCTCTAGATCCTTGGTTCAATCTTTTCTATTTGTAAATTTTTACATGGTATCAGAGTCATTGGAGCATTTTGATTAGCCTATTTGGAGAGATCTTGGTGCAAGTGTTGAAGAGCCACATCTCATATTTGAAGACTAGTGTGTTATAGAAGCGTCTTGGGTCAGATTTGACCTCACCTTTGAGTCTGAGATGTTGTTTCGGTTAAAATTAATTATAAATTTGCCCATATTTGGCAAACATCCAAATCTAGGAATTTTTTTTGCAAATCAAGCCGTACGACTCGATTTGCATCTCTACAGTATGATTTCGAAAAAAAAAAAATTCTAATTCTTCTTTTCCTTGCAAAAATTTTGTTTCTGGGTTGGTACAATCCCTTCATTGATTATTAGGAATATAATATGCGACTGCGTCAGCCAACGTCACCAGAAAGGGATGTGACATCATCATAGCACAACCGAGTTGGCATTCACCATAGGGTCCCTTGACCGAGCTTGAGTCAGAGCTCAAGGCCAAAGTGAAGCCCTAGTCGATGTCTGGATTCTCCTTTGTTTCAAATCTGCGACATTGCATAATAAAATATCTCTAAGACTCCCTACACCATCAGTGTGGGACTAATTGTCTTGAAAAATAGGGAAAAAAATATGCACATTGATGACTCGGTCTACCCTAGCACATGACCCAACCAAATAGCTTGCCAAAGTTCAGCCAAGATCACATTGTCTGCTACACCCAAGCAAGATCGGCTGCACCCGAGATTAGCTCAACCGCTCCCCACAGAACCCGAGCTCTTTTATTTCAAATTCCAGACATTTGAAGATATAAATGGGCTAGGAGCCCAACCCATAGTGAATGTGGGATTAATTTCCCACACTCGCCCAACCCACCACCGGTGGCGTAACGCCTCCACCATTGCAGCTCTGCCACCGCGACCCCTTTGCCTGGTAAGATTGCACAATGTGGCACCCTGAGAGAATGCCACACAATGTGCTCCCAGCTTCCATGTGACCTACTAGTAAATGAAATGTGTCACCACCTCATTAGGCCATGTGATAGCACATCAACTATACCACATGGCACACTTTGAATGTGTCAGCTCAAGCCACATCAGCCACCCAATCAAACTGTGGACTAATCAAACACCGATATGTGGAAGGAGGCCAAATCAGTAGTGACATCATCTATGAAATCATCAAGTTTTTACTGTGCCACATCACTGATCTGTATGTTGAGTCATCTACCATGTCAGCTAAGGGGGGTACTTTTTTGCCATGTGACATAAATAGTAGCTTAAAATTGACAGTCGTCCAACCGTTACAATAGGAAAAATTAGCTTTTTTGCTGACGTCCCTACGGTCATCAAATTTAACACAATGAATTTCTAACATCATCAATGGTTTGAATTTCTCAGTCTTCACCATTGGAGTTTTTGATTTTGTAGTCCAACTTGAAAGGGACATAACTTGCTCAATTTTATTCCTTTTTTCAAATATTTATTTTTGATTTGGGGTAGAATTTTCTAAAGATTCTAGTGGTGGTATTATTTTTGCAATTTGGTGGCCAGATTAATCATAAATTGCAGATTTTCATGACTATTTCTAACTGTTCCTAATTTTTGCAACTTCTAGGGCTTCGTTTGGGCACATACGATAACATTTGAGGTGAATTTTTTTTGAAAGTGCTTAATTTTTTTTTGTCTACTTTTCAAATCTACAATCAGATTTTAATGATTTGGGGTGGAAATATCACTTTCATAAATAGGTCATTTTGGGGCTATATTTGCACTTGGTTAATCCTTGGATTTTAGTTTTTTGATTTGCATCAATTATTTGAAGGTGTTATTAGTAGTTAGCAGTCATTATTTGGTTGTATTATAGATACTTCAAAGGTTAAAATCCTCATTCCATAAAACTACCATGAATGGAAAGTATCTTTAAATAATCACTTTTTAAGTATTGGATTTCTCAGAATGACTCTTGGACAAGATCTAGAACCAGCTACAGGTGTTGTAGAAAGGATAAAATGGTTTGATGGAAGGGATAAAGCACTTGGCTCTCTTAGATCATCCATCTCTCATGTTTTTTTATTCCATATTGCATCTTCATGATGCTTGGGTCATATTGGAAGGACTCTTTGGTAAACCTAATAGAATGAGAAAATTCAGATTAGAGAATGAGTTCATAGGTCAAAATCCTAGTGATTTTAACAATATTCAATATTTTTTCTCTAAGTTAAATTCTATTAGATTGGAGCTTTCTACTTGTGGCATTATTAAAGTGGATGAACAATTGATCTTTTCCAAGCTAGGTCCTGAATATTCTATCTTTATTTCTACTTTCTATGCTACTATGGATGCTCTGGTTAGTGCATACAAATTTCCTTCTCTTGATGAATTTATAACTCAACTCACAAGGGAACAAGCAAAGTTGGCACACATGGGTCAATTGAAGCCTTCCACTCATCATTCATTAATTCCAAATGAATCTACTTCAAAGGCTTCTAATGGAAAAGAAAAGAAGCAACATAAGGATCCTAAGCCTCATGAAAAAGGTAATGAATCTCCTTCACACAATACTTTTGGATCTAAGTCCTCTTCAAGAGAGGATTCATCTAGAAGAAAGAGGGATAAATGTGCATATTGTAAAAAAGCTAGGACATGATGAGCACCAGTGTTTTCACAAGAAGATTGATGAGATAACTCACATTATTCAAAAGCACAACATTAAGTTTCCCTCATCAATGTCTACTCTTTCTACACATTTGGTAGCTTCTACATCTCCATCATCATCCAAAGATAAAGGTAAAGGATAGGCACTTTTGGCTTCCACACATCCTGAGAAAGGTAAATGGCTTCTTGATTCAGGTGCATCACATCATATGGAATCTTCTATGGATATGTTTTCTTCTATTGAGCCTTGTAATTATCCTAATATTTTGATGGGTAATAACACATACATGAGAGTTTGTGGGAAAGGTCCTATTCCTATGGGAGAGGGGATATTTAATGATGTTATTTGTGTACCATCGTTGATCACTAATAGCCTTTCTATTTACCAAATTACTGACACAGGGGCAGGGTAGACACAAGCAAAATCAAGCAGAATTGAGTCCACTTGAATCAACAACAAGCCCTTACTCAGAGTTACACAATAGAAGAAATATAAAATCACATGAAAGTAATGAAATCAAAATGGATATGAGGCAATCAACTAGCAGCAACAATAGAGAATTTATATTATTTCTTTCAACATGCCCGGCTGTGAGGCCTTCCAGGTTTCGGCCTTATACAATGAGAATTATGAATTCAGAATCATAGCTTGCATCCTATCTTTGTCTCCAATTATGTATCTTGATAATTATGTTATTACTACCATCTTCCTACCCTACTACATCAATCTAGACCCCTGATGTAGCCAGCTAAGCCACAGGTCGGCTAGTTAGGCATTTAATTACAATATAGGTCCAGTCTGGAAGATTTAAACCAAAACTAATGCTATAATGAATATAAATTGATGAACCTTTTGATTTAGGTCCTAACATGACCCAAGAAAATTCCTTTAAGGGTACAAGGTCCCATATGATCATACAGAACATCGCAAGAAGAAACACCACACGTTTCACTCGAAAACTAGCAGAAAATAGGTCCTGAGGAAAAATGGGCATAACTTTTTACTCATAAAGAATTAGGAGATGAACCTTTGGTAAATGATAGTATGTTAGGTCCTTTGAAATTAATTAAGAGTGCAAAGATTTATTTTTTAAGGATCAACATGGCCAAGATGCGCAATCAGCACCAAAACTACAGGAAAATACAACTCCGACAACAAGGAAAACAACTGTAACTTTGAAACAGTCCATCCAAACTTTATGTGCTCCTAGGAGAAGGTTCCAAAATAGGTCCTAAAAATAATGTAAGCTTCACACACCATGAAACCAAAAAATACAACAATTATAAAGAAAACAACAGCAAATAGGTACAAAAATCAGGAAATGTTTTTTTGGTTGATGCAAGATTGCCAAAGACCCAAGATGCTCCTGCATCAAACACCTGGGGTAAATAAAGAACTAATGTCCACATCAAGCACTACTCATATTATAACCTAAATCATAAAGATCCAACTTAGCTTGTGTAATCCATGAACTGTCTTCAACTGGCTTGTCTTTCCACTGAACTAGATATTCCATGTAGTCTTTTCCTCTTGTACTCTTGCTCACTCTTTTATTCAAGATCTTCTCAATAATGTCTCTTTTCTTCTTAGGATAATCTAGATCATCTTCAATCTCATCACTTGATTCAAAGTACTCAAAGATATCAAAAATGTTAAATATAGGTGATATATCCATGTCCTCTGGTAATTCCACTTCATAAGCATTTTCACTGTCAAATTTTTTCAGAATCTTACAGGGTCCAAACTTCTTCATTTTCAACTTGTTGTAAGTACCAACTAGAAATCTATTCTTCTTCAAATGAATCATAACCTCATCTCTAACTTCAAAAGATTTATGTCTCCTTCTCTTGTCTACTCTCTATTTATATTTTAGATTACTATCCTCCAAATTATTTTTAACTTCATCATGTAAAGTTCTCATGTATACTGCAAAATGATTAGCTTCAACACTTCTTCTTGTCTCAGTAGGTAAATCTCTCAACTCCATGGTTCCCTTAGGATGAAATCCAGTAACAATATCAAATGGTGTCCTCTTAGTGCTTCTATTCATTGAATTATTATATGCAAACTCTACTTGTGCCAAAACTAAATCCCAATTAGCAGGCTTATCTCCAACTAAACATCTCAACAAGTTTCCCAAACTTTTGTTCACAACTTCAGTCTGTCCATCTGTCTGAGGGTGAAATGTAGAACTAAACTTCAACTTTGTATTCATCTTCTTCCAAAGTGTCCTCCAAAAGTAACCAGTAAACTTAGTATCTCTGTCTGAAACAATAGACTTAGGCAAACCATGCAATCTTACCACTTCCTTGAAGAATAATTTAGCTACATGCAATGCATCAGATGTCTTCTTACAAGGTATGAAATGAGCCATCTTATAAAATCTATCAACCACTACCAAAATAGAATCATTACCTCTCTAAGTTCTAAGCAATCCAAGAACAAAGTCCATACTCACATCTTCCCAAGGTCTATCAGGTACAGGCCAAGGTGTATACAATCCTAAATTTTGACTAGTTCCTTTTGCTACTTGACAAACTCTACAACCTCTAACCATTCTCTATACATCTTTGTAAATTTTTGGCCAAAAGTATCTTTCTGAAATCAAATTGACAGTCTTATCAATCCCAAAATGTCCAGCAAGTCCACCACTATGTTTCTCCTTCATTATGTTCTCTCGCATAGATCCTCTAGGTATGCACAATTGAACTCCTTTAAACAACATGTCTTCTTGAATGAAATAATCAGACCACTTATCACTCACTGTGTGTTCTTTACAAGCTTTCCAAGGCTCTGCAAAATCAATGTCAGTTTCATAAAAACTCTTCAAATCATCAAAACCAAGTACCTCAACTCTCATCTCTGTCAGCAAACTTCTTCTTTGGCTCAAGGCATCAACAACCTTATTTGACTGTCCACTCTTATGCTTCAATGAAAAGGAAATATTTTGTTCTTTCATTTCTCTTTCAAATGTTTTACCATCAAATAAGCATACTCTAACTATAGTACAGTGACCTTCATCAAACTTCTCTACTAAAGGCAATAATACTTGTTTCTTTCCATCTATCCAAATAGTATATAGATTCAATCTACCATCATGTAAAGCTTTCCTATCATACTACCAAGGTCTACCCAAAAGAATATGACAACAATCCATAGGCATAATATCACACAAGACTTCATCATGATAATTCCCAATTTTGAACTTAACAAGGCATTGTTCACTTACAAGTAGTTTATGCTCCTTCTGGATCCAAGCAATATGGTAGGGCTTAGGATGTTTCAATCTCTGCAACTACAACTTGTTAACCAGCTTTTCAGATGCCAAATTATTAGAACTTCCACTATCAATGATTACCTTGCAACATTTGTCAGTGATCTTACATCTGGTTTGGAACAAACTTTTCCTCAAAATAGGTTCCTCATCAGCTTCTTCATTCCACAAGATCCTTCTTAGCATCAAGCTCTCACCATGTTTAGGTTCATTAGACACTTCTTCAACTTCTTCACAAGCCAAATTATTTCTACCATTACCTCTAGTTTTCTTTCTAGAGTTAGTACATTCAAAAAATCTATGTCCTTCTTCACCACATTTGTAACAAGTACCTTTAAACCAAGATTTCTCTTCTCTTTTACCATTATTGTTATTCCTAGAGTAACCAGTATAGCTACCTCTAGAGTAATTACCTCTTTTAGCAGGTTCATCTTCCCATCCTTTATCTTGTACTAAATTTTTAGATCTGCTACTTTCTCCATAAGATCTTCCTCTACTTCTCTGAAATCTTCCACCTCTTCCTCTTTGTCTTTGATCATGTCTCTTTGTCAATCTGTCTTCAGCCTTCAAAGAAAATTGATATGCTTCTTCCACACTATCAATCTTCACATAACTGATCTCATCTTGAATAGATGTCCTCAGGCCATTCATATATCTAGCCACCTTCTCAACTTCATCATCCACATGTCTAGATCTGATATCCAATTTGTAAAATTCCTTAGTATATTCTTTCACACTTATGTCCTTAGGTGACCCCACAATAGTGGGTTACACTTTTTTAGACATGCTGATTTTTGCTGAAATGACACATTTTTAATAAAATATGATTATTTAAGCCTTGAGAGGTTCAATTTGAAAGAATTAGTTAGAAATGGTTAGCTCAAAGCCTCTTAGATAAAAAAATCATTGATATTACATATATACTCCTCATTCATACCTACAATGGAGTCTCCTTCACACCTATTAAAATGCTGATAAAAAATCACTTCGACTTTATCTTTTGGCAGATCAAATGAATCTATTCAAAAAACCTATCTATGTAGTAAGGTACTACTGAGAAAAATCTTTCCAATTATTATAATGTTAATATATATTAAGTTTATTATGACTTTGTATTTTTAGTTTTACTAAACATAGATATTTCACCGTATCTCCACCTTTATGTTCGATGCTTATGGAAAAATAGTAAATGAGAGAAAAAAAAATTCCAAAAAATATCTATGCCCTAGGTATTGAAGTTATCTTTCTATCAAAAAAATAAAAATAAAAATTGGACAAATACACAAAAAGTTATAAGCTATGTAGTCAAGGTATGTCAAAATTACGGCTTAGCAAACATTAATAAAATATGAAATAATCATGATAATGTCATAAAACCAATTGCATACCCTCCATATGGATGTTAAAAAACTAAATCTGAAAGAATCACATTGATATCTATTTTAGAAAAAAAAGTTATGCTCTACGAAAACAATGTAACTCTTTAAAAATGACATTTTTAGCAACATACCAATTTTTTTGGGACAAAGAAAAAACCAATCAAATCAATTCAAAAATAAAAATAAAAAATATATTTAGAATCTAGATAGAAAATCCTAAAAGACTCTAATTTACTTCATCTTCTGATTCTTAATGGTTTAACGACAATATGCATTCGAATCTAAAAGTTTTATTCAAAATTTAGAGTACACTGTCCGTTCTCAAATTTTGCATTTTTCTCATCGGACTCACTTGGTAGTCAGCTGGAAGAAACTTCTTCTTCATCCATGTCTTGATCTTTTCTTTTCCTCTCTTCTGTCTCTCAGTTTGCAAATGATCCCACCAAAGAGACGCATGCCCTTTCAACTTTGTGACTGCTATCTTAACCTTCTTATTATCAGGAGTACCTTCATACTCAAAGTATTTATCCATCTCAGAGATCCAATCCAAAAGTACATCGGTCTCAAGTCTTCCATCATAGCAAGCAACTTCAACTGTAGGTCTGGAGTTAGCCTTAGATAAAAATCTCAAAAGTCTTTCCTCATCTTGTTCAACTTCAGGTTCAGCATTAGGTGCTGCTTCTTCTTCTTCATCACTAACATCTTCAAGATGTGCTCCTCTTCTCTAGGCTATCTCTATAGCTTCAAGCCTAGTTTCAATCTGCCTCAACATATCCATGACCGTATTATCATTTCCTCTACCATGAACCATCTTGACAATCAGGTTCCAACAAGATCGTAACCTTCTACAAGTTATAGGTCATATCTTAGATTTTCCACCCTACAACCAATCCAATAAGGTTCTCCACGATCCAATCCACAAGAAAGAACTCGCTCTGATACCACTTGACACAGGGGCTGGGTAGACACAAGCAGAATCAAGCAAAATTGAGTCCACTTGAATCAACAACAAGCCCTTGCTTAGAGTTACACAATGGAAGCAATATAAAATCACATGAAAGAAATGAAATCACAATGGATATGAGGCAATCAACTGGTAGCAACAATAGAGAATTTATATTATTTCTTTGAACATGCCTGACTGTGAGGCCTTTCGGGTTTCAGCCTTATACAATGAGAATTATGAATTCAAAATCATAGCTTGCATCCTATCTTTGTCTCCAATGATGTATCTTGATAATTATGTTCTTACTACCATCTTCTTTCCCTACTACATCAATCTAGACTCCTTATATAGCTAGCTAAGCCACAGGTCGGCTAGTCAGGCATTTAATTACAATATAGGTCCAGTCTGGAAGATTTAAACCAAAACTAATACTAGAATGAATATAAATTGATGCACCTTTGGATTTAGGTCCTAACATGACTCAAGAACATTCATTTAAAGGTGCAAGGTCCCATATGATCATACAGAACATCACAAGAAGAAACACCACACATTTCACCCGAAAATTGGCAGAAAATAGGTCTTGAGGCAAAACAAGCATAACTTTTTACTCATAATGAATTATGAGATGAAAATTTGGTAAATGATATTAATTTATGTCCTCTTAAATTAATTAAGAGTGAAAATATTTATTCCTTAAGGATCAACATCGCCAAGATGTGCAATCAGTGCCAAAATTGCAGGAAAATACAGCTCCAACGATAAGGAAAACAACTGTAACTTTGAAACAGTCCATCAAAAATTTATGTGCTCCTAGGAGAAGGTTCCCAAATAGGTCCTCAACATAATGTAATCTTTTCACACCATGAAACCAACAAATACAACAATTATAAGGAAAACAATAGCAAATAGGTACAGAAATCGGGAAATGTTTTTTTGGTTGATGCAAGATTGCCAAAGACCCAAGATGCTCTTGCATCAATTACTCATGGGGCACTAGGTAAATTTTTTGAGTTTACTCTTGATTATGTCTACATTAGGGACATGGAGACTAGAGATGTCACAACTATGGGAGTTTTTGATCATACATCACACTTGTATTCTTTTTCACATTTTGTTGTTGATGATGGTGATATTCATGATGTACACATTCCTTTGCTAAAGGATAATGAGGAGAACTTTGGATACTTGAATCATTTTTTTGTTGAGACAAGTGTTGATCTTCCTACTCCACCTCTTTCTTCTTTAGACATGGGCTCTACTATTCAACAGGATGATCATAATGTTTCAGATTTTGCAGAATGTGATGACTACTTGGATGCATCTTCAACATTTGTTGATTCTCATGATTTAGATTTGGGAGACATACCTAAGGGGGTTTCTCTTTTCTTTGATGATAGCATCATAGTTGGAGATGCTTCTTCACCTTATTTGGATATTGGTATTCATGATTCTTCTTCTTCACTTGATTTGTCACATGAAGTGATAGATTCTTTGAGCTTGGAGAGACCTATTCAGTCTTTAGAGATTCATACATGGAGACCTTTATCTTCTTCCTCAAATTTTCACATGGATTGGATTCTTCATCATTTGATGTATCTATTTCTTCCTAAGGGGATACATGTTTCTTGTAGGCATTAGTTAATCTTTTGTTTGCAAGTACTCTTCATCAACATGGGAGCTTTTTCATTGTGGGGGGATATCATGTCTCCAACTATCCTTCTTATGGGGGGATAATTCTTTTTATATACATGATGTATGTAGTTCTTGGGGGGTCTTGAGTACTCCATCCATCCATGCATCTTATTTTCTTCTCTCTTTTTGGGGGAGGGTTTTTCCCATGAGGTTTTCCCTCTTTCTCCATTTTATGAGAGTTTTGCATTTCATGTATTGCATTGCATATTGTAAATGGGTACCTAGCATGGCCTAGTAGCTATGACCCATCTCACTTTGTGAGTTCAAGTGCATTCCCCTAAGTTGCACTTAAGGGGGGTGTTGGTGTAATTAAATATTCCTAATTATACTTCTAAGATGTAAAATATGGATGAGGTCTAGTACATGGTTTGCACATAAAAGAGACCCCAAAGCCAATATTTTACACATACATCAAATTATAATGATATGGAAAGTAAATGTAAAAGAAAAATATTGAAATGAAGAAATAAAAGGAACTTACCTCCAAAAAAGAATCGGCTGGAAACCCTGTCAGATGATCTCAGAAACTATTGATTTTTGTGATTCTTAAACCAAAACTATGAGATTTACAAAACCCAAAAATCTTTTTTATTTTTTGAGCTAGATCGACCTTGACCTAGGTAGGCAATGTCAACCTTGACTTGTACTACTCTGACAAAAATTCTATTTGTGGATCTCAAAATTTTATTGAAAAGGGTATCCAGATCTACACTGTAATTCATCATCCCGCACCTGTTCCTTCAAGAAAAATGGTTTTTTTTGTTAGGAGAATGGGTTTTCCTTAGTCAAACCCCAATTTAGGAATTAACCTTGAAATTGAATTGAAATTAAAGAGATAAACAAAGTAAATACAACAATTCACCTTGCTTATGTTGAAAATCCTTGTAGAGGATTCGAATCCTTAAATCCACAAATATGGATGCTCCAAATGAATGTAGAATTGAATGTAGGATGTCTCAAATCAATTTTATTTAGATTTTCAATACCAATCTTGAATGGATCTTGGAATAAAAAGAAGTTTGAGTGGATGGATGGAGAAATCTTCAACAAGAGGGCTCCATAGAGCTTGAATCCTTCAATGGCTACTAATGGATCTCCTTGATGAATTGGATCTTGAATGCTTGAATGCTTTCTTGAAAGATTATGAAAAAGATGGATTGAAATGAGAGAGGAAGGCTTCCTTTTATAGTGATCTAGGGCAAAAACTTCTAGAGAGGCCACATAGAAAATAATAATTAAGGGTCCATAGTACAAAACTCTAGAGAGGTGCACATAGAGAGGAAATTAAATTAAAGTCTTGACACAAAACTCTAGAAGGGATCCACCCTTAAGACATAAATAAAAATAATTATTTAAGAGCCCTGTCATAAAGTTTTAGGTAAGACAAACCCCAAAGTTAATTTGAGCATTAGGCACAAAACTCAAGAAAGGATAATAAATAATAAATTAGGAATCCTACACAAAGCTTGAGAAAAGTCCACCCCAAATATTAATTTGAGAATTCGACACTTAACTCAAGAAATAGTGGCCCTAAAGAGGGAAAATAAATCTTTCTGAAACCCCACATTTGGAGACTGATATTTTGAAATTTGAACCTTGGGTCAAGGTCAAGGTTGATCAAGGTCGAGGTCAACCTTGACCCTGAGGTCAAGAATCTTAGAATCTCAATTTAGGATGCTAGAAGTATGCAAAAAAGAAGTGGAAAATAGGGTAGAGCAGGGGAAAATATAAATCCAAGTCAACGACCCATTGAAGGCATTTGATATGACCCCAAACCACTTACTCAAAGGGCTAAACCAGTCCTAAATGGAAGTTCTTCCATTTTTTGACGATATATTTAGCCCCCACTTTAGCAAGAGTATGGACTTGATGCAAACTCTTGGTACAGGAGATCACAAAGAAAAAGATAATCTTATTGAAATCAAAGGGACAAAGGAATCCTCAAGCCCCTAGAGACTCAATTCTTCATCAACTCCAAGATTGTAATAAGAGAGACATCACTAGAAAAAAAGAGAAAAAAGGAGAGAGAGGAGTGGCTAGCTCACCTAGTAAGATGTGTGTATCACACTGTAAACCACAAAAAGGATAGGATGGCCCACCAAGAAAACACTTGATAGTCACCCCATAAATTGTGCACCTTCTGGTGGCTTTGTGCATGTATGTAGTGCATCTTCTGACACCTTTTATAAAGTACCCATGGATCCATATCCTCATATCACCATAGAATACCTTTGTAAGATACGTATTTCTTTAGGATTTAGCAACTTATGTGTGTTACCTTCCAAGGATTTAGCATGCTGCAAAAGAAAAGATTAGAACAAAAATTGACATAGTCAAGGATGGTGGATCCAATTAAGGACAATCCAACCTTGTAGCTTCATAATTACACAGTGGAAAACTCAACACAACAAGATGTTTTAACTCAATTTTCATTAACATGCTCGACTGTAAGGCCTTCTGGGTTAGGGCCAATTACAATTAGGAACAATTCTGCAAGATCAACAAGATCCAATACAAATCTAGCTAGTCTAGTTCTAAAAACTATCAGCAAGTAATGGAAACCCTAAGGTAGATCTAAACTTGAGCTCGAAAGCCTCCAAGCAATCTCCTTGTCTCCAAGTGTGTAAACCACTAGCTTTGTAACTACAAACTATCATATAACAATCTGATCTGCAAGATCATGCAAGATCTTTTCCACAACTTCACCAACTCTAGCTTAGTACATCCAAAACTGATGTTCCTTCTGCTGCTCATCCTCCTTAAACAACTACCCAACACTCCTTTAAACACTAATCATCAGCCACAAGTCAGCTGGATGAAACCATTTACTCCCCTTAACAAATATTAAATGCCATACAAGTTGGCTTCAAAATAGCCTTACAAATATTTAATTCAACATGTCAGCTTGTAACAACAACTACCAATAATAAATACACCAAGTCGGCCCAAAAAATCACATCCTAATATCACTATGAACAATATACTACATCTACCACAAAAAGATAAAATTTTTGAAAAATAAGGAAGCAACACAAGAATTGAGACATTCCTCATCTAGGGGTGTGCCTTCCTCTACTACTATCCTAAGCACTTCCACTCTCATGGGTTCTAGTGGTACTCTCTTTGATATATTCTCTTTCTCAAACTTCACAAGAATGCAACAAAGGTATGAGTCACAAATGACTTCTCAAAAGGTAAGTTCACTTATATACTTTTTGAGTTAGGTTACTTTTTGCCTTTTCATATAAATATTAATGTTTATTTCTCATTATTAGGACCTATTTGCAATCATTTGATCATACCTCGAGCTCAAAAACTCCAATTTCCACATTGTCACAAGCATTGAGATTATGATTGAGTTCTCTTTCTCTCCAAATACCTTTTGAAACATTTAGAGTTCATCTTGAAAGTTTTTGAAATATATTTTTCATCACTTTATTTAAAGTTTATCATGGTAAACGTGATTTCCCATTTTACTTTTTCTAATTCTCAAGCCAAAATAGGGGGTATATAGATACCTGTGAACTTCATGATATTCCTTAGTAAATCCTTGGTGATTTTTTATTATTACTAACATGTGGATTTCCATAATATAGTTACTAATGGTTTCTTGTAAGATCGATGCATTGTGGAATTTTCTATATCCTTTTTCCATTTACTGATGTTCTCTTTACTTTAGTTTGCATATGCACATAATGTCATATACCACTAAAGTGAGGGCTAACAGTACCATCTGAAATTAGAAGCACTTGTTTTCTTTTCAATTTAATGATTTTTTAGCACCTTCCTTGGTGTATTTGCACTATACATTTTTATTTGAAGTACCTTATAACCACATTTAATTCATTTCCTCTTAGGTAAAATTGAGGTTGGATCTAATATGTATCCCTCTTCATTTGTCTCTCCTTCTTGATCAAAATATGAGGTAGGACCTAATATCTATGCATCTTCCTCTAATTTTCCTCCAATCACAAAATTCATTTCCATCTTACGCCCTATTTCACCTTCAAATTGCATTTTGTCACTTATCTTTCCATTTCTTTCCAAACTGGTTGTACATGTGAGATCTTTGAGGATTTCATGTTAAGTAGGCATTATCATGTATAGGTCCCACAAGTTGACCTATACTTGGTATAGGTCAAGGTTGACCTATACCTGAGAATTTCACTTTGAGAAGTTTCGGGGATCATTTAAGATTATTTCACTTTCCCACCTAGTGCAGTCAACCCTTGTAGATTTTGACCCTGAAATCACTATAAAATAAATCTAATTGCTTCATTTTGGCATGATGGAATCAAGTGCAAGGTGAACACTCCAATTTGATGACAACAAGAAATTTCAAGGTGGAAGCCCTACTTTGATGACATCCATTGAAGCAAGGGTTTACTATTGAAGACTTCATTCAATTATTCAATTATTCAATCAAACATTTACAACTCCAAACAAGCATTCAAGACATTATCATGGAGTTTCAAAGGGATTGTGAAGATGGATAGGAGTACTTTATCTCTTGGTGGATTGGTATGATTTCCATGTTATTTTTGATCTAGGCTTTGCTTCAAGTCATATTTTAAACCTTTGTATGCATTCAAACACATATGGATTTCATATACATGCTTGAGTTTCACTCTATAGGGTTAAATATTTCCATTTACATTTAAATAACTCCTTTCATTCTAGATACGCATTCTAGATTCATGTGAACTACGCATGATTTAAATTTCCTAACCGATATTTGTGGAGGTAGAAAATACCAAAATGGGTGGGGGGGGTGTCGACTAAGGAAAACCCCTATATAGCCACCCGCATACACACTCTTTAAGAGTTGCAGGTTTTGATGTACAAGAGAATACAAATATGACCTTATCAAATAAGATGTTGGAAACACAAGTAAGCATCGAGGCACAAGAGCCGAGATGACCTGAACATGGTTTTTGAATTAATGTTTTAAGATAACACCCGTATCAAAGAAAAAGCTACCAAGATAACTAGGAGTGTTGTTGTGTGTTCTACACACAAGAAATAGACAAGGAGATAATTCCAACCTCACTTAAGTGTCTAGATAAATAAGGTTAAGGTATGTGTGGTGTTCCAATCATTATGGAGGCTCTTACCATAGACAGTTAATTTATTAGACAACTTAGGATCATTGAAATCCCACCACAAGCATAAATAAAAGAAAAATATGTTATGCCCCCAATCATGAATCTCTATTCAAGTAGACATCATCGAGCGGCCTTACAAGACATAGCAAGAGAAAATAAATGATAAGAGATAGTACACAAGAAAATAGCTCAACATATTTGAGTCATTTTCAATTTTCTAGGATGTAATTTGTGTTGGGTTTTAAGGAACACATTTGATAAGGTTGTATTCGTATTCTCTTGTACATCAAAACTTACAAGTCTTAAAGAGTGTGTATGTGGGTGGCTATATAGGGGTTTTCCTTAGTCAACACCCCCCCCCCCATTTTGGTATTTTCTACCTCCACGAATATCGGATAGGAAATTTAATGCGTGTCTAGTTCACATGAATCTAGAATCTGTATCTAGAATGAAATGAGCTATTTAAATGTAAATGGAAAGATTTAACCCTATAGAGTGAAACTCAAGCATGTATATGAAATCCATACGTGTTTGAATGCATACAAAGGTTTAAAATATGACTTGAAGCAAAGCCTAGATCTAAAAATAACATGGAAATCATACCAATCCACCAAGAGATAAAGTACTCCTATCCATCTTCACAATCCCTTTAAAACTCCATGATAATGTCTTGAATGCTTGTTTGGAGTTGTAAATGTTTGATTGAATAATTGAATAATTGAATGAAGTCTTCAATAGTAAACCCTTGCTTCAATGGATGTCATCAAAGTAGGGCTTCCACCTTGCAATTTCTTGTTGTCATCAAATTGGAGTGTTCACCTTGCACTTGATTCCATCATGCCAAAATGAAGCAATTAAATTTATTTTATAGTGATTTCAGGGTCAAAATCTACAAGGGTCAACTGCACTAGGTGGGAAAGTGAAATAATCTTAAATGGTTCCTGAAACTTCTCAAAGTGAAATTCTCAGGTATAGGTCAACCTTGACCTATACCAAGTATAGGTCAGCTTGTGGGACCTACATGTGATAATGCCTACTTAACATGAAAGACTCAAAGATCTCACATGTACAACCAGTTTCGAAAGAAATGGAAAGATAAGTGACAAAATGCAATTTGAAGGCGAAATAGGGTGTAAGAGGGAAATGAATTTTGTGATTGAAGGAAAATTAGAGGAAGATGCATAGATATTAGGTCCTACCTCATATTTTCAACAAGAAGGAGAGACAAATGAAGGAGCATGTATTAGATCCAACCTCGATCTCACCTAAGAGGAAATGAATTAAATGCAGTTATAAGGTACTTCAAATAAAAATGTATAGTGCAAATACACCAAGGAAGGTGCTAAAAAATCATTAAATTGAAAAGAAAACAAGTGCTTCCAATTTAAGATGTTACTATTAGCCCTCAATTTAGTGGTATATGACATTATGTGCATATACAAACTAAAGTAAATAGAACATCAGTAAATGGAAAAAGGATATAAAAAATTCCACAATGCACAGATCTTACAAGAAACCATTAGTAACTATATTATGGAAATCCACATGTTAGTAATAATAAAAAATCACCTAGGATTTACTAAGGAATATCATGAAGTTCATAGGTATCTATATACCCCCTATTTCGGCTTGAGAATTAGAAAAAGTAAAATAGGAAATCATGTTTACCATGATAAACTTTAAATGAAAAGTGATGACAAATATATTTCAAAAACTTTCAAGATGAACTCTAAATGTTTCAAAAGGTATTTGGAGAGAAAGAGAACTCAATCATAATCTCAATGCCCGTGACAATGTGGAAATTGGAGTTTCTGAGCTCAAGGTATGATCAAAGGATTACAAATAGGTCGTAATAATGAGAAATAAACATTAATATTTATATGAAAAGGCAAAAAGTAACCTAACTCAAAAAGTATATAAGTGAACTTACCTTTTGACAAGTCATTTGTGACTCTTACCTTTGTTGCATTCTTTTGAAGTTCGAGAAAGAGAATATATTGAAAAGAGTACCACTAGAACCCATGAGAGTGGAAGTACTTAGGATAGCAGTAGAGGAAGACACACCCCTAGATGAGGTATGTCTCAATTCTTGTGTTGCTTCCTTATTTTTCAAAATTTTTATCTTTTTGTGGTAGATGTAGTATATTGTTCATAGTGATATTAGGACGTTATTTATGTTAGAAACCTAGAAAGTCAACCTATACCAGGGATGTCAACCTTTACTAGAGAAGTCAATCTGTATGAGGGGTCCAAGTCAACTTATATCTGAGTGTTTCTGGTGTTGGCAGTTTTGATTGATCAGATGATGTATTGATGCAGT
Source organism: Chamaecyparis obtusa (assembly GCA_027943335.1). Taxonomy (NCBI): domain Eukaryota; kingdom Viridiplantae; phylum Streptophyta; class Pinopsida; order Cupressales; family Cupressaceae; genus Chamaecyparis; species Chamaecyparis obtusa. The sequence goes on from BSBK01009000.1 coordinate 266,062, forward strand.
TTGTTGACCTATTATTGTAGGATATGTGGACACTACAAGAACATTACTTGAAAAAGATCATGATTTATCTTCATGGGAAGTTTTTCATGTTGCAGCCATTGAAGGTTAATCTCCTGAGAGATGTAGGATTTTAGTGGGTATGTACTACCTCCCACATATCCAATTCCATCAAGTGATGTTACTAGAAATGATGAAGAGATGGGATGAGGATATAGCTTGTACATTTCATCTATCATTAGGATAGATGGTTGTGACATTGGAGGATGTATATAGGATCTTGCGACTAGAAATCTGTGGATAGATAGTGAGACCACATATAGATAGAGACAATGAAAAGGTAGCTAAATATTAGATGTATTTCTCTAGCTAGTCTTAGCTTTGAATATGAAAAGATCAAATCAATTTAAAGGCCATTCTACATGTTGCAAGTGAGGTACCCTTGATTAGGAAGATCTTTCTTTGCACAATTTCTAGCATAATTACAGTTGACATGAAGGGTATAATGTTTCTACACCTTTGGAACATATAGTATGATGAATTGAGAGATACTAAGTTGTATATTCATGGGTAAAGTATGGTATCCCACCTATACTATGAGATTGAGAAGTTCATGAGGTATTAGAGATAGAGTTTGGCAGTATGCACACTTTTGTAGGTGTGGATGTGTGAGCACATCACATGCACTAGACCAATGGGATACCCAGTGGATCTAGAGGATGGGGCACCATGAAAATTTTCCTATCCTATGGATGATATTATTAGGAATGAATGCTTGATGATTGGCAGTTATTCTATAGTAGTGGTTGTTGCATTCATGACTATGATTGTCATTGATGTCAACACAATGATATTCTAGAGTTTAGCAGAGTAGCAGGCATAATTTTGTTTTGTGCACATGGGATATTGCATTTGGGATTATGCACAGTTGATGGTATGTTCTTTTTTGTGTTATTAACCTATGGTTAAGAGTGCAGAAAGAAATTCATTCATTCATGAAAGTTATAAGCATTTTGCTGGAAGCAGTATTCTGGCAGTGTTCCTGAGTAGCGATGTTTGGCAATCAGAGGATATCTCCTAATCTGATTTTGTGTGGTTAAAGGGAAGTTTGAGACATAGTGTTGGTGATGTGGTTCATTGTGAAAACTTTGAGGTGACATGAGTGAAGAGTTATTACATTTGGAAGCCGACAGTTTTATGTAATTCTTGTTGTAGCGTGTTGAAATTATTATTTTGTAATTGCATGCCGACTCATTTGTAATTATTTGAGTGTGGTATATAGGAATGAATGTTTTCCTTGTTATGATATGGGATTATGAGATTATAATAGTTGTAATATGAAATTATGAAAGTTATGATGCGAATGTATGCATGAAGTGAAGAAGAGAGCTAATTCAGTTGTGAAGGAAGAGTTACGAAGTACAGAGATCTAGATTTGTGATCTTGTGTAGCAGGGAGTGCAGTTTTGGCATAGTGTAAAGGAGGTAACATATTTCATATTATTCTATTGAATAATTCTAAGATCTATTGGACAGTGAGTTCAGAGATCTTGCGTTGAAGCTATTTGGGCAGTGGGTCCTTCAGTCTTCCATAACTCTTAACCAAGTTAGAATCTTTTAACAGGGATTCAAAATCTCCTAATAGGGATTCATATGTACTAAATTTATTTCATAAGACTCCTAATAGGGTCCATCCTCTCACAAGGAACTTTCATAGTAGTACATCATTTTGAGGGCATCATTCCCACCGGGGTTTACTCTTTGATCAAGAGGTTCCCTAGTCAACATATCTTGTGTTATTGTGTCATTGTGTCATTGTGTATGGTTATCTTTCTATGGTTGGTTACTACATTGATTATATGGTTTAAATCTATTGAAGTTGATATTGAAGTTGATAAATGGTTTAATTATCAGATAACTAAATCACCCCCCCCTCTCAGTTATCTTGGGGATCTTTACTTTCTAACAATTGGTATCAGAGTAGCAGGTCCTTGAAAGAGAAGTTTAACAACTTAAGGAGATCTATGGAAAATTTCAGGAAAGAAAGTCCTAATTTTGATGGAGCTTACTTTGATAGCTTGAAAGAAAAGATGAAGACACATCTATTATGTTTAGGACCAGGTTATTGGTTGATTACAAAGAATGACAGAACTATCATTGAGGAAGATAGACTTGAGACTTGTTCTAATGATGAAAGAGACACCTTTATGTGTAACATACTTGCAAGAGAAGCACTTTTATTAGCACTTCAAGAGAATGAATACAGTCAGGTAAAAGGTTTAATTAGAGCTTATGATATTTGGAAAGCTTTACATTCTACTTTTGAAGGTGATGAACATGCAAAGAAAGCTAGGTTACATAATTGGATTTGTGCATTTGAAGATATAAGAATGATGGAGGATGAATCTATTAGAAGCTATATTGGTAGGATGTCAGAAATTGTTGCAGGAATAAAGTCTTGTGGAGGTGAAAAATCAGAGAATGAAGTGATATGGAAAATTCTGAGAACATTGACACTAGTATTTATGCAGACTACACAAATGATTGAACAAGTGATACCTTGTACACCAAAATTTTCAAGAGAGACTCTTCTTGGAAGATTGGAAGAATCAATAATGAATTTAAGATTATCAGGAGAACTACCGAGAATGGAGACAACATTTAGTGCTCTTAGCATCAGACCTACTTTGTCAAGAAGTACAAGTGTGAGTGGAGATTATGCTAGCAGTAGCAGATCCAAATCTAAAGAAGATAAGAAGATTGAAGAAGGTATTGCCTTGCTTGTGAAAAGAGAACCAAATGGTAAGAAAATCTTTAAATGTTGGACTTGTCAAGAATATGGTCATTATGCATCTAAGTTTCCTAAGAGTGTTAAGAAGTATAGAAACAATTTAAGCATAGAAGACCTAAAGAATGTCATTATGCAAATGATGAAGAAATTGAAGTAGGAATTGAAAGACATTTGAGTGACAGTGATAATGATAACCTTGATGACATAGGATTTGTAGCCATTAAAGAAGAAAATTCTGAATCTGATATTAAAGAAGAAAAAGCATTAGTTTCCCAAGTTGAAAAGAAAGTTGATTGGATTATAGATAGTGGTTGTTCACATCATATGACTAGTGATAAAGGAAAGTTCATAAAGTTTAGCAATCATGATGGAGGAGTTGTTAGAGTTGGTAACAATGCACCTTGTTTGATTAAAGGTATAGGATCTATTACTCTTGATGGAAAGACTAACACTGATGATGTTTACTTTGTGGATGGCTTGAAACATAATCTATTGAGTGTTGGACAATTAGTTGATAAGGGATATCAAGTTTTGTTTGCTGGGAAAACTTGTGTGATTAAGGATAAAGATGGAAATTTGATTGGAATAGGATCTAGTACCAAAGGTAATGTATTTTAGTTGAACCCTACTGAGATGACATGTTTGATGACTAAGATTGATGATAGTTGGTTATGGAATAGAAGGTTTTGTCATATAAAATTTGATAATATTGTGAAAGTGAGTTCTACACTTGCAGTAAGAGATTTACCTAAGATTATGAAGCCTACTAACATGATTTGCAAGGAATGTGTGATGGCTAAGCAGAAAAGGAGTTCATTTCCTAGCAAGAAGTTCACATCTATAAAAAAGTTGGAGATTGTTCATACAAACTTGAGCGGTCCTACAAGGACTAGAGGATTCTATGGAGAAAGGTATTTTATGATTCTTGTTGATGATTTTACAAGAATGATGTGGATTGCATTTTTGAGAGAAAAGTCTGAAGCATTTGATAAGTTTAAGGTAATTAAGAATAAAGTTGAGAATGAATCAGGAATGAGGATTAAATGTTTGAGATCTGATAGAGGAGGAGAATTTACTTCTAAAGAGTTTAATACCTTTTTTGAGTTGAATGGCATTAAGAGACAGTTTTCAGTTCCTAGAACACCTGAACAAAATAGAATTGTAGAAAGAAGGAACATATCAGTGACTAAAGTAGCAAGAGCTATTTTGTTTGAGAGTGATTTGGAAAAGAAATTTTAGAAAGAAGTAGTGAATACAATAGTATATACAATGAATAGAGTACAAATAAGAGCAGACACAAACAAGACACCTTATGAATTATGGTTTGGACATGCACCCTCAGTTAAGTATTTTAGAACTTTTGGAAGCAAATGTTATATTAAGAGAGATGATGATATAGGAAAGTTTGATCCTAGAAGCGATGAAGGAATTTTTCTTGGATACTCTTTGAAAAGAAAAGCTTATAGATGTTACAATAAGAGAACTAAGACTATTGTTGAAAGTGCAAATGTGAAAGTTGATGAGAAGTTTAAAATTCAGGAAAGAATGCTTGATTATGAATCTGATGAAGAAACTAACCCTCAGCCTAACAATGAATCTACTTAACAATTTTTTGAGACTGACAATGAATTGTTGAATGAAAGTCATGCTAAAGAAAATAGAGAAGAATCTAGAGAAGAATCTACAGTTGAGACAAGATCTGAGACTATGACACCTAACATGTATATTTCAAGACATCACCCTATTGAGCAAGTTATTGGAAGTTTGGACAAAGGAGTTATGACTAGAAAGAAGGTACATTTGTGTTTGATTTCTCAAATTGAACCTAAGTCTACTAATGAAGCTTGTGAATGTGAACATTGGATTAAAGCTATGAAAGAAGAATTGGATTAGATTGAGAAGAACAAGACATGGGAATTGGTCCCTAGACCTAAAGACAAGAATGTGATTGGAACTAAATGGGTATTCAGAAACAAGATGAATGAGCAAGGAGAAATAGTAAGAAACAAAGCAAGATTGGTATGTAAGGGATACTCGCAGCTTGAAGGAATTGACTATGAAGAGACTTTTGCCCCTATGGCAAGACTTGAAGTAGTAAGAATGTTTTTGGTGTATGCAGCATTTAAGAAATTCAAAGTGTATCAGATGGATGTGAAGTCAGCATTTTTGAATGGAGAATTGGAAGAAGAAGTCTACATTGAGCAACCTGAAGGTTTTCCTTTGAATCAAGAAGGAGACATGGTATGCAAACTAAAGAAAGCATTGTATGGACTAAAGCAAGCACCTAGAACATGGTATGCAAGAGTGGATAAGTATTTGTTAAAATTGGGATTTACAAAAGGAATAGCTGATAGTAATTTGTAGACAAAAGAAATTGAGAATGAATTGTTAGTTATAGTTATTTTTGTTGATGACATTATTTTTGGAGGAGAAGATGAAGCTAGTGAAAAATTTGCTAATGAAATGAAGACAGAATTTGAAATGAGTATGATTGGAGAAATGAAATACTTTTTGGGATTATAGATAACACAAAGAGAAGATGGTATCTTTGTAAGTCAGACAAAATACTTGAATGATTTTTTGAAAAGATTTGGTATGGAGAATTGCAAACCAGTTGGAACACCTATGGTTACAGGACATAAACTATCTAGTAAAGATGAGACACTTGCAGTTGAACAGAAGAAATACAGATCCATGATTGGTGGATAGCAGTACTTGACACACACTAGACCTAATATAGCACATTCAGTTGGAGTAGTAGCAAGATTTCAAGTTGAACCTAGAGAGTCACATTATGCAGTAGTAAAGAGGATATTGAGATATTTAAGAGGTACAATGGACTATGGATTGTGGTATGAAAATTCTGATGATTTTACCTTATGTACATATATTGATGTTGATTGGGGAGGCAACGTTGATGATAAGAAAAGAACTAGTGGTGGAGCCTTTTTTCTTGGAGGAAGATTAGTTTCTTGGTTGAGCAAGAAGCATAATTGTATTTCATAGAGTACAGCAGAAGTAGAGTATGTAGCAGCAGCAAACAATTGTAACCAGATAATTTGGATGAAACAAATGCTGAAGGATATTGGAATTAAGTTTGATGAGCCTATTGTCATACATTGTGAAAATACCATTATAGTTAGTATGTCTAAGAATCCTATATTTCATTCTAAGACTAAGCATATAGAGATCAAGTATCATGTTGTAAGAGAGAAAGTTGTAGATAAAGAAGTCAGATTGGAGTACAATAGCACAAAGGAGTAGATAGTAGACATATTGACTAAGCCCTTGCCGAAGGATACATTTGAGTATCTAAGAGGTATTCTTGGGGTTATGCCCCAACCTACTATTGAGTAAAGATGCAAATGGTTGCATCCATCTAGTGGTTTATACACTTATCTTTCTTCTAGACTGGATGTCGGTACTTCCTCTATGGGGGAGTATGTGTATTTGAGCTGAGTCATGAGGACTCTTGTGAATGTATTTTCTAAATAGTGTCTTTTGACATTGAGCTATTGTTTGACATAGTGATGGAATTTTTGTCATTGATGTCAATGGGGGAGAGAATCATGAAAAACATTAAGGAACTACATTTGTTAGAGATATTGAATAGGAAAATGAAGCAAGATTTGATTGATGAAGAGCAGCAGAGCAGTTGAGCAGCAGTGATTGGATTTTTGGAACATTAGATGTTTTTAATCTATGTTGCCATCAATGCTAATGGGGGAGATTGTTAGGAATGAATGCTTGATGATTGGTAGTCATTCTATAGTAGTGGTTGTTGCATTCATGACTATGATTGTCATTGATGTCAACACAGTGATATTCTGGAGTTTATCAGAGTAGCAGGCACAATCTTTCTTTGCGCAAATGGGATATTGCATTTGGGATTATGCACAGTTGATGGTATGTTCTTTTTTGTGTTATTAACCTATGGTTAAGAGTGCAAAAATAAATTCATTCATTCATGAAAGTTATAAGCATTTTGGTGGAAGCAGTATTCTGGCAGTGTTCTTGAGTAGCGATGTTTGGCAATCGGAGGATATCTCCTAATCGGGATGGAATCTGATTTTGTGTAGTTAAAGGGAAGTTTGAGATAGTTTTGGTGATGTGGTTCACTATGAAAAATTTGAGGTGACACGAGTGAAGAGTTATTACATTTGGAAGCTGACAGTTTTATGTAATTCTTGGTGTAGCGTGTTGAAATTATTATTTTGTAATTACATGCCGACTCATTTGTAATTATTTGAGTGTGGCATATAGGAAGGAATGTTTTTCTTGTTATGATATGGGATTATGAGATTATAATAGTTTTAATATGAAATTATGAAAGTTGTGATGCGAATGTATGCATGAAGTGAAGAAGAGAGCTAATTCAGTTGTGAAGGAAGACTTGCAAAGTACAAAGATCTGGATTTGTGATCTTGTGTAGCAGAGAGTGTGGTTTTGGAATAGTGTGAAGGAGGTAACATATTTCATATTATTCTATTGAAAAATTCTAAGATCTATTGGATAGTGAGTTCAGAGATCTTGCGTTGAAGCTGTTTGGGCAGTGGGTCCTTCAGTCTTCCATAACTCTTAATCGGGTTGGAATCTTTTAACAGGGATTCAAAATATCCTAATAGGGATTCATATGTAGTGAATGTATTTCATAAGAATCCTAATAGGGTCCATCCTCTCATAAGGAACTTTCATATTAGTACATCATTTTGTGGGCATCATTCCCACCGGGGTTTACTCTTTGATTAAGAGGTTCCCTAGTCAACATATTTTGTGTTATTGTGTCATTGTGTATGGTTATCTTTCTATGGTTGGTTACTACATTGATTATATGGTTTAAGTCTATCAAAGTTGATAAATGGTTTAATTATTAGATAACTGATTCACCCCCCCCCCCCCCCTCAGTTATCTTGGGGATCTTTACTTTCTAACAGATATTTGGTAGTTTGAATATGCATAGTACTAGAGAGTCACCTTGGACCAGATACCAAGTACTGATATTATATGGAGACCATGCAGGTGCATGTGAGCATGGAGAGATACAAATGTATAGATGAGGTACATGTAGAGATTCAAATTTATCAAGGCCAAGTACATCTACATAAAATTACTTTATTATTTTGATAGAGTCATGCACCATTTTGGTCTACAACAGGTTCCTCCTGTACTTATACCTTGGTATTCCCATATGTAGAGATATAGGGAGAGGCATGGGGACCATACCATGACCAATGGTTGATAGTGTGGTAGAGCCAGATGTGGATGGGGAAAGTGATATCATGGTAGCACCAATAGTTGAGGATGTCAGTATATTGAGAGACTATCTTAGATATCTGAGTGTGCACAACATCAAACCCATCTTCTTGGTGGACTAACCTATTAGAGATCCAAGACCATTCTATAGAGCACAACACAAGACAACTAGAGATGAGGATGATGATGATGATGATTTTGATGATAACAAGGATGGTGATGTTTCGAATGATGATGATCATGAGGCACCAACACCAATGGATACATGAGAGGATGAGAAGTTAGGAGACATACTAGAGGAGGCACCCATTGTGGTTGAGCATAGTGCATTAGAGGAGGAACCAATATTGACAGTGGAGGCCACCCCTTTACAATCATAACCACTAAAGACCTCTTCAAATATGCCTCCCCAAGACCCACTATGTATCAAAATCGAAGAAGAAACCTTGGAGCTCTCATTAATAGAAGTTGAAGCCTCAAAAGGGGAGGAAGTAGAAGGTAAAGTAACCTGCATGAACACCTATGAAAATATCTTCTTCTCAAATGTATAATGTTGAGTAGAAGAACCAATCCACTATGAGGAAGAAGACATATTAATATGAAGACCATAAAGGGAAGAAACATGCCCAGTTTTAAAACATTTCCCGTATCTAAAGGGAATCCCTTCATAGTACAGAGGTTGAACCCAACTTCCTTTAAAAGAATTAATCAAGATATCAGTAGGTAGACCCTTAGAAATATCTATGTCTACCAGGATACAAGTATAGATGGAGTGAAGAACATAAGACAAATCATTATCCACCTTGAGAAAGTGAAGCAAGTCATTAGCAATGCATAGATACCAAGATGCACTTCTTGGAAGGTTATGATGGGTTTAAGAGTATCATGATGTGTAAGATGTAATGATGGTGTGGAGAGTTTGGGATTAAAGTGAGTCATAGGAAGAAGATGGAAGATGGAATGAAAACATTGATTTTTCTTTTATATCCAAGTTCTTTCAAGAGAGAATTGGGAATCCATAGGGCATTTAATTTTTCTTGACTTTGAGATGCTTTTGATCGCAATTCTTTTATGATGGATTTTGGAATCCATATTTTCTTTGATTTTCTTCTTTTCTTGGAGAACCCTTGTGGTCTCTTGAATATTATTTTTCTTTGTAGTCACATGTTGATTAGATAGGACATGGTGATCTTTGTATGTAAGTGGATTCTTTTATTTCTAATTTTTATGTTGCACATCCAAATCACTTCCAGAAGACTCGAGAATTATGGATGAATGAGGCTAATATGACATTTTTAAATGAAGGGATGGATGGAAATTTTTCCAACCACTTAACTTAGTAAGGATGAGAGATAAAGGTTCAATATGTTCAAGTGTAAAGACATCAGTATTATGCTCATCATTCATGAATGAATATGAGAGATCAAGAAAGTTATCCTCCATAGAGCATTGTCAATCATGAGTTTTCCTAGAAGAGTCAGAGGATTTTAGAGTAGTATTATGTGAATCTAACTTAGATGACCTATCCCAAGGACTAAGTCCCTCTTCTAGTGGAAGAAGTGTGTGAATAGGAACTAACTCAATCCTAGACCTTCCTAAGTTCTTTGAAGCTGTCATAGGATGAGGTATTATATACCCATGATAAGTTTCAGTAGTTGAAGTGTTGCTTTGATTATGAGAAGATGGTCTAGGAGCCAACAAAATGATTTCCACATAAGGATGAAAATGATCTTCATTATCATCTTGATCGTCAGAATTGGATCTTTCTCCTCTTTCAAAATTTGTAGCAGGAGCATATCTGTGTATGACATCAACCTATATTTTCATTATAGCATATGATAATGAGTCCCACTCATATTCATGTGAGTCTATTTTACTATTGTGATACTGTCTAATGTAATCAGCTAGAGTGATTCTAGGAGGTAGATCTTCATCATCACTTTCCTCTATTTTAGAAGGTATATTTTCAACAACGAGAGCTTGTTTAGTATCAATAGTAACATAGTAGTCTAGAATAGGCATATACAAAGCCATATACAAGATATGGGAGATGTCAGCTAGTTGCCACTAATCAAGATGCACATGATTAGATTCATTGATATGTTAAAAAATAGTAGGAGTAGTAGTAGTAGTATTGGTATCATCACCAGCAGTAGGAGTTTTCTCAGGAGAGTGAGTGGGATTTTCTTCATAAAGACCATGTTCAGTTGGACCCGTAGGTTCATTTTCTTGAGGAGCTTGTAATGGCATATAGGGCTCTCCTTGATAGTCCATGTTAGGCAATGTTTCTATACCTTCAAAGTCTGTGAAAAATTTGCATTTATCTTGGAAAACTAGGTCTTTGTCCTTCTTAGGGTTTTGCAAAAATTTTATGCTTATGTCTGAAAGCCCTACCCTTGATCTATTTTCATATTAATTTTTCATGGAACCTAAGTCCTTTTCTAGCACATGGTTTTATTTCCTTTTGTTCTTCAGGTCTCGTAATGATTAAGTGTTAACAAGTTTCATCTAGTGATTAGGCAACTAAGGAATGTCATATGGTATTCATTGAATCTCTAAGTTCTTAGCAGTTAGTTGTAAACATTCAGTGACCTAGCAAATGTGTTGTCTTCAGTTCTTGTGATTCCTAAAAGTCTTCTTCAAACATCTAGTGACTTAGCATGGACCGTTGATGTAGATCTTGATCAACGATAGTCTTTATATCTCATGATTGACTAAGCAGTTACTGATGTATTCAATGATTCAACGAATAAGGTTACCTCTTGATCTCTTAATTTCAGTGGTTAGTGGCCTGGCATTCAGTGATTTAGCAAACAAAGCTTTCTCCAAATCTCAAAATTTGATAGTTAGGTCCCTAAACATTTAGCGATCCGGCGACAAGGCTCTTAATGAAGCAAGATTACCGTTGTCACTTATTCTCGTAATGTAACAACCAAGTTTTAAAAGATCTAGTGATTCAGCAAGGACCAAGATGGTGAACATGATCGATGGCTGGCACTTGATCTCATGATCTATCTGAGGTTAAGTAAAAGATGTAGTGACTTGGAGATAAAGGTTATCTCGTGTTCTCTGAATATAACTAGAGTTAAGAAAAGTGTCTAAAGAATAGGAGATCCATTTAGTCGTTGATTCTCCCAATGCAGCCATGGTTAGTGAAATGATTTGGAGAATAAGAGATTAAGTCTTAGTCACTCATTCTCTGAATATAACCTAAGGTTAAGAAAACTTTATAAGATTAGGAGATTTGCTTCATTCACTGAATCTCTAGATCAAAGGTGAGTTAAAGGAAAGGTTATGAGATCACATGAATTCCTTGGTCATGGAATCTCTTGATGGAAGCCTAGTTAAGACATAGGTTTGATGATTCAGTGAATGCTTTAGTTGTTGAATCTCATGATTAGACTTGGGTTGAGTAAAATATTATGAGATTATGAGAACGTCTCTAGTTGCTAGATTGCCAAATAAGATAAGGTTAAGTTCACCAGGTCATAAAGAAAAAAGTAACTCTGATGTGGATAGTGTAGTGTGATGGGTTGGAAAAGGCAAAAAATTGGCCAATCACAGTTCGAATAAGGGTTTTTAATCCATTTTCAAGGTTTTTTTATCAATGGAACAATAATCAAAGTTTGTCATCTTTTTTGAGAATTGAATGTGGCCTGTCAACTTCATACCTTACGGCTAGCCTAGTTTTGAACTTGGTTTCACGTAGGAGTGAATGCTAAGGTGACTAAGAAGAAGATTTGCATAGATTTTGATCATTCTTGCGCATTCATTGCTCAAGAATATATAGACAAGACACTCTCATTCTTACACTTATCAATTTTTAGAGAGCAAATTTGCGAAGCCAAGCTGTTGCAGAGTATCAATTTCAAAGAGATAGTTTACAGCAAAGAGTATTTTCAAAACATGAAACATGAGTCAACTGAAGGTCAGTCATGCATCATCTAGTGAAGGAGTACATGAGCAGGGTGGTGACCAAAAAGGAAAGCCAAATTATTCTAAGGAATTTATCTAGTTGCTCCTAGGATCAATGCAAAACAAGAAGGTTAGTGATGAAACCTTCATTGATTCCATAGCTAATTGTAGAGACCCTCTTACTCCAAGTCTCTCAAGCTACCATATTTTCAATTAATTCTATAGTAACAAGGATAAGCCCATTCAAGTGTGTAATGCGTGGAAGCTAGGATTAGGGAAATTGGTGGTACCTGATGTTTTCCTAGATGTAGATTTATTGACTGAATTGGCAAGCAACTATGATCCAGTCTCCAAGTCAATTTGGAGAAGTGACAAGTCAGCCCTAGTTACCCTAGATAGGGGATCATTTATGAAAGCCTTCAACCTATATACTTCCTCCTCAATAGAAATTGACCTAGAGAAGGAAAAATAAAAGTATAACAAGCAGATACAGCTTGTAAAATCCTAAATCGCCCATCATATGCCAAGAACTGGAAAATACATAGCCCCACTCCTTACCCATATGAAAGCCCCATATGAATTTCAATCCCTAAATTTCTACATGAAATACCTTGCTTATGGGTTGTGCTGAGTCAAAGTTCATGCATTACTCCTTGTTAATGTATTTAATTTTGTTTTTCAATGTTGACCATATGGATGTAAACATGTTGAGGCCTAGGAAAGTGAACAAAGGAGAACCAAACCCAGTATAACTTTGGTTAAGGGTTTGGAATTCTACATCAAATGAGTGTGAATTCAATTGTTTCTAGAATTGGATGGTGTACCCTCTCTTGAACATGATGGGCAAAAATGTCACAAGGCTCTGAGTGAAAGTGCTAAGGCTTCTGAGGCCTAGACAATATGCAGATAAGTGGCCAGTAGATCACAATTGGGGAGATTTCTACCTGGATGATAATTTCACTATACTAAGGGATTATGTGTTTCCTCAAGCCCCTCATGTTCTTCCCAAGTATATGCCACCAAGGACTTCTCAGTTGGAGTTTATCTAGTAGTTGATCTGGATAGACAAAGATATCTTGGATCCACACAAAAAGGAGACCTTTACTCCCAGAGTGTTTAAGGTAACAAATTTTGCAGTTGGGAAGAGAGCCCTACCTCATTTGTCTCAATGGCTAAATCAATTCATGATGGCTGTTGGAGCATATAGATATGTAGACCCTGAGGACTTCATTAAGAATGCAAGGAAGATTCTTCTCCCAAGCATTGGAGTCATGAAGGAGCAGGAGGGCTGTGATTTGGAGGATATCATTAGGAATATCCTAGATGAGGAATACATTGAAAGAGGATTTGGAAAAATCCAAGATTTGATGGATTTAGAGGAACAATTGAAAAAGGCTAAGATCCGCTTCAGTGGTTTCTTCCCCAATCTCCCATACATAGAAAGATTGATAAGATGATCCAAAACTATGATATCTTGTACAATCAATTGGACTCTTAGTTGGATGCCAAGGAGAAAGTTGAAAAGGGATACTCATCTTCTAAGTATGAGACTCATAGTCAGAGTTCCTATAAGGAGGATAGCCCACCTTAGAATGTAGAGGAGAAAATTCAAGAACATGGGAGTGATGCACCAAAGGAAAGGGATACACTTGAACCCCCTCAAAAGAAACATAGGATTGAGGAGGGAGAGTCCTCAAAGGCTCAAGGTGAAAGGAAAAAGATGGACATGGATTCTACCTTAGTACCAGGTGATATGTCTTATCATCACCTTATGAGAAAGAAGATAAGAGAATGAAAGAAAGTAGACACAGAAAAGGAGGTTGACCTGCCCCTGTTGTTGTGCCAAGATGAAAGAGAACTACTTCAAGAAGATCTCATGAAAGATAATGAATTCATCAAGAGTGATGAATTTAAAAACTTCTTGATTTGGAGAAAGAAAGAAGAGCTTGCTAACCAGGGAACTGAGGGTGTAGAGATAAGCAATAAAGTCCTTCAAGCCTTAGCTACATATGACCCAACATCAGAGAAGATAATAATTGAAGAGGCTAGGAAATTGGTCAGGTCAAGTGGGATGCCCCTAGTTCTAGGATGGGATTTAACCTTAGCCTTTATAATTGATCAAATAAGGAGACAGCCACAAGGTGGCTTGTCATATGAAGCTAAAATCATAGATATGATCAGAGGATGTGGCTATGACCCTAGATCTCAAACATTGGAAATGTTGTCTCTGGCTCCAAGGACACAAAAGCCCTCTCTTATCAGCATTAAAGATAAAATGGTGGGAGACAAGATTATCTAGACTGTGCAGAACACCAGTATTCTTGAAGTCTCAAAAATAGTTACTCATTTTTCCCACTTGAATGAGGCCAAAACTGCACAACTCTCTTATAGGTATGGGAGATTATTTGAGGAGTCCATCACATTGGCCAAGGATAGGGAAGAAAAGCTCATGAAAATAAAGATGTTAGAAGATGAGCTGGGGTCAATGAAAAGCAAGCTGGAGGAAACATCAAAGGTTGTCCCTCCTCCTACCATAGAGGCTGAGGTTGTAGAGGTCCTGATGACAGAGGTACCTAATGTGGTAGTAGGGGAATCAGATAAAGACAAGATGAAAATAACCTTGGATGCCCTAAAAGAGATCTTGCAATATAGGTTTGAAGTAATTAAAGGAAAGATGGACCTAGTCCATAGTTCAATTGTTATGTTGCAAAAGATAAATGGGAATGTGTTAGGGTTAGTTAGAGTCACCATTAAGAAGTGTCCAGGACCCTTAAAAGTTCATCCATTTGAAGTCCAATATAATGTGCCCCATTGATGGTCTTTCCCTTCAGCAATTCTCCAAGTATGCATGTACTTCAAATTGACAAGAAATAACCTCCTAGTCCATTAAGTTCAAAGTCGACTTTCCTTGGTTAAGTCTTTCCCAAGACTCATGCTTCACATGAACCACTTTGAACCTCTTTGAACTTTGGTTCAAAATAGTTTGAAGCAGTTCAATGAACAATTATTTTTCTAACACCTAGTTTTATGCAGGTGGACCCCAGTCTACATCACCTTTTTGTGGTGAACCACTTTGAACCTCTTTGAACTCTGGTTCAAAGAAGTTCAAAGAAGTTCAAAGAAGTTCAAAGATAGTTAGTGAGCATGTTGATAAGTGAGGTGACAGCTGATGTGATGGATGACATAAGCCGATGGTGAAGTAATGGTTAAGTTATTAATAAGGACAATTTGGATTTGTCACGAACCACGAGGCAAGATGCAATAAGGTTTTGGGTTGCAATTAATGAAATCTCCAACATGAGAGAAAGATATTGTTATGGGATGATTAATGATGATATTAAAGTTTTCAGATTTCAAGGACATCTTGCTACTAAGTGATTACAACTCACATCATTTAAAATTAATGTTCCCGACTAATGCTCATTAAAGATGGCTTTTCAGGGCACAATCTTTGAAAAATATAAATAGCTCTGTAAGTGTTCTCTTCCCATTATAATTTTGTGGAGTCTCAGCTGTGGGGAAGGAAATTGTTTTGGGTCTATGTAAATCAGGTAGCTCCTAAAGCTCTTTTCCATTTCCTATTGCTATTTGATAATATTGATTCAAGAGGGGGGGTTTATTTTTATTCCTCTGGGAGAGATGAGGTCTAGTATGCATTTCTTCAAGAATGTCAAGAATATGGAGTGTTGTGCCCCCTATTATCACAAATAAAAACCTGTTAGGGGTATCGGTAGAAAAATTGGCAATTGACCTCACAAACCGAGCAGCAGAAGAGTATAATTTAGAAGTCCTGTCAAGTGGGTTATTGGAAGCTGCTGCCTTTCCCCCATCAGTTGTGTGCCTAGAGTTGGTTCAACAATGTATTAACATATATGATGTTAAAACCAAGTGTATAATGAATGCAGAAGGCCAAACCCTTGTGCTAGTTAATAGAAAAACTATCATGAGTGTCTTTAAAATCCTAGAGGAATCCCTCGTCAGCTTCACTCCAACCCAATCTCTAGCTTAGTATAGAGAAAACATAGATAAAAATTATAGTCATGTTGCCCAGAAGTGGACTCAAACCAATTATAAGGGAGGATCTCGGTTACCTAAAGTTCTCACTAAAGACCATATGAAGCCACCCATTCAGGATGTGATAGTTTTACTTCACCGGATAAAAGGTTCAGAGCAAGCTCTCCTCTTTGAGGAATGGATGATTCATTTTATAGAAATAGTCCTGGAAGGAAGACAACATATTGATTGGGCAAAGATTATCACCAGTTCTCTCAGGGACCAACTTAAACAAGCCCAAGCCATTAAGAAGGAGTTATTTATGTCTTCCTATTTGATATTCTACCTGGCATGCACACATGATTTATTAGCCATTCAACATGTCCCTTGGAATGAAGATCTTTTCATCTATGAGTACTATCCCTTGCTAAGAAAGGATAAGATTTTAGAAGACTACAGGAAGGTTCATGATTTTTTTCTGGGAAGATTGTGTTAACAATTGGCAGGAGTTCCAAACCAAAGAGTCTCATTAGATGCGTAGAAATTGGTTCAAGCATTTAGAAGCTTTTATATTCAATTTCCATGTTTTACTTACATCCGGGTTAGAGGCTTTGATGAAGAACTTCTTAGACTCCCAAGGTTTGCTTTTGATTTATTTTATACTAGTAGAGGTTTGCAGGAAATTATTCATAGTTATTAAAATTACCCTACCAGAAGAAAAGTGGCCTTCTATGTTTCCAGTTAAGATTGGCAACTTGGCCTGTAACGGTATGATGGATGCTTCAGTGATAGGAAGCAATGTATTAAGTTTCCACATGCCATTCTATGAGGTAGGGAGGGGTTTTGATAATAAGGGCTTTGCTAAACAAGTTTTCAATCTAAGTAACTATCCATCACCTAGTTCACACCTTGAAGATTTATTGAAAGATCTTAGTAATGAAGAAGCAGTCTCCGAACAAGATCACTCAAGACTTGGAGTCCCACAGATCAACTGTTGTAGTTAAAGTTTGATATAAATGGAATAGAGGAAGATAGTTTCGAAGCTAGGAGTTCAGATGTTATCAATACAGAAGCAAGAAGTCTATTGGTTATAGACTGGAAAAGGAAAGAGGAAGATGACATAAAGTTAAGAGCTCAAACCATATTTGGGGTTACAGAAACCTAGTTGAAAGAGAAGAGAAAGAAAGGAGCAAAGAACCCCCCCTTTGAAAGGTGTAGTACTGGATCAGATCTTAAAAATATGAAACATGATTCATCCAATCTGTCTCCCGTGGTTCCTAATGCAGGTAAAATCACATCCCCTAAAATAAAGGTGGTTTCCAATGGGCATCCAACTACACCAAGATCAAGACCTAGAACAAGATCGAAAAGACATTCTTAGATGGCATCTTTAGGGCTTGACTTTCTGGATGTTGAGATTAATGATGAGGATATCTCCTTTCCACCGGATCAATAAGAAAAGGTTCAAGAGATTCTTACCAGTAATACATAAGTACCTCAGGTTGAAAGTACTCTTGTCAAAACACCTGACAACCAGATGGTGACTAGTTCAGTTCCTGCTTGGCTAACAAAAATAGTAAGTAAAAGGAAGAGTTATAAACCTGTTTCATTGCCTGTGAAAGAAATTGTCACCAAGTATGCCCCCCAGACCCCTAAAGTTAAAAGGATGAAAATAGATGCAAGACTATCCACTGATCCATCCACTGGAAAGGTAATGAAAGAGATAACAACTTTCAACCCTAAAGAAGAAACTCATGAACCTGAGGCGGAGGATTTTGAGATCATGAAAATGGAACTAGGGGCTTTGACCAGAGATTCAAAAGATCACATTTTCAAGTTCTTGGATGATCAAATGTTGAGTCAATCGCAAAAAGATGGGAAATAAAAATGTGAGTTAAAATAGTTGGTGTCAACCATGGCCGAGTTTCTCTCTTCACTCACCGATGTTGGAGCACTGCCACTGGCCCAGTCCCCTCAAGACTTTGATCTAAATTCAGTCGAAAGCCAAAAGCTCGTAAAGCAAATGCATCAGGGTAGAATTCTGATAGAAGTCATGAATTCCTGGATAAATAGTGTAATCAACGAAGGGAGTGCTTTCATATGAGAGTTTATATCTACCTGCTTAGATGGGGAAGGATTACTTGGCGAAATCCAAACTTTGATCCCAAACTAGGAAATAGAAGAAGAGAAATGCATAGTGATTGTCATACAGTTTCAAGAAATAGAGATGTATGGTGTGACTTAGTTCTTAGCAAAAAATTGGATGAAATTTATAGATCCCTATATGCTGTTCATATTGAAACAAAATTTTGGCTGGAAAATCACAATGGTTAAAGCTGTGATTTCTCAAGCCAGAGCAATAGAAAAGGAGGTACTAGATATGCATGCAAATGCCCTTAAAGACATCAAGATAGTAAATCCCTCAAGTTTTTTGCAAATAGATGAAGGTAATAGGGACACAGACACCATGGTTAAGGTCTTTAAAGATACCATGAATGCTCTCAAAGAAAATGAGGCACCAACATTTTAGGACTTCACCAAAATAGCAAACATGGAATCCATGTTGCTGCTAAACAGGGGGTAGTTACCTAAGTAGGCGGAGAGAATCAAGGAGTTAAGATGGGAGAAGAATGCAACTCAGGTAAAGTTGATAGGTTTAAAGAATCTACATTTCCAGCCAACATAGGAATTGGTGAACGTGTTCTGATTCTAGAACCTCGTACAAACTGCCACGTCAGAAGGCCCTGGAGGAAGTTAGCATTTTTTGGCATTTCTTTTGCCTTTCTTTCTCTTTTAAAGACATGTGTTATGAAACTCTTGTTTAAGTTGTATAATTGGTTTTTAATAGTTTTTCTGGTGTTCGAGAGGCTAGGTTTTTCTGGAGGCTCTCTTGGACCTCAACTAGAAATGCTAGAGCATTAAACTATTCAAGGGTTAGAAAATACAGATAGAAAAGAATAGATAGAAAATAGATAGTTTTGCTAAATAGATATCTAGATTAGTCTTTTATGTTCTGATATAGTTTGTGACTTATTTTGATTAGATTTTGATCTGATCATATATGAATATACAGATGCATGGTTTGATTTAGAACTTTGAATCAAAATCTGGAATGTATTGATTATTTTGAGAATTGGTACATTTGTATATGTGCATGTATTATTTATACTTAGTCACTCCCAGTTTCTTTTTAGTTATTTCTCCTTAAGTTATTTTATAGGTTCTTAGTTTTAGAAGTGATTAGTAGATCTCAGTTTTCTTCATAGTTGAATTTAATCATCTGTTGATTCTTAAAATTACCTCAATACCCAAGAGTATTTGAGTGTTCCTTTTGCACTTTTTGGTTAAAAGTGTATGTGTTTACTTTTATGCTGATAATTCATTGAAAATTTTACAAGGAAGTTGAACCTTCAAAATTTAGAGGGAAGCAATTTTTGATGCGTACCCAACTGTTGATAAATTATTTGTCTTCAAAGGCATAGATTTTTAATTGATTTCATTTGAGAAGAAGACAAATTTGTTTGCCAACAAATTTTTGGCGACTCTACTGGGGAGAGTCTAGTATAAAACACTAGGTTCTCCATTTATTACAATGCTACAAAATGGTGTTGCCACATAATGATGTGTTTCCTGTGCTTCAACCTAATCTAGGATTTGGAGACACATAAGAAGACATAATCTCAAGCCTTATTGAAGTAGCATGGAGATTTAGATGCAATAATCAACATTTTCATCAAGTTTGAGAAGTGCTTCAGAAAGAAGAAGAAATAGCTGAGTGACTGAGGGGTATATCAGTTGCTCATGAAGCAGTTATAGTAAATAGACTTGTGTAAGCCCTAGCAAGAGATTAAGGTCATTGCTGAATATTGAAGCTGGTAGAAAAGAGATACACCAGAGGCAATAGGAGTAGGGGATTGGTTGATGAAGACTTTGAAGCCTTGTGAAATCTTAGTTTTGAACCTGACCTTAATACCCGCAAGAAGAAGAAAACCCAAACTTTTAGTAGACCTTCTTCACCTCCACCTAGCCCAGTTGTTCCCCCCATTTTTTGTGCTATTGTAACACTAGGTACTGTGGTACCCACTGTTCTTAATATCTAGCTACCTAACATGGCTGTCAATCAACCCTAGGGTCAGAATATGGGCCCATTGAACTTAGGAGTTAATCAGCCTGCAAACTTGTCTAAAGGTGCTAATTAGGTTTTACCCAAGTTCAGTGGAGATGGAAAGGTAACCTTTGATGATCATCTAAGTGCTTTTCATACTACCTATGGTGTTATAAGTGTTCCTGTTAAAGAAGTGGCAGTCAGACTCTTTGTTAGAACCTTGGTTGACATTGCAGCTGACTGGTTTAGTCATTTACCCAATGGCTCAATCACCAATTGGAATGACATGAAAAATGATTTTGAAACAAGATTCAAAACTCTTGATAATGAGATTTCTCTATTGCTTCAGCTTAGTGAAATGAAGAAAGAGATACACAAGCCTATGCGGGAGTTTGTGGCTAAGTTTAATAGAATCTTGCAAAGGATACTGGCAAATTCTGCACCTAGTAATGAGAATAAGAATATTTTCTTCTTAAATGCTATCCCGCCTGATATAAGCTTTCACCTGTTAAAAGATGGAGTGGCTGATTTAGCAGCTACCCAGACAAAGGCTATTCAGCTAGAAGACACTCTCATAATAGCTGGAAAGTGGAAGATGGAAGTTCAAGATTCAGGAAGTACCTCATCTTCTACAACAATAGACCCTTTGATGCAAAGGTTAATGAACAATATGGCTATGCTCAAGAGACAATAGAATAAGGTGAGTTCTCCATATCAATCTCTTTATCAAGATGTTAGCCGAAGATAGTATAATCAACCTTCAGGAAAAAGTCCTCTCTTGCCAAGTTCACAACCTAGATTACAGATTGAATCCGCACCAAGAGAAATAATGTGTTCCTTTCATCTAACGACTGATCATGATGGAGAGTCCTGTCCTGATTGGTTAAGGTGTCTTCAAATCAATGCCACAAAGGACACCATTGGAATAGAAGAGTTGTGGGAAGAGAAAGACTCATTCGATATTGGTTTATCCAGTTCTTTTTATCTGGAATATGAGCTAGGCTCTGACAGAGGTGGGAGTGTTTTGGCAACCCTGCAAGATCCTTCTTGTGCAATTCTAATGAGAAATCAGAGGACACAAAAGTTTGTCCTTGGTTAAATTGCTACTAATGCTGATGCTAAACGTAAAGAAGCCAGAAATGGAGAGACTTCTGCATGCCCAAAGGGTCCTAAAGTGAAGATCTTACCAAGAGGTAATCCAACTCCTTCCTCTCCCTTTGACTTTGTTGAATTCTATAAAACCCCCAAAATCTCCATTTCCCTTGCAGAATACCTCAAAATGAATCCTAAAGAGCTAGATAAATTGGTAAAATATGTTAAAGGAGAGTCAAGTTCAAGCCCCCATTTGGATAAACCGCTCATAGGTGAGACAACCATAGTTGAAGAACCCCTGGTCTTTAAACCCCAAGACACTCCATAGACACCGTAAGATTTCCCCTTTGTTAATACGATTGAAAGTGAAATAGAAGAAAGAAAGCCTAATCCCTTCTATATCTCCTTATTGCTAAATGGCTAGAAACTCAGCAATGGCATTATTGACTCTGGCACATTAGATAACATCATGCCTACCTTGGTTGCAAGAGCCCTTGGTCTCACCTTGACTAAAACCTATGGCCATTGTTATTCTCTGGATGGGAAACAAGTACCGTTAATGGGTCAGGTTAAAGATGCTCAAGTCGTTCTTATTGCATACCCTGATAAGCATCTAAAATTGACTATCTTGGTAGTAGATATCCCAACTAGCTAGGATATACTGCTTAGTAGAACTTTTTGCAAAGATTTATGAGGAGACATTAAGATGGACCGGTTAGAGGCCATGATCCCAGTTGGTAAAAAGAAAGTAAAACTTGAACCTAAGCCTAAAAATAAGTATACTGTGGTGCCCTCGGACAACCCAAAAGCTCAAATCCTATATAAGGAGTGTCATTTTGACAACTATGTTATTTTGGCTGATCTTGAAAAAGATGGTGAAACTTCTTCTCAAAAAGAAGAGGATATATGGAAGATGGAGTTCAACGAAAGTTGTTCCAATTCAGGTTCAAGCATGGGGGTAGTTCTTTTTCCTCCTAATAAAGAATGTATTCCTCTTTCTTTCAAGTTAGATTTCAAAAATACTAACAATACTGCAGAGTACAAAGCCTTACTACAAGGATTGGAAGAGGCAAAACTGAGGGGAGTCAAGAAATTGGTTGTAAAAGGTGATGCTGAGTTAATCATGAAATAGGTGAGAGGGCAATTATCTGTTAAGAATGAGAGGTTAAAACACTATAGGAATTTGGTATGGGATGAGTTGGATTTCTTTGATTCCTTCTCTATACAGTTTATACCAAGAAATCTGAACACCAGAGCAGATGCATTGGCGGTATCGACTTCTCTGTTATTGCCTCACCCTGATTTTAAAACTCAGAAATATCAAATTGAGACAATTTACTAGCCAAGGATACTTGATAATGTGGAATATTGGAAAGTCTTTAATAGTGACTCCTAGCTAAGAGATTTCCTAGAATGTGCCATAGGTTTTTCTAATGTATATTTTGAAGGATCTAATAGTGAGTGTAAAGAAGTCTATCAAGATGCTGCAGTTAGTGATGGAGTGATTCAACTGAAAGGAAATAAAATTCCCAAAGGCCTCATCTCTCTAGAACATTTGTTCAGGAGGAAAGATGATAGTACCATTAAAGAGAAGATATCTCATGTGCATAATTCTAAAGAGTATGACAAGATTGATATAAGAGAGCAAGATAATCTGAAATGGATTTCTATTGGTCTGACTTGTACCTTGTCTGAAAAAGAAGACATGAGGAGGTTGCTTATGGACTACAAAGATGTCTTCACTTGGGGGTATGAGGACTTGAAGAATTTTAGAGGAGGCCTATTTGAACATCAAATCCCTTTAAAGCCTGGTGTCACCCCATTTCACCAAAAATTAAGGAACTATAATCCGAAAGTGTCTAAAGCCATATTAAGAGAGGTGGAAAAAATGCTACATGCTAGGATTATCTATCCCATCCACCATTCAACTTGGATCACCAATATAGTCCCTGTAAGAAAGAAGAATGACAAAATTAGGATCTCTATTGATTTTCATAACCTGAACCAAGCAAGTTTATAGGATAACTATGCCCTACCTGTGATGGAGCATGTTCTTCAAGTTGTTTCAGGATCTGAAGTCATGTCTATGCTAGATGGCTATTCTGGATACAATCAAGTCAGTGTGGCAAAAATTGACCAGCACAAAATGGCTTTCATCACCCCCTAGGGAACTTATGCATATAGTCATATGCCATTTGGGCTGATTAATGCGGGTGCAACCTTCCAAAGAGAAATGAATTCTTCCTTCAAGGATCTCTGGAACATAATTATAGTGGTATACTTGGATGATCTTACTATCTTTTTGAAGAAGAGAAGTCAACAGTTCAAGGATCTTGAGACGGTGCTCCTGAGATGTAGAAGTCATGACATCTCCTTGAACCCCAGGAAATCAACTTTCTTCATTGAGGAAGGTAAATTACTTGGTCACATCATCTCAAAGGATGGAATCCAAATTAACCCTGAATGGGTTAAAGCGATTCAATAGCTCAGCCTACCATCAAACAGGAGTGGATTGAATTCCTTCTTTGGTCAGGTAAATTTTTTGCTTGCATTTGTTCCTAAATTTTTAGAAATTACTAAGAATATGATTGATATGATGAGTGAGAAATTTCCTTTCAAGTGGAGTGAGAATGTGTGTCAAGCTTTCAATGATATTAAAAATGCAATATCTCAAGCGCCTGTGTTAAAGAGTCCCAATTTCAAAAAGGACTTTATCATTTATTGTTATGCCTCCGAGCATACCCTGTCGAGTATACTGATACAAAAAGTGTTAGAAAGTAAAGATCCCTAAGATAACTAAGAGGGGGGGGGGGTGAATCAGTTATCAGATAATTTATCCATTCAACAACTTTAAACAATATAATCAATGTACTGATCAACCATAGAAAGATAATCATACACAATTGCACAATAACACAAGATATGTTAACTAGGGAACCTCTTGAAAAGAGTAAACCCTGGTGGGAATGATGCCCACAAAATGATGCACTAACATGAAAGTTCCTTGCTAGAGGATGGACCCTGTTAGGAGTCTTATGAAATACATTCAGTACATATAAATCCCTGTTAGGAGATTTTGAATCCCTGTTAAAAGATTCTAACCCGGTTAAGAGTTTATGGAAGACAGAAGGACCCACTGCCCAAATAGCTTCAAGGCAAGATCTCTGAACCCACTGTCCAAAAGATCTTAGAATTATTCAATAGAATAATATGAAATATATTACCTCCTTCACACTGTGCCAAAACTGCACTCTCTGCTACACAAGATCACAATTCTAGATCTCTGTACTCACAAGTCTTCCTTCATCACTGAATTAGCTCTTTTCTTCACTTCATGCATATATTCGCATCTCACTCTTCATAGTATGCATTACAATAAGGAAAAAATTCATTCTTATATACCAAACTCAAATAATTACAAATGAGTCGGTCCTCAATTACAAAATAATAAATTCTACACGCTACACACAAAATTCACATAAAACTTTCAGCTTCCAATTACTGTAACTTTCTCCAAACATATCCTCAAATTTTGTGCTATGAACCACATCATCATTAATGAGTCTCCAAAATACCTTTAACTGCACAAAATTAGATTCCATCCCACTAAGAGATATCCTCCGATTTCTGAACATCGCTACATAGAAACACTGTCTAAACATTGCTTTCACCAAAATGCTCATAACTCTTACAAATGAATGAATTTATTTTTGTGCTATTAACCATAGGTTAATAACACACCAAAGAACATACCATTAACTATGCAAAATCCAATCTACAATACAACATGTGCGCAAAACAAAACTGTACCTCCTTTCCTGCTAATATCCAGAATATCAGTGTGTTGACATCAATGACAATCCAAGTCATGAATGCAACAACAACTACTACAGAATGACTACCAAAACACTTTGCATTCATTCCTAACAATCTCCCCCATTGGCATTGATTGCAACATAGATGAAAAACATCCAATGTTCCAAAAATCCAATACTGCAACATCACTGCAAAATATCAAATCAAATCTTGCTTCGTTTTCCTATTCAGCACTCTCATACAATCCACAATGTTTTTCATGTATATCTCTCCCCCATTGACATCAATGATAGAAATTTTACCACTAAGTCAAAAACAACTTAATGTCAAAAGACACTTGTTAGAAGAATACAATAACAAGAGTCCTCATGACTCAGCTCATAAACTCTCCCATAGAGGAAGTTCCAACATCCAATCCAGAAGAAAGATAGGGCTCATATACCACTGGACGGATGCAATCATCTACATCAATTCTCAAAAATAGGTTGGGGCATAACCCCAAGCATACCTTTCAGATACACAAATGTATCCTTAGGTAAAGGCTTTGTAAATATATCTGCTATCTGCTCCTTTGTACTTATGTACTCCAATCTTACTTCTTTTTCTGCAACTTTCTCTCTTACAACATGATACTTGATCTCAATATGTTTAGTCTTAGAATGTAAAATAGGATTTTTTGACATACTAACTGTACTGGTGTTATCACAATGTATAACAACAAGCCCATCAAACTTTATTGCAATATCTTTCAACATCTACTTCATCCAAATAATTTGATTACAATTATTTTCAGCTACAACATATTCTGCTTCTGCTATGCTTTGTGAAGTACAATTGTACTTCTTACTTAGCCAAGAGACCAATTTTCCTCCAAGAAAAAAGGCTCCACCACTGGTTCTTTTCTTGTCATCAATGCTGCCTCCCCAATCTACATCAGTATAGGCACATAAAGTAAAATCATCAGAATTCTCATACCATAATCCATAATCCATTGTTCCTTTTAGATATCTCAGTATCCTCTTTATTGCTGCATAATGTGATTGTCTAGGTTCTGCTTGAAATATTGCTACAATCCCCACTGAATGTGCTATATTAGGTCTTGTATGTGTCAAGTACTGCAATCCTCCAATCATAGATTTGTACTTTTTCTGCTCAACTGCTGGTGTCTCAGCTTTGCTAGATAACTTATGTCTAGTTACCATAGGTGTTCCAACAGGTTTAGAATCTTCCATTCCAAATATTTTCAATAATTCATTTAAATACTTAGTCTAACTTACAAATATACCTTCCTTGCTTTGTGTTATCTGTAATCCCAAAAAATATTTCATTTCTCCAATCATGCTCATCTCAAATTCAGTCTTCATTTCATCTGCAAATTTGTAACTACCTTCATCTTCTCCTCCAAAGATAATATCATCAACAAATATAACTATAACCAACAAACCATTCTCAATTTCTTTTGTGTATAAGTTACTATCTGCTATTCCTTTTATAAATCCCAATTTCAATAAATACTTATCCAATCTTGCATACCAGGTTCTAGGTGCTTGTTTTAATCCATATAAAGCTTTCTTTAACTTACATACCATATCTCCTTCTTGTGTCAAAGGAAAACCTTTAGGCTGCTCAATGTAGACTTCTTCTTCCAATTCACCATTCAAAAATGCTGACTTCACATCCATCTGATACACTCTGAATTTCTTGTAAGTTGCATATGCTAGAAACATTCTCACTGCTTCAAGTTTGCCCACAGGTGCAAAAGTTTCTTTATAGTCAATTCCTTCTTGTTGTGAATATCCTTTACATACCAATCTTGCTTTGTTTCTTATCACTTCTCCTTGTTCATTCATCTTGTTTCTGAATACCCACTTTGTTCCAATCACATTCTTGTCTTTAGGTCTAGGGACCAATTCCCATGTCTTGTTTTTTTCAATCTGCTCTAGTTCTTCTTTCATAGCATTGATCCAATGTTCATCTTCACAAGCTTCATTAGTAGTCTTAGGTTCAATTTGAGAAATCAAACATAAATGTACCTTATTTCGAGTCAAAAATCCTCTATCTAAACTTCCAATAACTTTCTCAACAGGGTGATGTCTTGAAGTATACCTTTAGGTGTCATAGTTACTAATCTTGTTCTGACTGTAGATTCTTCTCTACTTTCTAATCTATTTTCGTCTCTATTTTCTTCTCTATTTTCTTCTCTGTCTTCTTCAGTATGACTTTCATTCAGAAAATCACTGTTAGTTTCAAAAAATAATTTTGCATTTTCAATGTTAGGCTGAGGTTGTGCTTCTCCATCAGATTCATAATCAAGCATTCTTTCCTAAATTTTAAACTTCTCATAAACTTTTACATTTGCATTTTCAACAATTGTCTTAGTTCTTTTGTCATAACATCTATATGATTTTCTTTTTAAAGAATATCCAAGGAATATTCCTTCATCACTTCTAGGATCAAACTTTCCTATATCATCATCTCTTGTAATATAACATTTACTTCCAAAAATTCTAAAATACTTAACTGAGGGTGTATGTCCAAACCATAATTCATAAGGTGTCTTGTTTGTATCTGCTTTGATTTGTACTCTGTTCATAGTGTATACTGCTGTGTTCACTGCTTCTCTCCAAAAGGTTTTAGCCAAATCATTTTCAAACAACATAGCTCTTGCTGCTTCAGTTATTGACCTGTTCCTTCTTTCTACAATACCATTTTGTTCTGGTGTTCTAGGAGCTGAAAGTTGTCTCTTAATACCATTCATTTCACAAAAAGTGTTAAACTCTCTAGATGTAAATTCACCACCTCTATCAGATCTTAGACACTTAATCTTCATTCTAGATTCATTCTCAATTTTTCTTTTCATGATCTTAAATTTATCAAATGCTTCAAATTTTTCTTTCAAAAATGCAATCCACATCATTCTTGTAAAATCATCAACAAGAATCATAAAATACCTTTCACCATAGAATCCTCTAGTCCTAGTAGGACCACTCAAGTCTGTATGAACAATCTCCAACTTCTCTGTCGATGTGAACTTCTTATTGGGAAATGAACTCCTTTTCTTCTTTGCCATCATACATTCTATGCAAATCATGTTAGTAGGTTTCATAATTCTAGGTAAATCTCTTACCGCATGTGTAGTGCTCACCTTGACAATATTATCAAAGTTTATATGAAAAAACCTTTTATGCCATAACAAACTGTCATTAATCCTAGTTATTAAACATGTCATCTCAGTAGGATTCAATTGAAATACATTACCTCTGGTTCTGGATCCTTTTCCAATCAGATTTCCATCTTTATCTTTTATCACACAAGTTTTCTCAGAAGACCAAACTTGATAACCCTTATCAGTTAATTGTCCAACGCTTAGTAGATTATGTCTTAGTCCATAAACAAAGTAAACATCATCAGTGTTAGTCTTTCCATCAAGAGTAATAGATCCTATACCCTTAATCAAACAAGGTGCATTGTTACCAACCCTAACAATTCCTCCATCATAATTATCTAACTTAACAAACTTTCTTTTATCTCCAGTCATATGATGTGAACAACCACTATCTATAATCCAATCAGATTTCTTTTCAACTTGTGAAACTAATGCTTTTTCTTCGCTTTTATCAGATTCATAACTTTCTTCTTTAATTGCTACAAATCCTACTTCCTCAAAGTTATCATTATCACTGTTACTTAAATGTTTTTCAATTCCTGCTTCAAAATCTTCATCATTTGCATAATAACATTATTTAGATCTCCTAGGTTTGAAGTTGCTTCTATACTTCTTAACTCTTTTAGGGCATTGAGATGCAAAATGACCATATTCTTGACAAGTCCAACATTTAAAGATTTTCTTACCATCTAGTTCTCTTTTTACAATTAATGCAATACCTTCTTCAATCTTCTTATCTTCCTCAGATCTGCTACTGCTGGCATAATCTCCATTCACACTAGTACTTCTTGTAGGTCTAATGCTAAGAGAACTAAATGTTGTTTCCATTCTAGGTAGCTCTCCTGATAATCTCAAGTTTATCTCTGTTGTTTCTAATCTTCCAAGAAGAGTCTCTCTTGAAAAGTTTGATGTACAAGGTATCACTTGTTCAATCATTTGTGTTGTCTGCTTGAATACTGGTGTCAAAGTTCTCAAAATTTTCCATATCACTTCATTCTCTATCTTATCACCTCCATAAGACTTTATTCCTATCACAATCTCAGACATCCTACCAATATAACTTCTAATAGATTCATCTTCCATCATTCTGATATCTTCAAATGCACAAATCCAATTATGTAATCTAGCCTTCTTTGCATGTTCATCACCTTCAAAAGTAGAATGTAAAGCTTTCCAAATTGCATGAGATGTTTTCAAACATCTTACCTGACTATATTCATTCTCTGGTAGTGCTGATAAAAGTGCTTCTCTTGCAAGTATGTTACACATGAATAGATCTAGTTCATCTTTAGTTCTTGCCTCTAGATTGTCTTCCTCAATGATAGTCTTCTCATTCTTTGTAATCAACCAATAATTTGGTCCTAAACACAATAGATGTGTCTTCATATTTTCTTTCCAGCTGTCAAAATTTACTCTATCAAACTTAGGGCTTTCTTTTCTAAAATTCGCCATGGATCTCCTTAAGTTGTTAAACTTTTCTTTCAAGGACCTGCCGCTCTGATACCAATTGTTAGAAAGTAAAGATCCCCAAGATAACTGAGAGGGGGAAGATGAATCAGTTATCAGATAATTTATCCATTCAACAGCTTTAAACAATATAATCAATGTACTGATCAACCATAGAAAGATAATCATACACAATTGCACAATAACACAAGATATGTTAACTAGGGAACCTCTTGAAAAGAGTAAACCCTGGTGGGAATGATGCCCACAAAATGATGCACTAATATGAAAGTTCCTTGTTAGAGGATGGACCCTGTTAGGAGTCTTATGAAATACATTTAGTACATATAAATCCCTGTTAGGAGATTTTGAATCCCTGTTAAAAGATTCTAACCCGGTTAAGAGTTTATGGAAGAGAAAAGGAGCCACTGCCCAAACAGCTTCAAGGCAAGATCTCTGAACCCACTGTCCAAAAGATCTTAGAATTATTCAATAGAATAATATGAAATATATTACCTCCTTCACACTGTGCCAAAACTACACTCTCTGTTACACAAGATCACAATTCCAGATCTCTGTACTCACAAGTCTTCCTTCATCACTAAATTAGCTCTTTTCTTCACTTCATGCAGATATTCACATCCCACTCTTCATAGTATGCATTAAAATAAGGAAAAAATTCCTTCTTATATACCAAAATCAAATAATTAGAAATGAGTCAGTCCTCAATTACAAAATAATAAATTCTACATGCTACACATAGAATTCACATAAAACTATCAGCTTCCAATTACTATAACTTTCTCCAAACATATCCTCAAAGTTTGTGCTATGAAAAACATCATCATTAATGAGTCTCCAACATCCCTTTAACTGCACAAAATCAAATTCCATCCTAGCTAAGAGATATCCTCCGATTTCTGAACATCGCTACACAGAAACACTGTCTAAAAACTGGTTTCACCAAAATGCTCATAACTCTTACAACTGAATGAATTTCTTTTTGCACTATTAACTATAGGTTAATAACACACCAAAGAACATACCATCAACTATGCAAAAGCCAATTTTCAATACAACATGTGTACAAAACAAAACTGTACCTGCTTTCCTGCTAATATCCAGAATATCACTGTGTTGACATCAATGACAATCCAAGTCATGAATGCAACAACAATTGCTATAGAATGACTGCCAAAACAATTTGCATTCATTCCTAACAAAAAGATGAGAAGGGATAGGAAGCACCCATAGCCTTTATGAGCATGCCTCTGAAAAGACATGAGCTCAAGTATTCCCAGATGGAAAAACACACCTTTGCCATGGTAAAAGCAATGAAATAGTTTAGGTATTATATTCTACATTCCCATTGTACAGTTTTTGTGTTTGGTACCACGGTGAAAAGTATTTTGACTCAAAGGGAGATTGGTATGAATAATACAATAGTTTGGATAGCAAAAATTCAAGAGTATGACCTTATAATCAAGCCAACAAATTTAGTGAGGGGGAAAGGTTTATGCAAGTTGATAGCAGAAAATGGTGAGCCATCTAAAAAAATTGATGAAGTACCCATGGCATTGCTAGTTAGTCTAACCGACCCCTGGTTTTCTGACATGGCTTATTTCCTTACCTATGATGAGTGTCCTGATCACCTAAACCCCAAAGAGAGGCATAACTTGAAATTGAAAGCAAGTAAATATGTGATATCTCAGGGAATTCTATACAAGAGGAGCATAGATGGAACCTTTCTCTGATGTTTAGATGCTGAGCAACAGAAAGAGTTGTTGAAAGTGTTTCATGATGAGGCCTATGGGGGTCACTACTCAACTTTAACTACATTCAAGATTCTTTAGAATCACTTTTACTAGCTTGGCATGTTCAAGGACGCGTACCAGTATGTTCACAATTGTGAAAAATGTTAGCTTTTTACTGGGAGACCTCATCTTGTTGCCCTACCTCTTAAACTGGTGATTGTTGATGAGCCCTTCAAGAAATGGGGAATAGACTTCATGGGACCCTTGAACCCACCATCTAGTGCTGGGCATGTTTATATTCTTACAGCCACTAATTATTTTACTAAGTGGGTGGAAGCAGTCCCCACTAGGAAAGCAAACTCTTAGGTGGTGTTTGAGTTCCTCTTGAATTATATTTTTATCAGGTTCGGGGGTACCAGTTAAGATAGTAGAAGACAATGCTACATATTTTTCCTTTGAGGAGATCTTGGCTTTTTGTTATGAGCATGGCATATCTTTGGCTCAATCTTTTGACTATTTCCCACAAGGGAACAGTCAAGTAGAATCCAGTAATAAGAACTTGGTGGCAATAATGAAAAAATTGATGGATGACAACCCCTGTGAATGGCATAAGAAACTGTATGAAACTCTATGGGCGGATAGAATTACTTTGAAGCAAGCAATTGGGATGGCTCCTTTTGAATTGGTTTATGGAATAGGGGCACATGTATCACTGCCTTTGGAACTCTCCTCATCCAAGCTCCAAGCTATCATTGAAGATCAATATTTTAAAGATCCTCTAGAGAAATGTGTCATGCATTTGAGTAGACTGGAAGAAGAAAGGGAGGAGTTGGTACATCATATTACAAAGCATCAGTTGAAGGTTAAGTAGATTTTTGATATGTGGGCACAGCCTCGTAACTTTATGGAAGGAGATGAAGTGCTTCTATGGGACAAAAGGTAGGCACCCAAAGGATCTCATGGGAAATTCAAATCCTTATGGAAGGGTCCATTCCTCATTTTTGAAACTCTTGGTTCAAATGCTTTTCGGTTATCTTATACAGATGGTGTGAATCTACCCTTTACCTACAATGGGAAGGACCTCAAATTGTGTAAGCTTTAATGATATACCTAGTCAATATCCATGTACATAATAGGTAGCTTTTCCCCACTTTCCTTTTTGGTGTGTTGTTGCAATCTATTTTTCTTTCCCTTTGTTGGGTTTTTCTGTGAAACCAGTTATCTAGAGTTCTCTGCACATTGGGCAATATGTAGTCCCCAGCTAGAGCCAATGTTAGGGTCAATTAGAGTCACCATTAAGAAGTGTCTAGGACCCTTAAAATTTCATCCATTTGAAGTCCAATATAACGTGTCCCATTGATGGTCTTTCCCTTTAGCAATTCTCCAATTATGCATGTACTTCAAATTGTCAAGAAATAACCTCCTAGTTTGTTAAGTTCAAAGTCAGCTTTCC
Source organism: Chamaecyparis obtusa (assembly GCA_027943335.1). Classification (NCBI taxonomy): domain Eukaryota; kingdom Viridiplantae; phylum Streptophyta; class Pinopsida; order Cupressales; family Cupressaceae; genus Chamaecyparis; species Chamaecyparis obtusa. Next base: position 298,842 of record BSBK01009000.1, read on the forward strand.
TTGGTTAAGTCTTTCCCAAGACTCATGCTTCACATGAACCACTTTGAACCTCTTTGAACTCTGGTTCAAAGTAGTTCAAAGTATTTCAATCAACAATTATTTTTCTAACGTCTGGTTTTATGCAGGTGGACCCCGGTCTACATCACCTTTTTGCGGTGAACCACTTTGAACCTCTTTGAACTCTAGTTCAAAGAAGTTCAAAGAATTTCAAAGATAGATAGTGGGCATGTTGATAAGTGAAGTGACAATTGATGTGATGAATGACATAAGCCGATGGTGAAGTAATGGTTAAGTTATTAATAAGGATAGTTCAGATTTGTCAGGAACCACAGGGCAAGCCGCAAATAAGGTTTCAGGTTGTAATTAATGAAATCTCTAACACGAGAGAAAGATATTTTTATGGGATGATTAAAGATGATATTAAAGTTTTCAGATTTCAAGGACGTCTTGCTATTGAGTCATTACTACTCACATCATTTAAAATTAATGTTCCCGACTAATGCTCATTAAATATAGCTTTTCAAGACATAATCTTTCAAAAATATAAACATCTCTATAAGTGTTCTCTTCCCATTATAATTTTGTGGAGTCTCAGCTATGGGGAAGGAAATTGGTCTGAGTCTATGTAAATCAGGTAGCTCCTAAAGCTCTTTTCCATTTCTTGTTGCTGTTTGATAATATTGATTCAAGAGGGGGGGTATATTTTTATTCCTCTAGGAGAGATGAGGTCTAGTATGCATTTCTTCGAGAATGTCAAGAATATGGAGTGTCATGCCCCTATTATCACAAATATAGACCTATTAGGGGCATCGGTAGAAAAACTGGCAATTGAGCTCACAAACCGAGTAGTAGAAGAGTATAGTTTAGAAGTCTTGTCAAGTGGGTTATTGGAAGCTATTGCCTTTCCCCCATTAGCTATGTGCCTGGAGTTGGTTCAGTAATGTATTAATAGATATGATGTTAAAACCAAGTGTATAATGAATGAAAAAGGCCAAACCCTTGTGCCAGTTAAAGGAAAAACTATCATGGCTATCTTTAAAATCCTAGAGGAATCCCTCATTAGCTTCACTCCAACCCAATCTCTAGCTCAGTATAGAGAAAACATAGATAAAAATCATAGTCATGTTGCCCAGAAGTGGACTCAAACCAATTATAAGGGAGGATCCTGGTTACCTAAAGTTCTCACTAAAGACCATATTAAGCCACCCATTCAGGATGTGATAGTTTTACTTCACTGGATAAAAGGTTCAAAGCAGGCTCTCCTCTTTGAGGAATGAATGTTTAATTTTATAGAAATAGTCCTAGAAGGAAGACAACATATTGATTGGGCAGAGATTATCACCAGTTCTCTTAGGGACCAACTTAAACAAGTCCAAGCCATTAAGAAGGAGTTCTTTATGTCTTCCTATTTGATATACTACTTGGCATACACATAGGATTTATTAGCCATTCAACATGTCCCTTGGAATGAAGATTTTTTCATCTATGAGTACTGTCCCTTGCTAAGAAAGGATAATATTTTAGAAGACTACAGGAAGGTTCATGATGTTTTTCTGGGAAGATTGAGTTCTAAACCAAAGAGTCTCATTGGACGTGCCGAAATTGGTTCAAGCCTTTAGAATATTTTATATTCAGTTTCCATGTTTTACTTACATTTGGGTCAGAGGCTTTCATGAAGAACCTCTTAGACTCCCAAGGTTTTCTTTTGATTGTATTATAGTGGTAGAGGTCTGGAGGCAATTATTCATAGTTATTAAAAATACCCTGCCAGAAGAAAAGTGGCCTTCTATGTTTCCAGTTAAGATTGGTAACTTGGCCTGTAATAGTATGATGGATGCTTCAATGATAGGAAGCAATCTATTAAGTTTCCACATGTCATTCTATGATGTAAGGAGGGGTTTTGACAATAAGGGCTTTGCTAAACAAGTTTTAAGTCTAAGTAACTATCCATCGCCCAGTTCACACCTTGAAGATTTATGGGAAGATCTTAGTAATGAAGAAGTAATCTGGGAATGGGATCACTCAAGACTTGTAGTCCCACAGATCAAACTGTTGTAGTTAAAGTTTGATATAAAAGGAATAGAGGAAGATAGTTCTGAAGCTGGGAGTTCAAATGTTATCAATATAGAAGCAAGAAGTCCACTGGTTATAGATTGGAATAGGAACAAGGAAGATGACATAAAGTTAAGAGCCCGAACCATATTTGGGGTTATAGAAACCTGGGTGAAAGAGAAGAGAAAGAAATGACCAAAGAACCCCCCTTTTGAAAGGCATAGTACTAGATCAGCGATTAGAAATATGAAACATGATTCATCTAATGTGTCTCCTATGGTTCCTAATGTAGGTAAAATCACATCCCCTAAAATAAAGGTGGTTTCCAGCGGGCATCCAACTGCACCAAGATCAAGACCTAGAACAAGATCAAAAATGCATTCTTAGATGGCATCTTTAGGGCTTGACTATCTAGATGTTGAGATTAACGATGAGGATATCTCCTTTCCACCAGATCAACAAGAAAAGTTTCAAGAGATTCTTACCAGTAATATAGAAGTACCTCAAGCTGAAAGCACTCTTGTCAAAACACTTGACAACCAGATGGTGAATGGTTCAGTTCTCCTTAGCTGACAAAAACAGTAAGTAAATGGAAGAGTTATAAACGTGTTTCACTTCCTGTGAAAGAAATTGTCACCAAGTATGCCGCCCAAACCCCTAAAGTTAAAAGGATGAAAATAGATGCAAGACTATCCACTGATCCATCCACTGGAAAGGTAACGACAGAGATAGAAACTTTCAAACCTAAAAAAGAAACTCATGAACCTATGGTGGAGGATTTTGAGATCATGAAAATAGAACTAGGGGTTTTGACCAGAGATTCAAAAGATCACATTTTCAAGTTCTCAACCAATCAAAGGTTGAGTCAATAGAAAAAAGATGGGAAAGAAAAACATGAGTTAAAATAATTGGTGTCTACCATGGCCGAGTTTCTCTCTTCACTCACCAATGTTGGAGCACTACCACTGGCCCAGTCCCGTCAAGACTTTGATCCGAATTCAGCCGAAAGCCAAAAGCTTGTGAAGTAGATACACCAGGGTAGAATTTTGATAGAAGTCATGAATTCCTGGATAAATAGTGTAATCGACAAAGGGAGTGCTTTCATACAAGATTTTATATCTACCTGCTTAGATGGGGAAGGATTACTCGGTGAAATCCAAACTTTGATCCCAAACTAGGAAATAGAAGAAGAGAAATGCACAACGATTGTCATATAGGTTCAAGAAATAGAGACGTATGGTGTGACTCAGTTCTTAGCAAAAAATCTGATGAAATTGATAGATCCCTGTATGTTGTTCATATTGAAACAAAATTTTGGCTAGAAAAACACAATGGTTAAAGTTGCGATTTCTCAAGCCAGAGCAATTGGAAAGGAGCTACTGGATATGCATGCAAATGCCCTTAAAGACATCAAGATAGTAAATCCCTCAAGTCTTCCATAAATCGAAGAAGGTAATAGGGACATAGATGCCATGGTTAAGGTCTTTACAGATACCATGAATGCTCTCAAAGAAAATGAGGCACCAACAGTTTAGGACTTCACCAAAATAGAAAATGTGGAATCCATGTTGCTACTGAACAGGGGGTGTAATACCCCAAAAATGGGCTATAAGTTCATTAATCTCCTAAATCATCAAATCGAATGAAATCGACATAGAAGTCCTAATCTAAGGCACATCTAAACATCATTGAATCCTAATTGATTATCTTAAATTCTGCATCGGGGAATATTCCTAGCAATATTCCTAATTATCTTAATTATATTTAATTTAACGATTATTTGGCGATAAATCACATTTATCCTAAGTTTGATTAATTGAATATTTTCATATTTAATTAATTAGATTTAATATCTTGCCACTTAATTGTTTAATTAAATTTAATTCTATCTATTATTAATTGTATTATTTAATTTTGACAATAAATCAAAATTCCTATCTTTAATTGATTAAATTCTTATTTAATTAATTAAAGCATGTTGTCATTATTTAATAATATAATTTTTAATAAAAGTTTGATAAAATAGTTAATTAACCCATAAATTAATTATTTTATTTCAAAAATCAGTTAAGTCGAGCATAAATCACTTTATTTATTTATTAAATCATAATTATCCATGTGCACATAAAAGGACCAGTTAAACTCAAAATTGGAAAATCAATGCAAGTTGTTAGCTTTTTGAAACTCAACATTTTTTGAGTTTTAAAGTTGATCTAAACTTCTAATTCGAGTTGAACTGTGCTTTTGCATGATTTTTGTGACTTAATTATCTATTATTTAAAAATAACTCAAAAATCAACCTGAGTTATTTGAGTGATTTATGGATTTTTCTCATGCACCTCCAAAGCCCTGGATTTCTATAAAACCAAGGCTCAGCTCTTCAATTTCATATCTTGCAAATTGCAAACTTACTCTACAGGAATCATAGCATATTAGATTTGGAGAATTTGCACAATTGGAGCTTGAAAGATAAATTTGAGGATTCAAAGCTTTGGGAGATCAATTTCAAATTCATAGCTTTCATATTATTGTTAGAATTTTCATTCTCATATCATATCATTTCTAGATTAGCATTGCATATCAATTTCCATATTAGCATAGATTCATATCAGTTTTTCATTATTATTGCATAGAAAATCCAAAAAAATAGATTAATTACATTCATATTTTATATCAGTTTGGCATTCAAATCCTTCATTTAGGTGTCATCTAGGTCACTAATCTCGATAACAATCTGAGAACATTAATCTCGCACCTACTAGAAGGCAGTAAATCGCTTGGTTAGAGTAGATTTTAATTTTGCATGATTTTGATTTTTGCTAAACTCTAATGTTTTACTGAAGTGTTGTGTCTATAGATCAGGTACAAAATTCACACACACATTTCTAGCACCCACTGTGGGGTAACCCACCTTTACATGCTAGTTTTGATTTTTTTTTTGGAGCTAAAGCCCTAAAGTTTCAAAGATTTAATTTTATCTCTCAAATGGCTTGGTGTTTTTCTTTGAAATTGTTTATGTAGGTTGGACACGTATTGAAGAATCTATAGTAAAAAATTTAAAATTTTCTGAGATGTTTTGAATTTTTAATAATTTTTTCTTGAAATTCCAGAAAAAATTAATATCTGACACAAATCAGCATATTTTTTAGAAATTTTTATATTTTTGGAAAGCTCTTTAAATTATACAAGGGGTTTATTCTTTATATTTTAAATTTGGATACAATATAATAGCTCAACTAGTCAATTTACAAAAACTGGTCTGTTTTGATAAAATGGGTCTCTAGGGCACAAATGAAGAGATTTTTTTAAAATTTTTACATTTTTGGAAATCTCTCTATTATTTAGTAGGGGTCTCTATTTTCAATTTCTATTTTTGTGGCCAAAATCATAAAAGAAAAATCAGATCTTGTTGACTAGGTTAAATGCAGCAAAAAAAATAAAATTTTGTGATGGGTATGCACTTATTTTTTTTACATAATTCAATGAATGATATGGAAGTCATTTGGGTTAATTTCTGGTTGTTATTGCTGATAATAATTGATTTTTAGAGCTAACCCTATGGTTTTCATAAGTTGAATATATATTACATATCTTGTTTGCTTGTTTGCTTGTTGGAGAGTTCGTCACTTGCTTGCATGGAAAAAGTGCAAGAATTGCTCAAAATCAGGTAAACATCTACTAAGCGCATTGTGAGGATCTTAGGTATTCCACTTGTGCTGATAATATTTTGATTTGGGGCTTAAAATAAATCTCTCGTGTGTCTAGCTTGGGTGATTCTTTTCATGCTTTTATTTTACACACTTGCATAATTGATACTAGGTTGTGACCCATTAAGGATTCATTAAGTAGTCTCAGATACTTGTGATTGATCTTGATTGCTATCTTGGGTTATTGGACTCGCTAATCCACCGGCCCCTCATTCCACCCTGTGGTTGCAATCTCAGCACCATAAAGGGGTGGGGTCAACAGGACAGAAGCGTTAAGTGTTCCACCAGGCAACCCTTTTGTGCTTTTAGTAACTCACTTGTTTTCTAAGTTGGGGACTCATTTTCAGCTTGTGTGAGGTGTTAAGTGTTCCACCTTGTGGACTCATCTCATATTTGCTTTAAGTGTTAAGTGTTCCTCTTTTTGCTTTTTGGGTACTTTTGGTAGATTTTCTTTTGGAAACATACATCTGTGCTCACATAGTAATTAGGCCCTGTGAACACTATTCATGATTCTTGAGAGATTGGATTCCCAGTGAAATCTTTCTTGAGGATAAAATCCTTGTAGGTAGGGAGGATACTTAGTGCGTCTCACATTCAACTTGGTTAGTGCGTCTTCTCTTATTGATCGATACATTCTCTCCCAGGAGAGGTTGATAGATCACGTGGGGTAGACATCACGAGCTTTGGTGAATCAAAATTGGTTAGTGCATCTTCCCTTATTGATTGATACATTCTCTCTCTAGAGGGGTTGATAGATCATGTAGGGTTGATATCATAGACCTTGGTGAGACAAACTTTGTCTTAGCATGTCGGATTAATTTTCTTTCTTTGTTTGGGTTAAAAGTGAAGAGGTATCAAAACCTTAGATCTGGAGCCAAGTCCCCTTGTGGTATCATACTATGAGTCACCTTTAGAGAGGGTTAACCGTAGCGGACATTCCCTTCATAGGGAAAACTGCGTTGATAGAACCTTAAGCGGTAATAGCCATTTTCACCATGGTAGTGACAGCCACTATATAAATGTCCTTGTGGAAGAAATCTCCATGGGTATGGTTCATTGTTGGGTTGTCAGATCTCCCTAGCAGCTCCTGAAGATTAAGTTCTCAGACTATGTCAAAACCCTGGTGCACCAGGATTGGAGTTCACCCCTTTGGATCATAAAAGTTGCAGAGTCAAACCATTACTAAAAACCCTAGCGAGGCCACCATTTCATTTTATAGGGTATATGTGCATTATTGCAAAACATTTTTGGAACATACACAATTAGTGCTTCTGAGGATTAGAATGAATAAGTCACTTGATTGTTCATGTGCAAGGTTGCTTTTTCCCTTGTTCATTTTTTTCAAACATGCTTGAAATCACTAGCTTTCTATTTTGCATGTTTGTTTATCTATCTGGTTACTAAAAATGAACAAATCTGTTACAATCCTCAAATCTGGACATTGAAATTTGCAAACAATTCAAATCTAAAAACTCAAAATTTGCAAAATCTGAAGTAAAATCCTTTTCTGGAGTCAAAAGTCATCTCAGGAGGTTAGAAAGTCATACGAGTTTCTATCAAGTGTCATTTCATTACAACCCATCTATCGTATGATTGAGTACCCAGTGTCATACGAGTTTCCATGCCAGCAAATTCTAAGAGTCAAAATCTTGCTTGCAATTATCGTACGAGTTTTGCAACTGTCGTTTCACAGCATACCCACTGTCGTACGAGTCTGCAGAGTGTCATTTGGAAATTTTTTGAAAAGTTGTCAGAAAATTGTCAGAATTGCCAGATACTTCAGCTTTTTCAGCCTATTTCCAGAATCTGTCGAAAGAATCACTGTGTCAAGAATAGAGCAATAGCTATTGAGAATCAATACACATGTCTCAAATAATTAGTACACAAGAGGAAGAAGCTCTAATCACCGCTATGATGAAGCAGCTGCAAGCTATGCAAGTCTAGCTTGACAAACTTGAGAAAGAAAAGGAACCTAAAGAGTTCTCCATGGAAACTCTATGCTCTTTTCCATTTGATAAAGACTTGTACATGTCACCATGCCCTCAGAAAAAATGTGAGCAACGTGACAACCCTTATGATACCTCTTCCACAGAGAGTGACACATCAGGCTTTGGAGACTATGATGACTATGATGATAGACAATGTAATGATACCTATGACACCTCTGTTCCTAAGAGTCCTCCTCGTCGTGTGTTCCTACTTACTACAAATGGGCGGTCACATTGGATAGATCTTGATGGTGATCCATATGATTCTAATTTTGAAAGATATTTTGATAGCTTTTGTGGACAATACCTTGATTATGATCCATCTACTACTGTTGAGGACTATAAAATGCATCGTGCTAGCTTGAAGCATCAATATTATAAGAATCCTTCTCCTAAAGACTCTCCTGCTGAAAATAAAGATTATCTTCTCAAGCAAGGTCATGTTAATGTTGAACCTTTGTCTAGTGATGGTTCCCTTCCATCCCCTACTTCCTCCAATACCCATACATTTCCTAAAGCTTTCGAGTCTTTCAAATCTTTCATAGAACCTTCATCCGACACAAGCCCTGATACTTTTCATGCGGTTCCCTATAGTTATCCTCCAAGGCTACCTCTTAAAGAAACTCAAGCTAACCTTCACTTGGCTGCAAATACTTTCAATAATGATAAACCTAAAGAGCCTAAGCCTTCATATGCTATAATCCCTACTTCAGCTAGTCCTCCACCATCTCTTCCAAAGTCATCCATACAATCCCAACATGCTTCCTTGTCCTTAGAAGTGGCTCCATGTCAAGAGGACTCTAAAAATGATAAAGAAAAGAACATAAAGAAAGATCAAGATCAAGAACCCTCCATGTGATCCACTCCTTTTGCTGATGTCTCTTATCCACTTCATGGTTCTTTTGATCCTGCACACCCTTTTTCATGCATTCCACCATGTCTTAAGTCTTCTCCTAAGCAAGATCAGGCTACTACTTACACTGTTGAGCTTATTGACAATCAAAATGACCTTACTACACTTGCGCTTTCCAAAGATGATACTTCAATTAAGGTTGGTAAAAATAGTGTTGTTACTTCCAATGTTAAGCCTATTGAAAATCAAGAGACAAATTATGCGCTTATGCTATCCCAAGATCCTTGTCAAGATCAAAGTCTTCCATCTTCTTGTTCTACCACTCCATGTTCATTTCCACTTTCTACTCTTCCTAAGTCTTTGCAAGCTTTGAACAATCTTATCAAAGAAGGTGCTCATATTCAAGATGTCCACAATTCTATTGAAAATTCTAATGCTCACTCTAAAGATGCTGATATCCCTGGTTGTCATATAGATGCCAATGAACTTGTTGATTATCATTTTGCATCTTCCACTTCCATCCTTGGACCTCTTCCACCACTACTAAGGGCTTCACGTCTTCCTTCCATATCGGGTCCTTATGTCCCTTCACTTTCCCCTCCTAACTCTCCTAATTCGCCATCCATCTTGGGTCCTTACATACCTCCATCTCCTATCTTTCCTCAAGATGAACATAGATGCATACCCTTGAATCCTTTTCATCCACCCACCCATCTAAACCAGTCATATCCTTCTTCTTCCATAAGTCCCAAGTCTTTTGGAAGTAACTTGAATGTTCAATACAAGGAAAAGAAGCAATACAAGAATCTATCAAAAAAAAAAGATCACCATATCTCCTCTAATCGACATAGAGGCATAAAGTCGAAAGAGATATCTAAGAAAAAAACTACAAGAAAAGTATGGGTTCCAAAATCCATCATTGAAGATATTCTCTCTAGATCATCAAAAGAAAATAAAAAGCCTATGGCTATATGGATTCCAAAGTCTCTCTTGAAAGAGTCTGGTCTTGAGCAAAAAGTTAAGTTGACATTCAAGCTTCCAAAGACTTCCACTTCATCTTCTTCCAAAAATATTCTTCCATTTCATGTGCCTAAACCACAACCTCTGCTATCCATTCACCATATTCCTTCACGTATTCCTTCATTCACAATTCCTCCATCCTCTCACCACCCTTCAAGGTATGTTTTGATGTTGATCTTTCCTTCCTTTCCATCTACCCTTTCACAATCCTTCCATGCATTATCCTTCTACCTTATATCCTTTTTCCTCATTTGCCTATTCCTCCTATCTTCCAACCTCACTCACTTTACATAAAACCCTATCCTCCATTTTTATCTTCCATAATCATTTCCCTATCAGCATCTTTGAGCATATTATTTGAATCCTTGGTATATCATGGTTTATCCTTTCAAGGAGCATTATCTAAAAAGCTTGCCTTCTTCCAAAAAAAGAGAAATGAAATTTTTTTTGAAAATGAGCCTTGGTGAAAACTTGGAAATAGGCACCTTGGTAGCAAAAGTAAAGAAAAATAAATTCGTCCTATGGTGAAAACCACTCCCTTGTGGCACCTTGGATAAGTACCGTGATGAAAACCTGGCAATCAGGCATCATGCGTAGTTCTTCTACATATTTCATCGATTCTATCTTCTCTCTTTGATCTTGACAATGTTGATCTATACATGAACATTTGGCTATTTTGTGAGCTATCTTACGATGATCTTGCTTTCATTCCCTTCCTGTTTAGCCTTCATATTTATTTTCCTCCATTCATTCTAGTCTTTTTCTATCATTTCCCCTTTGGTCTTGATCCAATAAAAAAAGAAAGAAAGAGTAAAACACGATGCTATGAAGCCTCTTGACATGTCTACTCCTTTGGACTACATCCTGTCCTTCTTTGACATTATGCTTTTGTGACTTATCTTATGTTGGCCTTTCATTGCTTGTCCAAATGCACTTTACATGACAAATTTTCCCTAGCTTGGGTATTCTTGTGGAGTTTGACCTTTGAGGATTTCTTCCCTTCATTCTCCTTCATTCTCTCGTCTTCCATCTCTTCCACCAGCTTGCCAATCCCTCTTGTTCTCCACCTTGCTAGACATTGGGACTGCACGATATGATCTTGCTTGAGAGTTTGCAATGGAAAAAGATGCTATCAAGTATACCAAGTATCAAAACCAGTATCAAAACAAGTATCAGAACTAGTATCAGAACAAGTATCAGAATGCCTATAGGGGCTACACCTTTCACTTTAGTTTATGGGTCTAAGGTGGTACTACCTATTGAGGTTGAAATCCCATCACTAAGAATCAGAATGCATGGTCTAGTAACTGATGATGACTACAGAGTGTCTAGGTTACAAGAACTGGAACTACTAGATGAGCGCAAACAAGCAGCATATGATTATCTTAGAGTATATCAGAAGAGAATGTCTAGAGGCTACAACAAGAAAGTCAGACACAGAGAATTTCAGGTTGGCGATCTAGTCTTGAGAGAAAATCCTAAAAATCAATCCCATCGAGAACGCAAGGGGAAGTTCGAACCCAACTGGTTGGGTCCCTTTATTATCACTGCTACTTTTGGCTCTGGTGCCTATCAACTCTCAATGACTGAAGGAGAACAGCTCCGAGAACCAATCAACGTTCTCCATCTGAAGAAATTCTACGCCTAAGGCATTCAGTCTATGGTAAAATGTCCTGAAAAAATTATAAAAATAAAAAAAAGTCCTAAAAAAATGAACATCTTGGTGAAAACCTAGCAATAGGCGCCTTGATGATTCACAAAAAAATCAAAAAATATCAAAAGTACAAAAAAATTGAAAAAATGAAAAATACAAAAAATTGAAAAAAAAAAAATACAAAAAAAATGAAAAAGAAAAAAAAGTGCCTTGGTGAAAACCTGGAAACAGGCACCTTGGTAGCAAAAATAGAATATCTGCCAAGATGGTGAAAACCCAGCAAACGGGTGCCACTTGTTTCAAAATGCTCCATCTATCAGTGCAATCTTGGTCTTTCCTAGCTTTCAGTCTTGCTTTAGTTTGTACATATCTCCCGGTTTGTTTCTGCATTCTTGTTCTTAATAAGCCAGTTTGTACACCAATCAACTCAAGTGTATGTATCTTATCAATGCTTAACACTTGGGGGCAATCAATGTCATATCCTATGGCTTCCCATGTATCTAAGATGTATCATATCCAGTCAGAGTCCTTTGAAGCTTCATGTGATTTAGTCAGTCTATCTCATCTCTAGAAAGGATTTTGCATCTACAACAACAATCAAACACAAACTGAAAGCAATCTGTGCTTTTCATGCTTTTATCTCCTTGTATGCTTACTGATTCGCATTGAGATTTTTGCATATTGTGTCCCTTCGAGCTCTTCGATGATGTCCTTTATAGGATTTAGAGAGTGATGACTAGGGGCATAATCTTGTCTTTGTCTTCTGCTTGTATGTGAAAATCTAACATCTTTGAAAATTTTGGATTGAAATGGTGTCCGACTGTAAGAGCCTCTATCTCGAATTGGATGGCCATGCATGCCTCGACCATTGATACCCAAAAAATTTAAGGAAGTTTGATCTAACTATTATCTTTTTGAGTGAGTTCTTTCTCCTACTATGAAACACGATCTTACCTAAGGATGTGAATGATAAAGGGTCACTACGGGTAATTCACATTGGATTTAGAATGATCTCTTGGCTATTTGATGTGTTTGTCATGCAAGGCGTATTCAGGTCATCACGACGTTTATGTTTTGATGCTTATACAAATTGCTATATCAAAATGGACATGATATTTAGGTCATCTTGGCGTTTGTGCCTTGGTGCTTATATCTAATCTGACATTCCGAAAACAAAATCAATATTCATATGTCCATGGTTGCCTAGCCAGTGGGTGTTGTATTGATTCTTGCGCATACAAATCGATATTCATATGTTTATGGTTTCATAGCTAGTGGGCATTGTATTGATTTATCCGGTTACCTAAAAGTTCAATGATGATAACAAATTGACATATGATCAGTGACTAGGTCCTAGGTCTTAGGTTGCATTTCATTTTGCATGTCTCTTTGCATGTTTGCATGTTTGCATGATCTCACAATGGCTAAATGAACTTCAATGCTTAAACGATTCTTCAAATTGCATCTTCAAATCTAACAAGAGCTGAATCTTACATGAAGGTTCCTCCAATGAAACAGCAAGTAGAATCCTTTTTCGGGATCAAAATCAAAATCTGAGATTGTTTATATTATTAACTACTTGCATATTCGACCTTCGATCATCACAGAAATCCATAATTCAACTTAATTGATTATCTTACATCAAACTATCAAAATTTTAACTTGGTCAACCATGGTCAACTCATGGTCAAACCTAGTCAAACTTGGTCTTTTGGACCTCCAAACGATGTAGGATGCGTTCTTCAATGTGTTTAACCACTTATCAAATCAATTAACATGCTTCTAACCATATCACACTGACTTTTCTTGTCAGATTTCAATTTTAATCCCAAAGGGGGCATGGTATTGCACATCATTCAAGTCTGTAAATCTAATTTTTTTTGGAATCTGTTATCTTTCATCAGTGATCAAGACAACAACCACGTCTAGTTGCTGATTCATCAAAAGTCCTCATCACTCGGGGCAAATCTATCATCACTTGGGGCATATCAAATTCATCAAGACCCATATCAATCTGGTATTCTCCTAATCTTGTAAACTGTATAAGTTTTTGCAACCATCGGGTCATAGTGTTCTTTCCTTGGTTCTTCGGCAACTGAAGGATTCAGATGTGATACCTGCTAGTTCTGCTAAGACAATCGAGTCTAGAACTGGTCACTCACTTCTTTGCAATCCTAAGGTTTGGAATTAGGCGTTTTGACACTTTTTCGCAATCATAGGTTCATTTGCTGTTATAGTGAACATTATCTTTGGTCATTCTGGACCTATTATCTCCATATCAAATCAATATCAATCAGCTTCTGTCTCATATCAATTATCAATTTCAAACATCAGTTTCATATCTTTATCAAACATAGACTATCTTTGAACCACTGCGCTTCGCACAGTAATTCAAAGAGGGGAAAAATGTAATACCCCAAAAATGGGCTATAAGTTCATTAATCTCCTACATCATCAAATCAAATGAAATCGACATAGAAGTCCTAATCTAAGGCACATCTAAACATCATTGAATCCTAATTGATTATCTTAAATTCTGCATCGGAGAATATTCCTAGCAATATTCCTAATTATCTTAATTATCTTTAATTTAATGATTATTTGGCGATAAATCACATTTATCCTAAGTTTGATTAATTGAATATTTTTATATTTAATTAATTAGATTTAATATCTTGCCACTTAATTGTTTAATTAAATTTAATTCTATCTATTATTAATTGTATTATTTAATTTTAACAATAAATCAAAATTCCCATCTTTAATTGATTAAATTCTTATTTAATTAATTAAAGCATGTTGTCATTATTTAATAATATAATTTTTAATAAAATTTTGATAAAATAGTTAATTAACCCATAAATTAATTATTTTATTTCAAAAATCAGTTAAGTCGAGCATAAATCACTTTATTTATTTATTAAATCATAATTATCCATGTGCACATAAAAGGACTAGTTAAACTCAAAATTGAAAAATCAATGCAAGTTGTTAGCTTTTTGAAACTCAACATCTTTTTGAGTTTTAAATTTGATCTAAACTTCTAATTCGAGTTGAACTGTGCTTTTGCATGATTTTTGTGACTTAATTATCTGTTATTTAAAAATAACTCAAAAATCAACCTAAGTTATTTGAGTGATTTATGGCTTTTTCTCATGCACCTCCAAAGCCCTGGATTTTTATAAAACCAAGGCTCAGCTCTTCAATTTAATATCTTGCAAATTGCAAACTTACTCTACAAGAATCATAGCATATTAGATTTGGAGAATTTGCACAATTGGAGCTTGAAAGATAAATTTGAGGATTCAAAGCTTTGTGAGATCAATTTCAAATTCATAGCTTTCATATTATTGTTAGAATTTTCATTCTCATATCATATCATTTCTAGATTAGCATTGCATATCAATTTCCATATTAGCATAGATTCATATCAGTTTTTCATTATTATTGCATAGAAAATCTTAAAAAATAGATTAATTACATTCATATTTCATATCAGTTTGGCATTCAAATCCTTCATTTAGGTGTCATCTAGGTCACTGATCTTGATAAAAATCTGAGAACATTAATCTCGCACCTACTATAAGGCAACAAATCGCTTGGTTAGAGTAGATTTCAATTTTGTATGATTTTAATTTTTGCTAACCTCTAATGTTTTATTGAATTGTTGTGTCTACAGATCAGGTACAAAATTCACACACATAGGGGGCAGTTACCTAAGCAGGAAGAGAGAATCAAGGAGTTAAGATAGGAGAAGAATGCAACTCGGGCAAAGCTGACAAGTTTAAAGAATCTGCATTTCTAGCCAGCACAGGAATTGGTGAACGTGTTCTGATCATGGAAGCTTGTACAAACTGCCACGTCAGAAGGCCCTGGAGGAAGTTAGCATTTTTTGGCATAAATTTTGCCTTTCTATTTTTAAGACATGTGTTATGAAATTCTTGTTTATGTTGTATAACTAGTTTTTAACAATTTTTCTAGAGGCTCTCTTAGATCTAAACTATAAATGCTAGAGCATTAAACTGTTCAAGGGTTAGAGAATACAGATAGAAAAGAATAGATAGAAAATAGATAGTTTTGCTAAATAGATAGCTAGATTAATCTTTTATGTTCTGAAATAGTTTGTGACTTATTTTGATTAGACTTTGATCTGATCATATATGAATATATAGATGCACGGTTTGATTTAGAACTTTCATTCGAAATCTAGAATATATTGATTACTTAGAGAATTGGTACATTTGTATTTGTGCATGTATTATTTATACTTAGTCACTCCTAGTTTCTTTTTAGTTATTTATCTTTGAGTTATTTTATAGGTTCTTGGTTTTAGAAGTGATTAGTAGATCTCAGTTTTCTTCATAGTTGAATTTAATCATCTGTTGATTCTTAAAATTACCTCAATACCCAAGAGTATTTGAGTGTTCCTTCCACACTTTTTTGGTTAAAAGTGTATGTGTTTACTTTTATGCTCATAATTCATTGAAAATCTTACAAGGAAGCTGAACCTTCAAAATTTAGAGGGAAGCAATTTCGGATGCTTACCTAACTATTGACAAATTATTTGTCTTCAAAGGCATAGAGTTTTTATTGATTTCATTTGAGAAGATGAAGACAAATCTATTTTCCAACATAATGTTAATGATTCTATGACTACTTTGGAGCCATTATTTAGTGTGTGGTATGGCAGAAGTGCACTTTTTTAAAAGCTTAAAATGTTACAGCCACATAGGACTGACATCCTAGAGTTTATTGGAGAGGTGGGAGAAACAATATAACTTATCGGTGCATCTTGGGCATTCTTCAAAGGAAAAGCTAGCCAAGTTAGGGCTAAGATAGAAATGTTTGGACCTGATTTCAGTAAGTACTTGCTATGTGTGTGAAAATTGTACCCAGTTGTGGACACAACACTTCAGTAAAACATTAGAGGTTAGCAAATCAAGAAATTTTTAAATAAATGAAACTAAGCTAACCAAGTGATTTACTACCTTCTAGTAGGTGCAAGTATGGTATTCTCAGATTAGACCGAGATCAGTGACAATGCAACACCTAAATGAAGGATTTAAAATGACGAAAGCAATGATATGAATGCAAATTAATCTTCTTTTTTCTATTTTATTTTGTATGCAATAAGATGAAAAACTTGATATGAAACTAATCTAGAATGAATTGAAATGATATGCAAATTAATCTAACAATGATATGCTATGAACCCTAAAAAACAATAACAAAAATCTCACAATCACCTTGTGTGCAAGAGCTTGATTCTTCAGATGTCAATTCACCAGAGTAAGTATGCAAATTTAAGGGATACATTATGAATAGTCGAGCCTTGATTTTATAGAAATCTAGGGCTTGAGGATGCATTGAGAAAAGCCATAAATCACTCTTGATAAACTCAAGTTGATTTTTGAGTTAACAAGAAATTAAGAATAAATAAACTCATAAAATCATGCAAAAGCAATTTTTATCTCAAAATAGAGTTTAGTTCTCTTTTTCAACTCATCATCAGATGTTGAGTTTAGAAAGTTAACAAATTGAAATTAAAAATTGATTTAAAGTTAACTACTTTTCTGATTGTGCATGATTTAATATGAATTAATTTAATAAATAAAGTGATTTATTTTCCACTTAACTGATTTTTGAATTAAAACAATTCATTTATGGGTTAATCAATTATTAAATCAAACTTTATTCCAATTAAACCATTAAATTTGACAACTTTGATTTTAAATCAATTAAATAAATATTCAATTGATTGTTTGTAGGAATTTTGATTTATTGTCAAAATAAAAATAATATTAATTAGGAATAAATACAATTAAATCTAATTAAATAATTAAGTGGCAGTATTAATCTAATTAATTAAATATTTATCATATTCAATTAATCAAACTTAGGATAAATGAGATTTATCACCAAATAATATTTAATTAAAGATAATTAAAATAAATTAGGAATATTCAAAAAATATTCCCCAATGTAGAATTAGGATAAAATCAATTAAGTTTTTGATAAACTGATGTGCAGATGTGCCTTAGGTTAGGACTTTGATGTTGATTTCATTCAAATTGTTGATGTAAGAGGTTAATGAACCTATAGCCCATTTTTGGGGTATTACATTTTGCCCCTCTTTGAATTACTATGCGAAGTGCAGTGGTTCAAAGATTAATCTGTGTTTGATGTTGATGATGAGGACTCAGTTATGTGGTGGGAAAACTGATCCTAAGAGATAAACTAATTTTGAAACAGAAATCGATTGAAAGATTGGAAAAAGCCTATTGAGGTCATGATTGACCAAGAATCGTGATGATGTCAACTATAGCAATGATGAACCAGTGATTACAAAAAAGTATCAAAATGCCTGATTCTGAACCTTATGATTATGAAGAAGTGAGTGACCTAATTCCAGACCTGATTGTCCAAAGGAATCAAAATGGTATCACATCCGAACCCTTCAATTACGAAGAACCAAAGAAATAACACTAATGAATAGATGGTTACAAAAAGATGATACATTTTACAAGATTGATTAGAATACCAGATTGATATGGATCTCGATGAATCTGATATGCCCCAAGCAATGTGCCCCAAGCGACGAGGTCTTTTGATGAATCAACAACTAGACGTGGTTGTTGTCTTGATTACTGAGGAAAGAAATTTGATTGACATAATTAGTTAATGATGTGTAATACCATGCCCCCTTCGGGATGACAATCAAAATATGGCAAGAAAAGAAAATGTTGTATAGTTTAGAAGCATGTTAATTGATTTGAGAATTGGTTATACATGTCCAGGAACATGTTCTGCATCATTTGGAGGTCCTGGAGACCAAGTTTGACTAGGTTTGACCATGAGTTGACCATGGGTGACCAAGTTGAAATTTTGATAGTTTGATGTGAGGTAATTAGTTAAGTTGAAAAATGGATTTCTTTGATGTTTAGAAGGTCGATTATGTAAGCAGTCGACCATCCCGGGTCTGAAAATTTGAAATTGCTATTTTGACAATATAAATGATCTCAGATTTTGATTTTGATCCAGAAAATGGATTCTACGTGCTGTTTCATTGGAGGGACCTTCATATAATGCTCAGTCCTTGTGTCATGTTTAGCATAGTTTTGGAGAATCATTAAGCATCAAGTTGATTCAGAAATCATGAGATAAATGCAATCATGCAAAGTGAAAAGTGAAATGTAGAATGAAATGCAGACCTAGGACCTAGGACTTAATCACTGATCATGTGTTAGTCATTTTCATCATTGAATTTTTTATTAGGTAACGTGATAAATCAATATAACATCCACTAGTTAGGAAATTATGAATATATGAATATTGATTTTTGTGCCAAATTCAATACAATGCCCACTGGCTAGACAACCATGGACATATGAATATTGATTTTGTTTTCAGAATGTCAGATTAGATATAAGTACCAAGGCATAAATGGCAGGATGACCTGAATATCATGTCCATTTTGATATAGCAATTGGTATAAGCGTCAAAACATAAATATCATGATGACCTGAATACACCTTGCAAAACAAACATGCCAAATAGTTTGCAGAATTCATTCTTGTCTCCAATTTGAATTACCCGTAGTGACCCTTTATCATTTACATCCTTGGATAATAGCCATTCATAGTAGGATTGAGAAATCGTTCAAAAAAATGTAAGCTGGATCAAACTTCCTTGAATTTTCTAGGTATCAATGGCCGAGGTACTCATGGCCATCCAATATGAGATGGAGGCTCTTACAAATGGACACCATTTCAATCCAAAATTTCCAAAGTTATTATATTTTCACTCAAATTAGAAAATAAAGAAAATATTATGCCCCTAGTCATCACTCTCTAAATCCTATAAAGGACATCATCGAAGAGCTTGAAAGGACACAATATGCTAAAATCTCAATGTGAATCAATAGGTATACAAAGAAGATTAAAGAAGTGAAACAAAGATTGTTTTCAATTTGTTGTTGATGTGTTGATTGCATTGTTGTAGATGCCAAATCCTTTTGAGAGGAGACTGACAGATTGACTTAGATGTAGCTTCAAAGGACCCTGACTAGATATGTCACATCTGAGATACTGAGGATTGTAGGATATGACTTTGATTACCCCCAAGTTTGAACATTGATAGGAGATGGATGCTTTTTCCAATTGCGTGTACAGAATGACTTTAATTGAAACAAGGATATATACAGACTAAAGTAGACTGAAAGTTGGGAAAGACCAAGATTGCGCTGATAGCTGGAGCATTTTTCTCATACCCAAAATTAGGGCAAAACACACACAACAATTTATTTTTTTAAAATTCATCCTACAAGGTTGAAAATAGTGACATAAGATTAAATTAACTCCTGAAATAATAGGGAAGGCACAAAAGACTCGAAAGGCCATTATAAAAAGAAAACTACACAACTAAGGAGATAAAAAAATTAGGAAATATTAGCAGGTCCACAATTTAATATTCAACTACTTCTTAAAAGGAAATTTAATTCAAAATGATTAAAAAGGAGGAAAAATCTAGAAAGGCTCTTGGCTAGGCCCTAACCCTAATCCAAAATGAGGGGTTAGGCTTATTACAATTTGGCTTGGATCCAAATTTTCAATTGTTGAAGTTTTTAACAAGTTGCAGTAAGAGGGCCCATGAAACTCTGTAATCCAGTGTGAGTATTCACCCAAGCATGCACAGGTGTGTATATACACAAGTGTGCTTACATTCTTGTGCATGGCTTGAGTAAATACCAGGGGTTACAAACAAGGAGACCTCAGTCATCCAAAGGAAAGGGTATAGCAGGGGTGAGATGGTAAAAACATTTTTATTCTTCCAAGCTTATATCTCGGATTACGTGAGGGTTGAGTTTACCAGAAGACTATGATAATCTGGTGAATGTTTAATAGATATAGTTTAAAGTTACAAATCCAAATGTTTTCATTTTGTTCTTAAAGCTAGCATCACTGTTTGTTTTTATCTCTGTGAATATTTTGTAGTTAAAAAAATTGCCTATGTAGGATTACATATTTAGCACAGATTTCAATACAAGGCAAAGTTTAGATAACATGCAAAAGAGGCAATACATTAAAATCCTCAACGATTATTTAAAAAAAAAATAAATTTTAGGCAATCGCTTGATATATATATTCTGCTTTGTAAAAGAAGTAATACATTATGAAAAATTTTTATTGTGACAGGGCAAGTTAAAACCATAGACACTGCTCATGACCGAACGAGCATACATCCAACAAAGGAAAACCCTTGGTGCATAGCGCATAACCCCAAAAATGCTTTAACCATAGGTGAAGGAAAGGAATGGCCACCATCAAAGGAAAATGGGGAGGATTTGGTGGCTCCTCGGCCACCATCGACAGTGGCCATGCCACTGCCACGGTGGTCTTAACCACTGGGCAATAGTTGACATGGTCCACTGCTATGGTGGCTTACTGTCGCAACAGGGCTAGGCCCTGTTCATTGGAAAGACCATGGACACAGGGCGAGAACATTATGCAAGCTGGTTTATTTACAGTGAAAATTACATTCACTGTGGGCATTGTCGGTAATGTTAGGTTTTATCGCAAGCAATACATAACGAAAGTTTGCTATGTGTTTCGTATATATATATCTATATATGTGTGTGTGTGTGTATGTAAATATATATATGTATGTATTATAGTAAATATATATCAAATATAATAAATATATACTATATATATATAGGATATATATATGTATGCGTATATCTAGGGGGGGAGTACTGGATATATATATAT
>BSBK01009001.1:0-17500 GCA_027943335.1 Chamaecyparis obtusa
GTTGGCGACCTAAGTTGGTCAGGTGATCTGGTGACCAGAGCTGATCTAGCGACCCGAGTTGATCTAGTTGGCGACCCATGTGATGACCTAAGTTGATTTGGCTAGCGACACGAGTTGATCAAGTGACCCGTCCCGATCCAAAGACCTGAGTCGATTCGGCTATGTCAACCCAGCAACCTGAGTTGACTTGATGACCCGAGTCGACCCCGTGACCTGAGTCGACCTAGTGACCCGAGTCACTATGGTGACCTAATTTATTATGGCTATCTGAGTTACTTATGCGACTCGAGTGATCTAAGTTGGGGGACTTGACATACTGAGATGACTTCATTGATGTGTTTGCATACTCATCAACATTACTATTGTGCATATTAGATTTATGCGATCCAAGTTTAAATGAGTTGGCCTAGCTTGATCGTGAGCGAGGTCAAAAGTTGTAAAAAAAATAGACAAAGGAGGCTCCCTACGACAAAAAGAATGAAAAAACCAGAGTTAAAAAAAAATCACTCAGGCCATACATGGAGTCACGCCCTTCTTATTGTCGAGCTAGAAGCGGAGACTTGACTATGATAATACTTGAAGAGGAGTATGGGTCAATCATTCAAAAAGTGGACAGACTCACTGGAGATCTAAGTAGGTCAGGCTATCTAGTGACCTGACCTAATCTGGCTGGTGACCCGAGTCGATGTGGTGACCTGAGTTGATCTGGCTCGGGACCCGACTTGATCTGGTGACTCGACTCGATCTAGAGACCCCACCCGACCTGAGTTCATCGGGCGATCTGGTGATCTGAGATGATCTAGCTAACTACCTGAGTCGATGTCGTGTCCTGAGTTGATCTGGCGAACCGAGTTGGCCAGGTGATGTGGTGACCCAAGCTGATCTGGCTGGCGACCCGAGTCGGTTAGGTGATTTGGCGACCAGAGCAGATTTGGCTAGTGACCCAAGCTGATCTGGTGACCTGAGTTGATCTAATTGGTGACTCATGTGGTGACCCGAGTTGATCAAGTGACCTGTCCTGATCTAGAGACCCGAGTCGATCCAATAACCTGAGTTGACCCGGCGACCCGAGTCAACTTGACGACCCGAGTCAACCCAGCGACCTGCGTCGACCTAGTGACCCGCGTCGACCCAGTGACTCGCGTCGACCCAGTGACCCGTGTCGACCCAGTGACCCGTGTCAAACTGGCGACCCATGTCGAACCGGTGACTCGTGTTGACCTGACAACCCGCATCGACCTGGTGACCCAAGTCAACCCAAGTCGACTCGAGGCCCGAGTTGATCTGGCAACCCAAGTCGACCCGAGTCGACCCGATAACCTGAGTCAACCGAGTCACCTGAGTTGATCTGGCTGGTGACCCGAGTTGGCCAAGTAATGTGGCGACCTGAGTCAATGTGGTGACCCAAGCTGATCTGGCGACCACAGCTGATCTGGCTGGTGACCCAAGCTGATCTGGCGATCCGAGTTGATCTAGTTGGGGACCAGTGTGGTGACCTGAGTTGATCTCGCTAGCTACCTAACTTGATCTAGTTGGTGACCCGTGTGGTGACCGAGTCGACCCAGTGACCTGAGTCAATCGGTTGACCCAGTGACCTGAGTCAACTGAGTCAACCCGATGACAAGAGTCAATCGAGTCGACATGGTGACCTGAGATGACCGAGTCAGTCAGGTGATTGAGTCGACCCAGTGACCTGAATCGATTGAGTCGACCCGAGTCGACCAGGAGACCTTAGTAGACTAGGTCGACCCGTGTCAACCCAAGTCAACTTGAGGCCTGAGTCGATCCAGCAACCCAAGTCGACTCGGTGACCCGAGTCGACCCAGTGACCCAAGTCGACCTGATGACCTGAGTCAACCGAGTCGACCCGGTGACCCGAGTTGACCGAGTCGACCCAATGACCCGAGTCAATCGAGTCGACCCGAGTCGACCCAGCGACTGGGGTTTCTGTGGTGACCTAATTTATTATGGCAGTTGGAGTTACTCATTGGCGACCAGAGCTGATCTAGCAACCCGAGTTGATCTAGTTGGCGACCTAACCTGATCTAGCTGGCGAACTAATTTTGTCAGGTGATTTGGCGACAAGAGTTGATTTGGCTGGTGACCCAAGCTGATATGGTGACCTGAGTAAATCTAGTTGGGGACCCGTGTGGTGACTTGAGTTGATCTCGCTAGAAACTTGAGTTGATCCAATGACCCCTCCTGATCTAGAGGCCCGAGTCAACCCGAGTTGACCCGGTGACCCGAGTCACTCGAGTCGACCCGAGTCAATCGAGTCGACCCAGTGACTTGAGTCAACCGAGTCGACCCAGTGACCCGAATCAACCGAGTCGGTCAAGTGACTGAGTCGACCCGGTGACCTGAGTCGACTGAGTTGACCCAGTCGACCTGGTGACCTGAGTCGACAGAGTTGACCCAGTGACCTGAGTCAACTGAGTCGACCTGGTGACCCGAGTCAACTAAGTCGACCTAAGTCAGTCAGGTGATTAAGTCGACCCGAGTTGACCAAGTGACCCGAGTCAACCGAATCGACCGAGTGACCTGAGTCAACTGAGTCGACCCGATGACCCGAGTCAACTGAGTCGACCTGAGTCAACCGAGTCGACCGAGTCAACGTGGTGACCCGAGTCAACTGAGTCGGTCAGGTGACTAAGTCGACCCGAGTCAACCAGAGTCGACTGAGTCAACCTAGTGACCTGAATCAATTGAGTCGACCCGGTGACCTGAGTTGACTAGGTCGACCCGTGTCAACCCAAGTCGACTCGAGGCTTGAGTCAATCCAGCAACCCAAGTCGACTCGGTGACCCGAGTCGACCCAGTGACCCGATGACCCGAGTCGACCCGGTGACCCGAGTTGACCGAGTCGACCCAATGACCCGAGTCAACTGAGTCGACCCGGTGACCTGAGTCAACCAAGTCGACCCAGCGACCGGGGTTTTTATGGATGGCCTAATTTATTATGGTAGTCAGAGTTACTCACTGGCGACTAGAGCTGATCTAGCACCCCGAGTTGATCTAGTTAGCGACCTAACCTGATCTGGCTGGTGAACTAATTTTGTCAGGTGATCTGGCGATAAGAGCTGATCTGGTTGGTGACCCAAGCTGATATGGTGACTCGAGTAAATCTAGTTGCCGACCCATGTGGTGACCTGAGTTGATCTCGCTAGCGACTTGAGTTGATCCAATGACCCGTCTCGATCTAGAGGCTCGAGTCGAGCCAGCAACCCAAGTCGAGCTAGCAACCCGAGTCAACCGAGTCGACCTGATGACCTGAGCCAACCGAGTCGACTCGGTGACCCGGTGACCTGAATCAACCGAGTCGACCCGGTGACCAGAGTCGACTAAGTCGACCCAGTCGACCTGAGTCAACCGAGTCGACCCAGTGACCTGAGTCGACCCGATGACCCGAGCCAACCGAGTCGACCTAGTGACCCGGTGACCCGAATCAACCGAGTCGACCCGGTGACTAGAGTTGACTAAGTCGACCCAGTCGACCTGAGTCAACCGAGTCGACCCAGTGACCCGAGTCGACCCGATGACCCGAGCCAACCGAGTCGACCAGTGACCCGGTGACCCGAATCAACCAAGTCGACCCGGTGACCAGAGTCGACTGAGTCGACTCGGTGACCCGAGTCAACCGAGTCGATAGAGTTAACCCAGTGACCCGAGTCAACCGTGTCAACCCAATGACCTGAGTTGACATGGTGACCTGAGTCAACCAAGTTGACCTAAGTCAGTAAGGTGACTGAGTCGACCCGAGTCGACTCGGTGACCTGAGTCAACTGAGTCGACCTGGTGACCTAAGTCAACTAAGTCGACCCGGTGACCTGAGTTGACCCAGTGACATGAGTCAACCGAGTCGACCCGATGACTTGAGTCAACCGAGTCGACCCTGTGACCTGAGTCAACCGAGTCGACCCAGCGACCTGAGTCACTGTGGTGACCCAATTTATTATGGCAGTCGAAGTTACTGGCTGGCGACCCGAGTTGATCTAGTTGGTGACATAAGCTGATCTGGCTGGTGACCTAATTTTGTTAGGTGATCTGGTGACCAGAGCTGATCTAGCTGGTGACCCAAGCTGATCTGGCGACCTGAGTTGATCTAGTTGGCGACCCGTGTGGTGACCTGAGTTGATCTAGTTGGCGACCCGTGTGGTGACCTGAGTTGATCTCGCTAGCGACTTGAGTTGACCAAGTGACTCATCCCGATTTAGAGGCCTAAGTCGATCCGGCAACCCAAGTCAACCCGGTGACTTGAGTCAACCGCGTCGACCGAGTCAACCTAGTGACCCGAGTCGATCGAGTCGACTCGATGACCTGAGTCAACTGAGTTGACCCGATGACCTGAGTCAATTGAGTCGACCTGGTGACCCAAGTCAACCGAGTCGACCTAAGTCGACCCGGTGACTTGAGTCAACCGAGTCAACCCGGTGACCTGAGTCAACTGAGTCGACCGAGTTGACCTAGTGACCTAAGTCAACCAAGTCGACCCAGTGACCCGACTCGACCGAGTCGACCCAGCGACCCGAGTCGCTGTGGTGACCCAATTTATTATGGCAGTCAAAGTTATTGGCTAGCGACCAGAGTTGATCTAGCGACCTGAATTGATCTAGTTGGCAACCTAAGCTGATCTGGTTGTCGACCTAATTTTGTGAGGTGATCTAGTGACCAGAGCTAATTTGGCTGTCGACCTAATTTTGTGAGGTGATCTAGCAACCAGAGCTGATCTGGCTGGTGACCCAATCTGATCTGGCGACTCGAGTTGATCTAGTTGGCGACCTGTGTGGTGACCTGAGTTGATCTCGCTAGCGACTTGTGTTGATCTAGTGACCCATCCTGATCTAGAGGCTTGAGTTGATCCAACAACCCAAGTCGATCCGAGTCGACCGAGTCGACTCGATCATCCGAGTCAACCGAGTTGACCCGGTGACCCGAGTCGACCCGGTGACCTGAGTCAATCGAGTCGACCCGGTGACCTGAGTCAACTGAGTCAACCCAGTGACCTGAGTCAACCGAGTCGACCCGAGTCAACTGAGTTGACGCGGTGACCCGAGTCAACCAAGTCGATCGATTCAACCCGGTGATCCGAGTCGACCTGAGTCGACCGAGTCGGTTAGGTGACTGAGTCGACCCGATGACCTAAGTTGACCGAGTCGACCCAGTGACCTGACTCAATTGAGTCGACCCAGTGACCCGAGTCAACTGAGTCGACCCAATGACTCGAGTCAACCGAGTCGACCTGGTGACCCAAGTCAACTGAGTCGACCGAGTTGACCCGATGACCCGAGTCAACTGAGTCGACCCAGTGACCCAAGTCGCTGTGGTGACCTAATTTATTATGGCAGTTAAAGTTACTAGCTGGCGACCAGAGCTGAGCTGGCAACCTGAATTGATCTAGTGGGTGACCTAAGCTGATCTGGCTAGTGACCTAATTTTGTCAGGTCATCTGGAGACCAGAGCTGATCTGGCTGGTGACCCAAGTTGATCTGGTGACTCAAGTTGATCTAGTTGGCGACCCGTGTGGTGACCTGAGTTGATCTTGCTAGCGATTTGAGTTGATCCAGTGACCCGTCCTGATCCAGAGGCCTGAGTCAATCCGGCAACCCAAGTCGACTCGGTGACCCGAGTCTATCGAGTTGACCGAGTGACCTGAGTCAACCGAGTCGACTCGATGACCCGAGTCAACCGAGTCGACTCGATGACCCGAGTCAACCGAGTCGACTGAGTCGACGTGGTGTCCCGAGTCGGTCAGGTGACCGAGTCGACCCGAGTAAACCAGAGTCGACTGAGTTGACCTAGTGACCTGAATCAATTGAGTCAACCTAGTGACCTGAGTCGACTAGGTCGACCCGTGTCAACCCAAGTCGACTCGAGGCCTAAGTTGATTCGGCAACCCAAGTCGACTCGGTGACCCACGTCGACCGAGTCGACCCAGTGACCCGAGTTGACCCGATGACCCGAGTTGACCCGGTGACCCGAGTTGATCAAGTTGACTGAGTTGACTGAGTCGACCCAGCGACCAGGGTTTTTGTGGTGACCCAATTTATTATGGCAGTCGGAGTTACTCACTGGCGACCAGAGCTAATCTAGCGACCTGAGTTGATCTAATTGGTGACCTAACCTGATCTGGTTGGTGAACTAATTTTGTCAGGTGATCTGGTGACAAGAGCTGATCTGGTTGGTGACCCAAGCTGATATGGCGACCTGAGTAAATCTAGTTGGTGATCCGTGTGGTGACCTGAGTTGATCTCGCTAGCGACTTGAGTTGATCCAGTGACCCATCCCGATCCAGAGGCCCGAGTCGAGCCGGCAACCCAACTCGACCTGAGTCAATCGAGTCGACTCGAGTCCACCGAGTCGACCCAGTGACCCGAGTCAACCTGGTCAACTCGATGACCCGAGCCAACCGAGTCGACCCAGTGACCCGGTGACTCGAATCAACTGAGTCGACCCGGTGACCAGAGTTGACTAAGTCGACCCAGCTGACTTGGTGACCTGAGTCGACAGAGTTGACCTAGTGACCTGAGTCAACCGTGTTGACCTGATGACCTAAGTTGACCTGGTGACCCAAGTCAACCAAGTCTACCTAAGTTAGTAAGGTGACTGAGTTGACCCGAGTCGACCTAGTGACCTGAGTCAACCGAGTCGACCTGGTGACTCGAGTCGACCCAGTGACATGAGTCAACTGAGTCGACCCAATGACCTGAGTCAACTGAGTCAACCGAGTCGACCCTATGACCTGAGTCAACCAAGTTGACCTAGCGACCCGAGTCACTATGGTGACCCAATTTATTATGGCAGTCAAAGTTATTGGCTGGCGACCTGAGTTGATCTAGTTGGTGACATAAGCTGATATGGCGACCAGAGCTGATCTAGCTGGTGACCCAAGCTAATCTGGTGACCCAAGTTGATCTAGTTGGCGACCCATGTGGTGACCTGAGTTGATCTCGCTAGTAACTTGAGTTGACCCGATGATCCATCTTGATCTAGAGGCCCGAGTCGATCCGGCAACCCAAGTCGACCTGGTGACCTGAGTCAACCGCGTCGACCGACTCGACCCAGTGACCTGAGTCAACTAAGTTGACCTGATGACTTGAGTCAACTGAGTTGACCCAATGACCGGAGTCAACTGAGTTGACCCGATGACCTGAGTCAACTGAGTTAACACGATGACTCGAGGCAACCAAGTCGACCCAAGTCGACCGAGTCAGTCAGGTGACTGAGTCGACCTAAGTCGACCTAGTGACCTGAGTCGACCGAGTCAACCCGGTGACTCGAGTCAACAGAGTCGACCGAGTCGACCCAGTGACCCGTGTCAACCGAGTTGACCTGGTGACCCGAGTCGATCGAGTCGACCCAGCGACCTGAGTCACTATGGTGACCTAATTTATTATGGCAGTCAGAGTTACTGGCTGGTGACTAGAGCTGATCTGGTGACCTGAATTGATCTAGTTGGCAACCTAAGCTGATTTGGCTGTCGACCTAATTTTGTGAGGTGATCTGGCGACCAGAGCTGATCTGGCTAGTGACCCAATCTGATTTGGTGACCTGAGTTGATCTAGTTGGTGACCCGTGTGGTGACCTGAGTTGATCTCACTAGCGACTTGTGTTGATCTAGTGACCCATCCCAATCTAGAGGCCTGAGTCGATCCGGCAACCCAAGTCGATTCGAGTTGACTCGGTGACCCGAGTCAACCGAGTCGACCCAGTGACCTGAGTCAATTGAGTCAACCCAGTGACCTGAGTCAACCGAGTCGACCCGATGACCCGAGTCAACCGAGTCAACCCGATGACCCGAGTCAACCGAGTCGACGCAGTGACCTGAGTCAACCAAGTCGATGCGGTGACCCAAGTCAACCGAGTCGACCCGGTGACCTGAGTCAACCGAGTTGACCTGAGTCAACCCGACGACCTGAGTCGACCCGATGACCCGACTCGATCGAGTCGACCTGGTGACCTGACTCGACCGAGTCGACCCAATGACCCGAGTCAACCGAGTCGACCCGGTGACCCGAGTCAACTGAGTCGACCGAGTTCACCCGGTGACCTGAGTCAATTGAGTCGACCCAGTGACCCAAGTTGCTAGTGACCTAATTTTGTTAGGTGATCTGGAGACCAGAGTTGATCTGGTTGGTGACCCAAGCTAATCTGGCGACCAGAGTTGATCTAGTTGGTGACCCGTGTGGTGACCTAAGTTGATCTTGCTAGCAACTTGAGTTGATCCAGTAACCCATCCTGATCCAGAGGCCTGAGTCGATCTGGTAACCCAAGTCGACCTGAGTCGACCTGGTGACCCGACTCAACCGAGTCGACCCGATGACCCGAATCAACCAAGTCGACCTGATGACCCGAGTCAACCAAGTCGACCTTGTGACCCGAGTCAACCAAGTCGACCCGAGTCAGTCAGGTGACTGAGTCAACCCGGTGACCTGAGTCGATTAAGTCAACGGAGTCCACCCAATGACCTGAGTCAACTGAGTCGATCGTGTCAACCCAGTAACCTAAGTCAACCCGGTGAATCGAGTCAACTGAGTCGATCGAGTCGACCCGGTGACCTGAGTCAACTGAGTCGACCTGAGTCGACTGAGTCAACCCAGTTACCTGAGTCACTGTGGTGACCTAATTTATTATGGTAGTCAGAGTTACTGGCTGGTGACCTAAGCTAATCTGGCTGGTGACTTAAGTTTGTCAGGTGATCTAGCGACCAGAGTTGATCTGGTTGGTGACCCAAGCTGATCTGGCGATGTGAGTTGATCTAGTTGGCGACCCGTGTGGTGACCTGAGTTGATCTCGCTAGCGACTTGAGTTGATCCAGTGACCCGTACTGATCCAGAGGCCCGAGTCGATCTGACAACCCAAGTCGACCCGGTGACCCGAGTCAACTTGGTGACTCGAGTCGATCCGATGACCTGAGTCAACTGAGTCATCCCGAGTCGACCGAGTCAGTCAGGTGACTGAGTCGACCCGGTGACCTGAGTCAACCAAGTCGACCTGGTGACCCAAGTCCATCGAGTCGACCGAGTCGACCCAGTGACCTGATTCAACCAAGTCGACCTGGTGACCCGAGTCAACCGAGTCGACCTGGTGACCCGAGTCGCTGTGGTGACCCAATTTATTATGGCAGTCAAAGTTTTTGGCTGGCAACCAGAGCTGATCTGGCGACCTGAGTTGATCTAGTTAGCGACCTAAGCTGATCTAGTTGGCGACCTAAGATGAAATGGTTGGTGACCCAGGCTGATCTAGTTAGTGACCTGATTTTGTCAGGTGATCTAGCGACTAGAGCTGATCTAGCTGGTGACCCAAGCTGATCTAGTGACCCGAGTTGATCTAGTTGGTTACCTGTGTGGTGACCTGAGCTGATCTCGCTAGCAACTTGAGTTGATCTAGTGACCCGTGCAATCTAGAGGCCCGAGTAGATCCGACAACCCAAGTCGACTTGAGTCGACCTGAGTCAACCGAGTCAGCTGAGTCGACCTAAGTCACCCTAGTCGACCCGGTGATCCAAGTCAACTGAGTTGACTCAAGTTGACTGCGTCGACCCGAGTCGACCGGGTCGGTCAGGTGACTGACTCGACCTGAGTCGATTTGGCTACCTGAGTCAACTCGGTGACCCGAGTCGATCGAGTCGACCGAGTCGACCAAGTCCACCCAGTGACCTGAGTCACCTTAGTCGACCGAGCGACCAGAGTCGTTGTAGTGACCTAATTTATTATGGCAGTATGAGTTACCGACTAGCGAGCAGAGTTGATCTAGCCACCCGAGATGATCTAGTTTGCGACCTGAGTTGATCTAGTTGGTGACCCGAGTTGATCTGCCTGTTGACCTAATTTTGTCAAGTGATCTAGCGACCAGAGCTGATCAAGCCGAGCGGAACCGAACCGGTCGAGCTCTCCGGGGAGCGGCGGGGCGGGATCGGCGCCGAGCTCGCTCCCGGGCGGGGTCGAAACTCGCGGAAAAAAAATGAACAAAGGAGGCCCCGTACGAGGATAAGAACGAAAAAACCAGAGTTAAATTAAAAAAAAAAAAAAAAAAAAAAAAAAAATTACTTTCGGGTCATACGTGTAGCCACGCCCAGCTCGCCCGCGGACGGGATCCCCATCGAGCTCGTCGAGCCGAGCGGCGCTCGCGGGCGGGGTCCGATCCGAGCGGAACCGAACCGGTCGAGCTCTCCGGGGAGCGGCGGGGCGGGATCGGCGCCGAGCTCGCTCCGGGGCGGGGTCGAAACTCGCGGAAAAAAAATGAACAAAGGAGGCTCCGTACGAGGATAAGAACGAAAAAACCAGAGTTAAAAAAAAAAAAAAAAAAAAAAAAAAATACATTCGCGTCATACGTGTAGCCACGCCCAGCTCGCCCGCGGACGGGATCCCCATCGAGCTCGTCGAGCCGAGCGGCGCTCGCGGGCGGGGTCCGATCCGAGCGGAACCGAACCGGTCGAGCTCTCCGGGGAGCGGCGGGGCGGGATCGGCGCCGAGCTCGCTCCCGGGCGGGGTCGAAACTCGCGGAAAAAAAATGAACAAAGGAGGCTCCGTACGAGGATAAGAACGAAAAAACCAGAGTTTAAAAAAAAATTAAAAAAAAAAAATTACATTCGGGTCATACGTGTAGCCACGCCCAGCTCGCCCGCGGACGGGATCCCCATCGAGCTCGTCGAGCCGAGCGGCGCTCGCGGGCGGGGTCCGATCCGAGCGGAACCGAACCGGTCGAGCTCTCCGGGGAGCGGCGAGGCGGGATCGGCGCCGAGCTCGCTCCCGGGCGGGGTCGAAACTCGCGGAAAAAAAATGAACAAAGGAGGCTCCGTACGAGGATAAGAACGAAAAAACCAGAGTTAAAAAAAAAAAAAAAAAAAAAAAAAATTACATTCGGGTCATACGTGTAGCCACGCCCAGCTCGCCCGCGGACGGGATCCCATTCGAGCTCGTCGAGCCGAGCGGCGCTCGCGGGCGGGGTCCGATCCGAGCGGAACCGAACCGGTCGAGCTCTCCGGGGAGCGGCGGGGCAGGATCGGCGCCGAGCTCGCTCCCGGGCGGGGTCGAAACTCGCGGAAAAAAAATGAACAAAGGAGGCTCCGTACGAGGATAAGAACGAAAAAACCAGAGTTAAAAAAAAAAAAAAAAAAAAAATTACATTCGGGTCATACGTGTAGCCACGCCCAGCTCGCCCGCGGACGGGATCCCCATCGAGCTCGTCGAGCCGAGCGGCGCTCGCGGGCGGGGTCCGATCCGAGCGGAACCGAACCGGTCGAGCTCTCCGGGGAGCGGCGGGGCGGGATCGGCGCCGAGCTCGCTCCCGGGCGGGGTCGAAACTCGCGGAAAAAAAATGAACAAAGGAGGCTCCGTACGAGGATAAGAACGAAAAAACCAGAGTTAAAAAAAAAAAAAAAAAAAAAAAAAATACATTCGCGTCATACGTGTAGCCACGCCCAGCTCGCCCGCGGACGGGATCCCCATCGAGCTCGTCGAGCCGAGCGGCGCTCGCGGGCGGGGTCCGATCCGAGCGGAACCGAACCGGTCGAGCTCTCCGGGGAGCGGCGGGGCGGGATCGGCGCCGAGCTCGCTCCCGGGCGGGGTCGAAACTCGCGGAAAAAAAATGAACAAAGGAGGCTCCGTACGAGGATAAGAACGAAAAAACCAGAGTTAAAAAAAAAAAAAAAAAAAAAAAAAAAATTACATTCGGGTCATACGTGTAGCCACGCCCAGCTCGCCCGCGGACGGGATCCCCATCGAGCTCGTCGAGCCGAGCGGCGCTCGCGGGCGGGGTCCGATCCGAGCGGAACCGAACCGGTCGAGCTCTCCGGGGAGCGGCGGGGCGGGATCGGCGCCGAGCTCGCTCCCGGGCGGGGTCGAAACTCGCGGAAAAAAAATGAACAAAGGAGGCCCCGTACGAGGATAAGAACGAAAAAACCAGAGTTACAAAAAAAAAAAAAAAAAAAAAAAAATTACTTTCGGGTCATACGTGTAGCCACGCCCAGCTCGCCCGCGGACGGGATCCCCATCGAGCTCGTCGAGCCGAGCGGCGCTCGCGGGCGGGGTCCGATCCGAGCGGAACCGAACCGGTCGAGCTCTCCGGGGAGCGGCGGGGCGGGATCGGCGCCGAGCTCGCTCCGGGGCGGGGGTCGAAACTCGCGGAAAAAAAATGAACAAAGGAGGCTCCGTACGAGGATAAGAACGAAAAAACCAGAGTTAAAAAAAAAAAAAAAAAAAAAAAAAATACATTCGCGTCATACGTGTAGCCACGCCCCAGCTCGCCCGCGGACGGGATCCCCATCGAGCTCGTCGAGCCGAGCGGCGCTCGCGGGCGGGGTCCGATCCGAGCGGAACCGAACCGGTCGAGCTCTCCGGGGAGCGGCGGGGCGGGATCGGCGCCGAGCTCGCTCCCGGGCGGGGTCGAAACTCGCGGAAAAAAAATGAACAAAGGAGGCTCCGTACGAGGATAAGAACGAAAAAACCAGAGTTAAAAAAAAAATTAAAAAAAAAAAATTACATTCGGGTCATACGTGTAGCCACGCCCAGCTCGCCCGCGGACGGGATCCCCATCGAGCTCGTCGAGCCGAGCGGCGCTCGCGGGCGGGGTCCGATCCGAGCGGAACCGAACCGGTCGAGCTCTCCGGGGAGCGGCGAGGCGGGATCGGCGCCGAGCTCGCTCCCGGGCGGGGTCGAAACTCGCGGAAAAAAAATGAACAAAGGAGGCTCCGTACGAGGATAAGAACGAAAAAAACCAGAGTTAAAAAAAAAAAAAAAAAAAAAAAAAAATTACATTCGGGTCATACGTGTAGCCACGCCCAGCTCGCCCGCGGACGGGATCCCGACGGGATCCCCATCGAGCTCGTCGAGCCGAGCGGCGCTCGCGGGCGGGGTCCGATCCGAGCGGAACCGAACCGGTCGAGCTCTCCGGGGAGCGGCGGGGCGGGATCGGCGCCGAGCTCGCTCCCGGGCGGGGGTCGAAACTCGCGGAAAAAAAATGAACAAAGGAGGCTCCGTACGAGGATAAGAACGAAAAAACCAGAGTTTTAAAAAAAAAAAAAAAAAAAAAATTACATTCGGGTCATACGTGTAGCCACGCCCAGCTCGCCCGCGGACGGGATCCCCATCGAGCTCGTCGAGCCGAGCGGCGCTCGCGGGCGGGGTCCGATCCGAGCGGAACCGAACCGGTCGAGCTCTCCGGGGAGCGGCGGGGCGGGATCGGCGCCGAGCTCGCTCCCGGGCGGGGTCGAAACTCGCGGGAAAAAAATGAACAAAGGAGGCTCCGTACGAGGATAAGAACGAAAAAACCAGAGTTAAAAAAAAAAAAAAAAAAAAAAAATTACATTCGGGTCATACGTGTAGCCACGCCCAGCTCGCCCGCGGACGGGATCCCCATCGAGCTCGTCGAGCCGAGCGGCGCTCGCGGGCGGGGTCCGATCGGAGCGGAACCGAACCGGTCGAGCTCTCCGGGGAGCGGCGGGGCGGGATCGGCGCCGAGCTCGCTCCCGGGCGGGGTCGAAACTCGCGGAAAAAAAATGAACAAAGGAGGCTCCGTACGAGGATAAGAACGAAAAAACCAGAGTTAAAAAAAAAAAAAAAAAAAAAAATTACATTCGGGTCATACGTGTAGCCACGCCCAGCTCGCCCGCGGACGGGATCCCCATCGAGCTCGTCGAGCCGAGCGGCGCTCGCGGGCGGGGTCCGATCCGAGCGGAACCGAACCGGTCGAGCTCTCCGGGGAGCGGCGGGGCGGGATCGGCGCCGAGCTCGCTCCCGGGCGGGGTCGAAACTCGCGGAAAAAAAATGAACAAAGGAGGCCCCGTACGAGGATAAGAACGAAAAAACCAGAGTTAAAAAAAAAAAAAAAAAAAAAAAAAAAAAAAAAAAAAAACTTTCGGGTCATACGTGTAGCCACGCCCAGCTCGCCCGCGGACGGGATCCCCATCGAGCTCGTCGAGCCGAGCGGCGCTCGCGGGCGGGGTCCGATCCGAGCGGAACCGAACCGGTCGAGCTCTCCGGGGAGCGGCGGGGCGGGATCGGCGCCGAGCTCGCTCCGGGGCGGGGTCGAAACTCGCGGAAAAAAAATGAACAAAGGAGGCTCCGTACGAGGATAAGAACGAAAAAACCAGAGTTTTAAAAAAAAAAAAAAAAAAAATTACATTCGGGTCATACGTGTAGCCACGCCCAGCTCGCCCGCGGACGGGATCCCCATCGAGCTCGTCGAGCCGAGCGGCGCTCGCGGGCGGGGTCCGATCCGAGCGGAACCGAACCGGTCGAGCTCTCCGGGGAGCGGCGGGGCGGGATCGGCGCCGAGCTCGCTCCCGGGCGGGGTCGAAACTCGCGGAAAAAAAATGAACAAAGGAGGCTCCGTACGAGGATAAGAACGAAAAAACCAGAGTTAAAAAAAAAAAAAAAAAAAAAATTACATTCGGGTCATACGTGTAGCCACGCCCAGCTCGCCCGCGGACGGGATCCCCATCGAGCTCGTCGAGCCGAGCGGCGCTCGCGGGCGGGGTCCGATCCGAGCGGAACCGAACCGGTCGAGCTCTCCGGGGAGCGGCGGGGCGGGATCGGCGCCGAGCTCGCTCCGGGGCGGGGTCGAAACTCGCGGAAAAAAAATGAACAAAGGAGGCTCCGTACGAGGATAAGAACGAAAAAACCAGAGTTAAAAAAAAAAAAAAAAAAAAAAAAAAATACATTCGCGTCATACGTGTAGCCACGCCCAGCTCGCCCGCGGACGGGATCCCCATCGAGCTCGTCGAGCCGAGCGGCGCTCGCGGGCGGGGTCCGATCCGAGCGGAACCGAACCGGTCGAGCTCTCCGGGGAGCGGCGGGGCGGGATCGGCGCCGAGCTCGCTCCCGGGCGGGGTCGAAACTCGCGGAAAAAAAATGAACAAAGGAGGCTCCGTACGAGGATAAGAACGAAAATACCAGAGTTAAAAAAAAAAAAAAAAAAAAAAAAAAAAAATTACATTCGGGTCATACGTGTAGCCACGCCCAGCTCGCCCGCGGACGGGATCCCCATCGAGCTCGTCGAGCCGAGCGGCGCTCGCGGGCGGGGTCCGATCCGAGCGGAACCGAACCGGTCGAGCTCTCCGGGGAGCGGCGGGGCGGGATCGGCGCCGAGCTCGCTCCCTGGCGGGGTCGAAACTCGCGGAAAAAAAATGAACAAAGGAGGCTCCGTACGAGGATAAGAACGAAAAAACCAGAGTTTTAAAAAAAAAAAAAAAAAAAAATTACATTCGGGTCATACGTGTAGCCACGCCCAGCTCGCCCGCGGACGGGATCCCCATCGAGCTCGTCGAGCCGAGCGGCGCTCGCGGGCGGGGTCCGATCCGAGCGGAACCGAACCGGTCGAGCTCTCCGGGGAGCGGCGGGGCGGGATCGGCGCCGAGCTCGCTCCCGGGCGGGGTCGAAACTCGCGGGAAAAAAATGAACAAAGGAGGCTCCGTACGAGGATAAGAACGAAAAAACCAGAGTTAAAAAAAAAAAAAAAAAAAAAAAAAAAAAATTACATTCGGGTCATACGTGTAGCCACGCCCAGCTCGCCCGCGGACGGGATCCCCATCGAGCTCGTCGAGCCGAGCGGCGCTCGCGGGCGGGGTCCGATCTGAGCGGAACCGAACCGGTCGAGCTCTCCGGGGAGCGGCGGGGCGGGATCGGCGCCGAGCTCGCTCCCGGGCGGGGTCGAAACTCGCGGAAAAAAAATGAACAAAGGAGGCTCCGTACGAGGATAAGAACGAAAAAACCAGAGTTAAAAAAAAAAAAAAAAAAAAAAAATTACATTCGGGTCATACGTGTAGCCACGCCCAGCTCGCCCGCGGACGGGATCCCCATCGAGCTCGTCGAGCCGAGCGGCGCTCGCGGGCGGGGTCCGATCCGAGCGGAACCGAACCGGTCGAGCTCTCCGGGGAGCGGCGGGGCGGGATCGGCGCCGAGCTCGCTCCCGGGCGGGGTCGAAACTCGCGGAAAAAAAATGAACAAAGGAGGCTCCGTACGAGGATAAGAACGAAAAAACCAGAGTTTTAAAAAAAAAAAAAAAAAAAAAATTACATTCGGGTCATACGTGTAGCCACGCCCAGCTCGCCCGCGGACGGGATCCCCATCGAGCTCGTCGAGCCGAGCGGCGCTCGCGGGCGGGGTCCGATCCGAGCGGAACCGAACCGGTCGAGCTCTCCGGGGAGCGGCGGGGCGGGATCGGCGCCGAGCTCGCTCCCGGGCGGGGTCGAAACTCGCGGGAAAAAAATGAACAAAGGAGGCTCCGTACGAGGATAAGAACGAAAAAACCAGAGTTAAAAAAAAAAAAAAAAAAAAAAAAAAAAAATTACATTCGGGTCATACGTGTAGCCACGCCCAGCTCGCCCGCGGACGGGATCCCCATCGAGCTCGTCGAGCCGAGCGGCGCTCGCGGGCGGGGTCCGATCGGAGCGGAACCGAACCGGTCGAGCTCTCCGGGGAGCGGCGGGGCGGGATCGGCGCCGAGCTCGCTCCCGGGCGGGGTCGAAACTCGCGGAAAAAAAATGAACAAAGGAGGCTCCGTACGAGGATAAGAACGAAAAAACCAGAGTTAAAAAAAAAAAAAAAAAAAAAAATTACATTCGGGTCATACGTGTAGCCACGCCCAGCTCGCCCGCGGACGGGATCCCCATCGAGCTCGTCGAGCCGAGCGGCGCTCGCGGGCGGGGTCCGATCCGAGCGGAACCGAACCGGTCGAGCTCTCCGGGGAGCGGCGGGGCGGGATCGGCGCCGAGCTCGCTCCCGGGCGGGGTCGAAACTCGCGGAAAAAAAATGAACAAAGGAGGCCCCGTACGAGGATAAGAACGAAAAAACCAGAGTTAAAAAAAAAAAAAAAAAAAAAAAAAAAAAAAAAAAAACTTTCGGGTCATAAGTGTAGCCACGCCCAGCTCGCCCGCGGACGGGATCCCCATCGAGCTCGTCGAGCCGAGCGGCGCTCGCGGGCGGGGTCCGATCCGAGCGGAACCGAACCGGTCGAGCTCTCCGGGGAGCGGCGGGGCGGGATCGGCGCCGAGCTCGCTCCGGGGCGGGGTCGAAACTCGCGGAAAAAAAATGAACAAAGGAGGCTCCGTACGAGGATAAGAACGAAAAAACCAGAGTTTTAAAAAAAAAAAAAAAAAAAAATTACATTCGGGTCATACGTGTAGCCACGCCCAGCTCGCCCGCGGACGGGATCCCCATCGAGCTCGTCGAGCCGAGCGGCGCTCGCGGGCGGGGTCCGATCCGAGCGGAACCGAACCGGTCGAGCTCTCCGGGGAGCGGCGGGGCGGGATCGGCGCCGAGCTCGCTCCCGGGCGGGGTCGAAACTCGCGGAAAAAAAATGAACAAAGGAGGCTCCGTACGAGGATAAGAACGAAAAAACCAGAGTTAAAAAAAAAAAAAAAAAAAAATTACATTCGGGTCATACGTGTAGCCACGCCCAGCTCGCCCGCGGACGGGATCCCCATCGAGCTCGTCGAGCCGAGCGGCGCTCGCGGGCGGGGTCCGATCCGAGCGGAACCGAACCGGTCGAGCTCTCCGGGGAG
>BSBK01009001.1:30000-60000 GCA_027943335.1 Chamaecyparis obtusa
TAAATCCGACTTACTCATCCGTCCGCGCACAAAGCTCTGATTCTATTAGAGGGCATGGGGGAGCTTCCGCGAACTACTACTCCCCTATATAAGTTATTAGTCCGGGTCTTTCTCTTCCGTAGAAATTTGAGACGTTGAGAATGGCTCCCAAACAATTCAAAACTTCCAAAAATTCAAGTGAAACGATGAGGAAAAAGCTCACAAAAAAATCAAATCTTCAAAAAATTCAAGTGAAACGAACAGAATAGCTCACAAAAAATTCAGGTCTTCCGAAAAAATCGAAGGGAAACGAAAAGAACAACTAGCAAAACATTCAAATTTTCCAAAACTTCAAGTAAAAGAAAGAACATAGCTCACCAAAAAAATCCATTTCTTCCAAAAACTCAAGTGAATCGAAGAGAGTAGGCTCACAAAAAATTAAAATCTTCCAAAAAAAAATCAAAGGAAACAAAAGAGGAGATCGCAAAAAATTCGAATCTTCCAATGAAACAAAAATGAGAATAGCAAACAAAAAATTCAAATCTTAATGCAGCATGCGACAGAGCAAATCGCTTGTGCAAGCGACCCGGGAGCTAGACGGGGGCTGACCCAAAAATTGCGTTTCTTGTCAATGCGACGATGCGTTGGAACGACAACCGCTGTCGAACCCTTTCCTACTTGCAACGTCGACTGACACAAAAGACACGATCCTGGACAGGCCCCGCATAGAAAGCGGGTGGCCTAATGCGCCCCTCCAATAGAATCAGCGCTAGTGCTCAGATTTTAAATCCGAGATACCCAGCACTGATTCTCTTGGAGGGGGGCACCTACCCAAACGACTCAAAAAGCTATACGCGGCTCCATTCACAAAAACAGAACTATCTCCGGCCAACTCCCTGTGAAGGCAGCATCTCTCCGTTCCGCTCGTGTAAGAGCCAACGTGTAGCTAACGAGTACGTGGATAGGGTTCGCGGAAAGTACATAGCAAATCACTTGTACCAAAGTGACCCGAAAGCTAGACAGGGGCTGTCCCGTAGATTGCCTTCCATATCACTGCGACGACGCATTGGTAACGACAACCGCTGCCGAACCCTTTCCGACTTCACCGTCGAGCGACCGAAAGACAGGACTTTGGGCAGCCCCCGCATAGCAATCAAGTGGCTTCATGCCCCTCTAATAGAATCAGTGCTGGTGATCCCATTTTGAAATCCGACCTACACATCCGTCGATCACCGGCAATGATTCTATAAGAGGGGTATGGGGGAGCTTCCGCGAACAACACACAACTCCTCCCCTATATAAGTTATTAGTCCGAGTCTTGCTCTTGAGTGGAAATTTAAGCCGAAGAAACTGGCTCCCAAAAAATTCAAATCTTCCAAAAATTCAAGTGAAACGATGACAAAAAGCTCACAAAAAATCAAATCTTCCAAAAATTCAAGTGAAACGAACAGAATAGATCACAAAAAATTCAAGTCTTTCGAAAAAATCTAGGAAACGAAAAGAATAGCTAGAAAACAAAATTCAAATCTTCCAGAAATTCAAGTAAAACAAAGAACATGGCTCACCAAAATAATTCATCTTCCAAAAATTCGTCATTCTTACCGCAATCCATCATCTTATCCGTCATAACGCGTATCCAACATATCCACGAGGAGGTAACCCAACTCGCTCGCATAGTTCCTCAAGTCAGATAACAATGCATCTAGATGAATCCAAATCGTTTTCGATCGAGACTTAGCAACTAATGTCGCACCCGCCTAGATTGACTTGAGATCCAATCCGCCGACACATATGATAACTAACTGATTCCAATGCAAAGCACTCTTGAGCCATTGCGCACCTCAAGTATCGGAGTCGAAGCGACATAGCAGAGTAGCTTGTACCAAGTGACCCGGAGCTAGACGGGGGCTGACCCGAAGATCGCCTTTCTTGTCAATGCGACGATGTGTTGGAACGACAACCGCTGTCGAACACCTTCCGAAGTGCACCGTCGACTGACCCAAAAGTTACGACCCTGGACAGCCCCCGCATAGCAAGCGGGTGGCCTAATGCGCCCCTCCAATAGAATCAGTGCTAGTGTTCATATTTTAAATCCGAGCTACCAATCCCGTCCGAGCACCAGCACTGATTCTCTTGGAGGGGCGCACCTACCCAAACGACTCAAAAGCTATATACGCGGCTCCATTCACAAGAGCAGAACTATTTCCGGCAACTCCCTGTGAAGGCCGCATCTCTTCGTTCCACGCATGCAAGAGCCAACGCATAGCTAACGAGTACCCGGATAGGGGTTCGCGGAAAGTACATAGCAGATCGCTTGTACCAAAGCAACCCAAAAGCTAGACGGGGGCTGACCCGAAGATCGCCTTCCATGGTCACTGCGACGACGCATTGGAACGACAACCGCTGCCGAACCCTTTCCGACTTGCACCGTCGAGCGACCTTCGAAAGACGGGACTTTGAGCAGCCCCCGCATAGCAATCAGGTGGCTTCATGCCCCTCTAATGGAATCAGTGCTGCTGATCGCGTTTTGAAATCTGACCTAATCATCCGTCCGTCTGTCGGATTTCAAAACGGGATCACCAGCACTGATTCTATTAGAGGGGCATGGGGGAGATTCCGCGGACAACACCTCCCCTATATAAGTTATTAGTCCAAGTCTTGCACTTCCGTAGAAATTGAGCGACGAGAATATCTCACAAAAATTTCAAATCTTTCAAAAATACGAGTGAAACCAAAAAGAATAGATCACAAAAAATTCAGAAATTCCAAAAATTCAATTGAAACGAAGAGGAATAGCTCACAAAAAAATCAAGGGAAAAAAAGAGAATAGCTCACAAATAAAATCAAATCTCCCAAAAATGCAAGTGAAACGAAGAGACTACAATCACAAAAAATGCACACTTCCAAATATTCAATTGAAACGAAGAGAATAGCTCACAAAAAAATGCAAGTCTTACAAAAAAATCAAGGGAAACAAAACAGAATAGCTCACAAAAAATTCAAATCTTCCAAAAAAAACCAAGTGAAACAAACAGAATAGCTCACAAAAAATTCAAATCTTGCAAACATTCAAGTGAAAACGAAGAGAATAGCTCACAAAAACATCAAAACTTCCAAAAATTCAAGTGAAAAGAATAAAATAATAGCCCACAAAAATTCAAGTCTTCCAAAACAAAAACCAAGGAAAAACGAAGAGAATAGCTCACAAAAAATCAAAACTTCAAGTCAAAACGATGAGAATTTTACTACCTCGCAACAAACAAAATTCAAATCTCGCAAAAATTCAAGTGAAACGAAGAGACTTAACTCAAAAAATTCAAATCTTCTTGCGACATGCAGACCCAAGAGCTAGACGGGGGCTCGCCCACAGATCGACTTCAGTATCACTATGACGACGCGCTGGAACGACTACCGCTGTCGAACCCTTCTCTGACTTCCGCCATCGAGTGACCCAAAGACACGACCACAAGGGAGCCCACGCATAAAAATTGGGTGGCTTCATGCCCCTCCAATAGAATCTGTGCTGCTGCTCACATTTTTAAATCCGAGCGGCAAATCCGTCCGAGCACCAACACTCATTCACTTGGAGGGGCACCTATCCAAACGACCGAAAAGCTATACGCGGCTCCATTCGCAAGGCACGGAACTGTTTCAGGCCAACTCCCTGTGAAGGCCGCATCTCTGCGTTCCATGCGTGCTAGAGCCAACACATAGCTAACGAGTACCGGGATAGGTGTTCGCGGAAAGTACATAGCAGACGCTTGTACCAAAGCAACCCAAGAGCTAGACAGGGGCTGACCCGAAGATCGCCTTCCATGTCGCTGCGACGACCGCATTGGAACGACAACCGCTGCCGAACCATATCCGACTTGCGCCGTCGAGCGACCTGAAAGATGAGACTTTGAGCAGCCCACGCATAGCAATCAGGTGGCTTCATGCCCCTATAATGGAATCAGTGCTGCTGATCCCGTTTTGAAATCCGACCTAATCATCCATCCCGTCTGTCGGATTTCAAAACGGGATCACCAGCACTGATTCCATTAGAGGGGCATGGGGGAGCTTCCGCGAACAACACCTCCCCTATATAAGTTATTAGTCCAAGTATTGCACTTCCGTAGAAATTTGAGCCGAAGAGAATATCTCACAAAAATTTCAAATCTCTCAAAAATATAAGTGAAACAAAGAAGAATAGATCACAAAAAATTCAAAACTTCCAAAAATCAATTGTAAACGAAGAGAATAGCTCACAAAAAATGCAAGTCTTGCAAAAAAAATTCAAAGGAAAAGAAGAGATAGCTCACAAAAAAAATCAAATCTCCCAAAAAATGCATCATGCATAACTTCCAAAAATTCAATTGAAACGAAGAGAATAGCTCACAAAAAATGCAAGTCTTCCAAAAAAATCAAAGGGAAATAAAGAGAATAGCTCACAAAAAATTCAAATCTTCCAAAAAAACCAAGTGAAACGAAGAGAACTACATCACAAAAAAATGCATAACTTCCAAAAATTCAATTGAAACGAAGAGAATAGCTCACAAAAAACGCAAGTCTTCCCAAAAAAAAACAAAAAAAAAAAAAACAAAGGGAAACAAAGAGAATAGCTCACAAAAATTCAAATCTTCCAAAAAAAACCAAGTGAAACAAAGAGAATAGCTCACAAAAAATTTCAAATCTTGCAAAATTCAAGTGAAACGAAAGATAATAGCTCACAAAAAAAATTCAGAACTTCCAAAAATTCAAGTCTTCCAAAAAAAAATCAAGGAAAAAAACGAAGACTTAAACTCACGAAAATTCAAATCTCCTTGCGGCATGCAGACCCAAGAGCTAGACGGGGGCTCGCCCACAAATCGACTTCAGTATCACTATGATGACGCGCTGGAACGACTACCGTTGTCGAACCCTCTCCGACTTGCGCCATCGAGTGACCCAAAAGAGGCGACCCAGGGGAGCCCCGCATAGCAATCGGGTGGCTTCATGCCCCTCCAATAAAATCAGGCATGCTACTCACATTTTAAATCCGAGCCGCAAATCCGTCCGAGCACCAGCACTGATTCACTTGAGGGGCCACCCTATCCAAACGACCCAAAAGCTATACGCGGCTCCTTTCGCACGCACAGAACTGTTTCAAGCCGACTCCCTGTGAAGGCCGCATCTCTCCGTTCCACCCATGCAAGAAACAACGCATAGCTAACGAATACCCGGATAGGGTTTCGCGGAAAGTACAAGCAGATCGCTTGTACCAAAGCAACCCAAAAGCTAGACGGGGGCTGACCCGAAGATCGCCTTCCCATGTCACAGCGACGACGCATTGGAACGACAACCGCTGTCGAACCCTTCCCGACTTTGCGTCATCGAGCGACCCGAAAGACGGGACTTTGAGCAGCCCCGCATAGCAATCAGGTGGCTTCATGCCCCTCTAATGGAATCAGTGCTGCTGATCCCGTTTTGAAATCCGACCTAATCATCCGTCCGTCTGTCGGATTTCAAAACGGGATCACCAGCACTGATTCTATTAGAGGGGCATGGGGGAGCTTCCGCGGACAAACACCTC
Organism: Chamaecyparis obtusa; assembly: GCA_027943335.1. NCBI lineage: Eukaryota > Viridiplantae > Streptophyta > Pinopsida > Cupressales > Cupressaceae > Chamaecyparis > Chamaecyparis obtusa. Next base: position 35,531 of record BSBK01009001.1, read on the forward strand.
CCCTATATAAGTTATTAGTCCAAGTATTGCACTTCCGTAGAAATTTGAGCCGAAGAGAATATCTCACAAAAATTTCAAATCTCTCAAAAAATACAAGTGAAACAAAGAACAATAGATCACAAAAAATTCAAACTTCCAAAAATTCAATTGAAATGAAGAGAATAGCTCACAAAAAAATCCAAGTCTTGCAAAAAAATCAAGGAAAAAGAAGAGAATAGCTCACAAAAAAATCAAATTTCCCCAAAAATGCAAGTGAAACGAAGAGACTACATCACCAAAAAATGCATAACTTCCAAAAATTCAATTGAAACGAAGAGAATAGCTCACAAAAAAATGCAAGTCCTTCCAAAAAAAAATCAAGGGAAACAAGAGAATAGCTCACAAAAAATTCAAATCTTCGAAAAAACCAAGTGAAACAAAGAAGAATAGCTCACAAAAAATTCAAATCCTGCAAAAATTCAAGTGAAAGGAAGAGAATAGCTCACAAAAAATTCAAAACTTCAAAAAATTCAAGTGAACGAAGAGAATAGCTCACAAAAAATTCAAAACTTCCAAAAATTCAAGTGAAACGAAGAGAATAGCTCACAAAAAACTTCAAATCTCGCAAAAACTCCAGTGAAACGAAAAAGACTTAACTCACAAAAATTCAAATCTTCTTGCCGCATGCAGACCCAAATGCTAGACCGGGGCTCGCCCACAGATCGACTTCAGTATCACTAATGACGACGCGCTGGAACAACTACCGTTGTTGAACCCTTCTCCGACTTGCGCCATCGAGTGACCCAGAAGAGACGACCCAGGGAGCCCCCGCATAGCAATCAGGTGGCTTCATGCCCCTCCAATAAAATCAGGCATGCTTACTCACATTTTAAATCCGAGCCGCCAAATCCATCGAGCACCAGCACTGATTCCTCTTGGAGGGGCACCCTATCCAAACGACCCAAAAGCTATACGCGGCTCCATTCGCACGCACAGAACTGTTTCAGGCCGACTCCCTGTGAAGGCCGCATCTCTTCGTTGCACACATGCAAGAGACAACGCATAGCTAACGAGTACCCGGATAGGGTTTCGCGGAAAGTACATAGCAGATCGCTTGTACCAAAGCAACCCAAAAGCTAGACGGGGGCTGACCCTAAGATCGCCTTACATGTCACAACACGACGACGCATAGAACGACAACCGCTGTCGAACCCTTTCCGACTTGCGCAATCGAGCGACCCGAAAGACGGGACTTTGAGCAGCCCACGCATAGCAATCAGGTGGCTTCATGCCCCTGTAATGGAATCAGTGCTGCTGATCCCATTTTGAAATCTGACCTAATCATCCGTCCGTCTGTCGGATTTCAAAACGGATCACCAGCACTGATTCTATAGAGGGGCATGGGGGAGCTTCCGCGGACAACCACCTCCCCTATATAAGTTATTAGTCCAAGTATTTGCACTTTCGTAGAAATTTGAGCCGAAGAGAATATCTCACAAAAATTTCAAATCTCTCAAAAATACAAGTGAAACAAAGAGAATAGATCACAAAAAATTCAAAACTTCCAAAAATTCAATTGAAATGAAGAGAATAGCTCACAAAAAATCCAAGTCTTGCAAAAAAAAAATCAAGGGAAAAGAAGAGAATAGCTCACAAAAAATGCAAGTCTTCCAAAAAAAAAACAAGGGAAACAAAGAAAATAGCTCACAAAAAAATTCAAATCTTCCAAAAAACCAAGTGAAACAAAGAAGAATAGCTCACAAAAAATTCAAATCCTGCAAAAATTCAAGTGAAACGAAGAGGATAGCTCACAAAAAACTCAAAACTTCCAAAAATTCAAGTGAAACGAAGAGAATAGCTCACAAAAAATTTAAGTGAAACGAAGAGAATAGCTCACAAAAACTTCAAATCTCGCAAAAAACTCCAGTGAAACGAAAAAAATAAAAAGACTTTAACTCAACAAAAAATTCAAATCTTCTTGCGGCATGCAGACCCAAGTGCTAGACGGGGGCTGCACACAGATCGACTTCAGTATCACTAATGACGACGCGCTGGAACGACTACCGTTGTCGAACCCTTCTCCGACTTGCGCCATCGAGTGACCCAAAAGAGACGACCCAGGGGAGCCCCCGCATAGCAATCAGGTGGCTTCATGCCCTCAAATAAAATCAGGCATGCTCCTCACATTTTAAATCTGAGCCGCAAATCCGTCCGAGCACCAGCACTGATTCGCTTGGAGGGGCACCCTATCCAAACGACCCAAAAGCTATACGCGGCTCCATTCGCACGCACAGAACTATTTCAGGCCGACTCCCTGTGAAGGCCGCATCTCTCCGTTCCACACACATGCAAGAGCCAATGCATAGCTAACGAGTACCCGGATAGGGGTTCGCGGAAAGTACATAGCAGATCGCTTGTACCAAGCGACCCAAAAGCTAGACAAGGGCTAACCCGAAGATCGCCTTCCATGTCACTGCGACGACGCATTGGAACGACAACCGCTGTCGAACCCTTTCCGACTTGCGCCGTCGAGCGACTCGAAGACGGGACTTTGAGCAGCCCCCGCATAGCAATCAGGTGGCTTCATGCCCCTCTAATGGAATCAGTGCTGCTTGATCCCGTTTGAAATCCGACCTGCTCATCCATCCGTCCGTCGGATTTCAAAACGGGATCACTAGCACTGATTCTATTAGAGGGGCATGGGGGAGCATTCCGCGGACAACACCTCCCCTATATAAGTTATTAGTCCAAGTATTGCACTTCCGTAGAAATTTGAGCCGAAGAGAATATCTCACAAAAATTTCAAATCTCTCAAAAATACAAGTGAAACAAAGAAGAATAGATCACAAAAAATTCAAAACTTCTAAAAATTCAATTGAAACGAAGAGAATAGCTCACAAAAAATGCAAGTCTTGCAAAAAAAAATTCAAGGGAAAAGAAGAGAATAGCTCACAAAAAAATCAAATCTCCCAAAATGCAAGTGAAACGAAGAGACTACATCACAAAAAATGCATAACTTCCAAAAATTCAATTGAAACGAAGAGAATAGCTCACAAAAATGCAAGTCTTCCCAAAAAAATCAAAGGAAACAAAGAGAATAGCTCACAAAAAATAGCTAGCTTGTGGCCCGGACGATCCGATCTCATGAAAACTGACTACATACCCGTGGCTCGGATCGACAAGCTAGCTCGGATCGGCGATCTGAGCTCATTCCATCATGCATTCCGTCTTCTACTCCATAAAATGACTCACCTCTTTGTATTCACTTGAGAACTAAACATCCTTTAGTTCAGCTCGAATCACAACGTGCACTAGAATCCGTTCCAGCTCGGGTCTCATCTCAAAGATCCTTGCATTCACCAACAACACCTCCCCTATATAAGTTATTAGTCCAAGTCTTGCTCTTCCGTAGAAATTTGAGGCGAAGAGAACAACTCGCAACAAATCCAAATCTTCCAAAAATCAAGGGAAATGGGGAGAATAGCTCACAAATAATTCAAATCTTCAAAAAAATCAAGTGAACGAGGAGAATAGCTCACAAAAAATTCAAATCTTCCAAATATCAAACCCAAAAGCTTCGCACACATTACAAATCAAACAGCTTGTACCGAGCGACCCAAACGCTAGACAAGGGCTCACCCTTAATAAGAGAATCAGTGTTTGGACTTGTGGGCCGGGCGAGCCGATCTCATGAAAACTGCCTACATACCCGTGGCTCAGATCAGCGAGCTGACTCGGATCGTCGATCTGAGCTCATTCCATCATTCATTCCCGTGTTCTACTCCATAAAACGACTCACCTCTTTGTATTCACTTGAGAACTGAACATCCTTTAGCTCAGCTTGAATCACAACGCGCACTAGAATCCGTTCCAGCTCGGGTCTCATCTCAAAGATCCTTTCAATTCACCACAACACCTCCCCTATATAAGTTATTAGTCCAAGTCTTGCTCTTCCGTAGAAATTTGAGGCGAAGAGAACAACTCTCAAAAATTCCAATTCTTCCAAAAAAATCAAGGGAAACGGGGAGAATAGCTCACAAATAATTCAAATCTTCAAAATATCAAGTGAAACGAGGAGAATAGCTCACAAAAAATTTAAATCTTCCAAATATCAACCCAAAAGCTTCTTGCACACATTACAAATCGAACAGCTTGTACCGAGCGACCCAAACGCTAGACAAGGGCACACCCTTAATAAGAGAATCGATGTTTGACTTGTGGGCCGGGCGAGCCGATCTCATGAAAACTACCTACATACCCATGGCTCGGATCAGCGAGCTGGCTCGGATCGACGAGATAGCTCGGATCGACGATCTGAGATCATTCCATCATGCATTCCCATGTTCTACTCCATAGAATGACTCACCTCTTTGTATTCACTTGAGAACTGAACATCCTTTAGCTCAGCTCGAATCACAACGCGTACTAGAATCCGTTCCAGCTCGGATCTCATCTCAATGATTCTTACATTCACCAACAACACCTCCCTATATAAGTTATTAGTCGAGTCTTGCTCCCCCGTAGAAATGCTCGCCAACAGCCGAAAGGTCACAAAAAATTTAAATCTCATAAATGACTCAGCTCGACGGGCTGGCTCGGATCGTACATACCCGTGGCTCGGATCGACGAGCTAGCTCGGATCGGCGATCTGAGCTCATTCCATCATGCATTCCCATGTTCTTACTCCATAGAATGAGTCACCTCTTGTATTCACTTGAGAACTGAACATCCTTTAGCTCAGCTCGAATCATAACGCGCACTAGTATCCGTTCCAGCTCGGGTCTCATCTCAGTGATCCTTACATCACCAACAACACCTCCCCTATATAAGTTATTAGTCCGAGTCTTACTCCCCCGTAGAAAATGCTCGCCAACGCCGAAAGGTCACAAAAAATTTAAATCTTGTAAAAGGACTCAGCTCGACGGGCTGGCTCGGATCGCCGAGCTGGCTCGGATCGCCGAGCTGGCTCGGATCGCCGAGCTGGCTCGGATCGCCGAGCTGGCTCGGATCGCCGAGCTGGCTCGGATCGCCGAGTTGAGCTCAATCCATCATGCATTCCCGTGTTCTACTCCATGAATACTCGCCTATTTGTAATCACTTGAGAATTCAACATCCTTTAGCTCAACTCGAATCACAACGCGCACCTAGAATCCGTTCCAGCTCGGGTCTCATCTCAAAGATCCTTCCATCCACCACACCACCTCCCTATATAAGTTATTAGTCCAAGTCTTGCTCCCCCGTAGAAATGCTCGCCGACACGGATAGGTCACGAAAACTTTAAATCTCGTAAAAGACTCAGCTCGACAAGCTAGCTCGAATCCGTGAGCTGGCTCGGATCGACGAGCTGAGCTCAATCCATCATTGCATTCCCGTGTTCTACTCCATAGAACAACTCACCTATTTGTATTCACTTGAGAACTCAACATCCTTTAGCTCAGCTCGAATCACAATGGGCACTAGAATCCATTCCATCTCGAGTCTCATCTCAAAGATCCTTACATCCACCAACAACACCTCCCCTATATAAGTTATTAGTCCGAGTCTTGCTCCCACGTAGAAATGCTTGCCGACGCCGATAAGTCACAAAAACTTAAAATCTCGTAAAAGGCTCGGATCGCCAAGACGAGCTGGCTCGGATCACCGAGCGAGCTGACTCGAATCGGCGAGCTGGCACGGGTTGCCGAGCGAGCCGGCTCGGTTTTCCAAGCTGGCTGGCTCGGATCGCCGAGCCGGCTCGGCTCAAATCGGATCGGATCCATCATGCATTCCCGTGTTCTACTCCATAAAACAACTTGCCTATTTGTATTCCTTGAGAACTCAATATCCTTTAGCTTAGCTCTAATCACAATGCGCACTAGAATTTGTTCCAGCTTGGGTCTCATCTCAAAATCCTCACATCCACCAACAACACCTCCCCTACGAGGATAAGTTATTAGTCCGAGTCTTTCTCCCCCATACAAATGCTTGCCGACGTCGATAGGTCGCAAAAAATTTAAATCTCGTAAAAGGCTCAACTTGACGAGCTGGCTCGGATCGTCGAGCTGGCTCAGATCGACAAGCTGGATCGGATCAACGAGCTGGCTCGGATCCGCGAGATGAGCTCAATCCATCATGCATTCCTGAGTTCTACTCCATAGAACAACTCGCCTATTCATATTCACTTGAGAACTCAACATCCTTAAGCTCAGCTCGAATCGTCTATGCACGAACCCATGCATAGCATTCAGGTATCAAAAGGCATATCCAAAAATATCCGTAGAGAGCTAGCAAATCAATCATAGGCAGCATTGGCATAGATCGAGGTGAACATCATTTGATGCGATTTGACTAGTTACCATTGGATGCCTTCGTGGCAATAGGGCCGACTTGAAACAAACCAACACAGCTTGATGTGATAGGGGTCATTTCATAATGACTGTTGGATGACTTTGTGGTGGTATGGCTAACTTACAATGGATGGTGTAGTGTTGATGTGACAAGATCACCTCATACTAGAAATAGAGCTAACACGTCGACTGACTTGAACTGACATGTAAGGGACTCGATCCGAGGTGTAACAAAGGAGTTGTTTGGTGCACTCAGGAGTAGGGTCATGTCAGGGACTTGATTCGAGGAGCATTCATGGGGTTGTGCGACAAGTTGTTAATAGTTTTGGCCTGGGTAAGGTTTAGAGTCAAGTCGAGGTGTCATTCGAGCTGCATGAAGTAGCATGGACTGCTTTGTGCAGAGTGGCATTGGATCTTGTTGGGGACTCGATCCGAGGTGAAATCAACTAGGTATTGGAATGGGAAGTTGGGGACTTTTCCATGGGAGACTTGGAACATGTGCGAGATGGTGGCGTAATGAGCTAGTTCAGAACTATGTTGGACTATGAGATGCATTGGTTGCATGTACGTAGGAGGTCTTCATGACATTGGCTCGTGCAAGCCACAAGTCCTAATCTGGATGCAAGTTCACATCTTGAGGACAACTCATTAGTGGAGAAGTTCTCAAACTCAATTCTTGAGAGGTGTCTTGCTAGCTCAAATCGGTGAGTTGGCTCAGATCGGCTAGCTCAATCAGATTGGCGAGCTGGCTCCGATTGACGAGTTGGGCTCATCTCAGAGGTCGTTACATCCGTAAACAATACCTATCCCGTTATGACCCTAGAGATCTGGGTTACTTTGCCGACTCTAGTGATCCGGTGATCCAAGTCAATCCGGCGAATTGAGTCGATCCGGTGACCCCGAGTTGTTCTGGTGATCTAAATTACTTATGTGACTGGAGTAATTCAAGTTGGGGGACTTGACAACTTGCATGCTGAGCCGAATTCATTGATGAGTTGGCATACTCGTCAGCATAGGTATAGGAATGGGAAGTCATGGACTTTTCCATGAGAGACTTGGAATGAGTTAGCCTAGCTCACTTGTGAGTGGGGTCAAAAGTCACATTTGTTGACCTGAGTTGATCTCGCGACCTGAGCTGATTTGGCTGGCGGCCTGAGTTGGTGTGGTGACCCAAGTTGATCTGGCTAGCGACCTGAGTTGATCCAGCGATCCGACTTCATCCGTCGACCTGACCGAGTTGGTCAGGTGATCTGGTGACCCGACATGACCTGGTTGGTGAGTCGAGTTGATGTGGCGACCCGAGTTGATCTGGCTGGCGACCCAAAATGATCCCGTGACCTGACCCGATCTGAAGACCTGACCCGACCCAACCCGAGTTGGTCTGGCAATCTGGTGACCCGAGTTGTTCTGGTTGGCGACTCGAGTCGATATGTTGACCCAAGTTGATCCGGTGACCCGACCCAATCCGGAGACCTGACCCGACCAAACTTGACCTAACTTTAGTAAGTCAGGTGATTTGGCGACCCAATATGATCTATATGGATACCTGAGTCGATGTAGGGACCCTGAGTAGATTTTGGCTGGCGGCCCGAGTCGATCTGACAACCTCCGTCCTAATTCTGAGACCCGAGTCGATCCGACGACTCGAGTTGATTCGGCAACCCGAGTGGATTTGACGACCTGTGTCGATCTGGGTGACCCGAGTTGTTCTGGCGATCTGAGTTACTTATGCAACTCGAGTGATCTGAGCTGGTGGACTTGACAGCTTGGCATATTGGATCGAGGTGATCCAAGATTGAATGAGTTAGCACAGATCGAGGTGACATCATTTGATGTGATTTAACTTGCGATCTGACTGGTTATCAATGGGATGCCTTCGTGGCAATAGGGCCGACTTGAAATAGAGATCTGAGTCCGATTCTGACGACTCCAGTGATTCGAGTCGATCTGGCAAGTCTAGCGATCCAAGTTGGCTAGGCAACTTCGTCAATCTAAGTTAGTCAGGTGATCTTGCGACCTGAGTTGATCTGGATGGTGACCCGAGTTGATCCGACTCGCAACCCAAGTTGTTTTGGGGACTCGAGTCGATCCAGAAACCCGAGTTGACTCGGCGATGCGAGTCGATCCAATGATCCGAATTACTTATGCGACTGGAGTAATTCAAGTTGGGGGACTTGACAGCTTGGCATGCTAAGGCGACTTCATTGATGAGTTGGCATACTTGTCAGCATTACTATTGTGCATATTAGATTGAGGTGATCCAAGTTTGAATGAGTTGGCATGGATCGAGGTGGACATCATTTGATGCAGTCTGACTAGTTATTGTTAGACGCAGTGTTGAAATGACCCGGGTCATTTCATATAACCGCTGGGAGGCTTTCGTGGTAGTAGGGCAAGACCTGCGATGAGAACTTAACAAGGTCGCTGGCGGGGTCGAAACTCGTAGGAAAAAATGGATAAAGGAGGCTCTATACAAGGAAAAGAACAAAATTTTCAAGTTATAAAAAACTTAAATCACTAGAGCCATCCATGGAGTCACGCCTAGCTCGTTGGCGACGGGATCCCGGTGAGCTCGCTCACGAGCAAGATCTCGGACAGGATCCGGTCGAGCTCGTTGGCGATCCTCAGGGCGGGGTCAAAAGTCCTAAAAAAATAGACAAAGGAGGCTTCGTACAATGAAAAGAATGAAAAACTAGAGTTGAAAAAGAAACCACTCGTGCCATTCATGGAGTCACACCCAACTTAGTGACCCAAATTGATCGGGTGACCCGACCTAACCCGAGTTGGGTTAGGTGATGTGGTGACCCGAGCTGATCTGGCTGACGACCCGAGTCGATGTGGCGACCTGAGTTGATCTGGTTGGCGACAAGAATTGATCTGGCAACCCGACCCGATCTAGAGAACTGACCCAACCCGATCTAGAGACCTGACCCAACCCGACCCGACCCAACTTGGCCTGGCAATCTGGTGACCCGAGTTGATCTGGTTGGTGACCCGAGTCAATTTGTTGACCTGAGTTGATCAGGCTGGCATACTTAGTTGACTTCATTGATGAGTTTGCATACTCGTTAGTAATTACTATTATGCATATTAGATTGAGGCGATCCAAGTTTGAATGAGTTAGCCTAGCTCGCTTGCGAGTGGGGTCAAAACTCAAATTTGTTAACCCGAGTTGATCTGGCTGGTGACCCGAGTTGATTTGGTGACCCGAGCTGATTTGGCTGGCGACCTAAGTCGATGTGATGATCTGAGTTGATCTGGCTGGCGACCTGAGTTGATCTGGCGATCTGACTTCATCCGTCGACCTGACTCGAGTTGGTCAGGTGATCTAATGACCTGAGCTGATCTGGTTGGCGAGTCGAGTCGAGTCGATGTAGCAACTCGAGTTGATCTGGCTGGCGAGCTGAAATGATCCCGCGACTTGACCCAATCTGGAGACCTTACCCGACCTGACAGAGTTGGTCTGGCGACCCAAGTTGATCTGGTTGGTGACTCGAGTCGATGTGTTGACCCGAGTTGATCTGGCTGGAGACCCAATTTGATCTGGTGACCCGACTCGATCCAGAGACCCGACCTAACCTAAGTTAGTCAGGTGATTTGGTGACCTGATTTGATCTATCTGGATACCCGAATCGATCCGATGAACCGAGTCGATCGGACGACCCATCCTGATCTGGAGACCTGAGTCGATCCGGTGACCTGACGTCAATACGGTGACCCGAGTCGATTCGAGGACTCGAGTCGATCCGGTGACCCGAGTCGATCTGGCGACCCGAGTCGATCTGATGACTCGAGTTAATTAGGTGACCCAAGTTGTTTTGGCAATACGAGTTACTTATGCGACTCGAGTGATCCGAGCTAGCAAACTAGACAGCTTGGCATATTGGAATGTGTTAACAACATAAGCTGATGTGTTGACCCGAGTTGATCATGTTAGTGGACCCGAGTTGATCTAATTAGCGACCTGAGTTGATCCGGTGACCCGACCTGATCAGGAGACCTAACCCAACCTGACCTAAGTTAGTTAGGTGATTTGGTGACCCGAGCTGATCTATCTGGATACTCGAGTTGATGTGGCAACCTAAGTTGATCTAGGCTGGTGACCCGAATTAATCTGTGACCCGACCTGACCTGAGTTGTTAGGTGATGTGGCAACCTGAGCTGATCTAGGTGATGACCCAAGTCGATGTGGTGACTTGAGTTAATCTAGCTAGCAACCCGAGTTGATCCAGCGACCTATCGCGATCTAGAGACCCGAGGTCAAGCCGGCAACCCGAGTCGACCTAACGACCTGAGTGATCTAAGTTTATTATGGTAGTTGGGAGTTACTTATGCGACTCGACTGATCTAAGTTGGAGGACTTGACAACTTGGCATACTGAGATGACTTCATTGTTGAGTTTGCATACTCATCAGCATTACTATTGTGCATATTGGATGTGGTGACCTGAGTTGATCTGGCTAGGGACCTGATCTGGCTGGTGACCTAAGTCGATGTGGTGACCTAAGTTGATCTAGCTCAGGACCCGACTTGATCTGGTGACCCGACTTGATCTAGAGACCCCACTGAGTTGAGTTCATCGAGCGATCTAGGGATCCAAGATGATCTAGCTGACTACCTGAGTCGATGTGGTGTCCCGAGTCGATCTGGCAACTCGAGTTGATCTGGCTGGCGACCCAAGTTGGCTAGGTGATGTGGCAACCTGAGTCAATGTGGCGATCAAGGCTGATTTGGTTGGCGACCTAAGTTGGTCAGGTGATCTGGTGACCATAGCTGATCTAGCGACCCGAGTTGATCTAGTTGGCGACCCATGTGATGACCTAAGTTGATTTGGCTAGCGACACGAGTTGATCAACGTGACCCGTCCCGATCCAAAGACCTGAGTCGATTCGGCTATGTCAACCCAGCAACCTGAGTTGACTTGATGACCCGAGTCGACCCCGTGACCTGAGTCGACCTAGTGACCCGAGTCACTATGGTGACCTAATTTATTATGGCTATCTGAGTTACTTAGCGACTCGAGTGATCTAAGTTGGGGGACTTGACATACTGAGATGACTTCATTGATGTGTTTGCATACTCATCAACATTACTATTGTGCATATTAGATTTATGCGATCCAAGTTTAAATGAGTTGGCCTAGCTTGATCGTGAGCGAGGTCAAAAGTTGTAAAAAAAAATAGACAAAGGAGGCTCCCTACGACAAAAAGAATGAAAAAACCAGAGTTAAAAAAAATCACTCAGGCCATACATGGAGTCACGCCCTTCTTATTGTCGAGCTAGAAGCGGAGACTTGACTATGATAATACTTGAAGAGGAGTATGGGTCAATCATTCAAAAAGTGGACAGACTCACTGGAGATCTAAGTAGGTCAGGCTATCTAGTGACCTGACCTAATCTGGCTGGTGACCGAGTCGATGTGGTGACCTGAGTTGATCTGGCTCGGGACCCGACTTGATCTGGTGACTCGACTCGATCTAGTAGACCCCACCCGACCTGAGTTCATCGGGCGATCTGGTGATCTGAGATGATCTAGCTAACTACCTGAGTCGATGTCGTGTCCTGAGTTGATCTGGCGAACCGAGTTGGCCAGGTGATGTGGTGACCCAAGCTGATCTGGCTGGCGACCCGAGTCGGTTAGGTGATTTGGCGACCAGGAGCAGATTTGGCTAGTGACCCAAGCTGATCTGGTGACCTGAGTTGATCTAATTGGTGACTCATGTGGTGACCCGAGTTGATCAAGTGACCTGTCCTGATCTAGAGACCCGAGTCGATCCAATAACCTGAGTTGACCCGGCGACCCGAGTCAACTTGACGACCCGAGTCACCCCAGCGACCTGCGTCGACCTAGTGACCCGCGTCGACCCAGTGACTCGCGTCGACCCAGTGACCCGTGTCGACCCAGTGACCCGTGTCAAACTGGCGACCCATGTCGAACCGGTGACTCGTGTTGACCTGACAACCCGCATCGACCTGGTGACCCAAGTCAACCCAAGTCGACTCGAGGCCGAGTTGATCTGGCAACCCCAAGTCGACCCGAGTCGACCCGATAACCTGAGTCAACCGAGTCACCTGAGTTGATCTGGCTGGTGATGGCTGGTGACCCGAGTTGGCCAAGTAATGTGGCGACCTGAGTCAATGTGGTGACCCAAGCTGATCTGGCGACCACAGCTGATCTGGCTGGTGACCCAAGCTGATCTGGCGATCCGAGTTGATCTAGTTGGGGACCAGTGTGGTGACCTGAGTTGATCTCGCTAGCTACCTAACTTGATCTAGTTGGTGACCCGTGTGGTGACCGAGTCGACCCAGTGACCTGAGTCAATCGGTTGACCCAGTGACCTGAGTCAACTGAGTCAACCCGATGACAAGAGTCAATCGAGTCGACATGGTGACCTGAGATGACCGAGTCAGTCAGGTGATTGAGTCGACCCAGTGACCTGAATCGATTGAGTCGACCCGAGTCGACCAGGAGACCTTAGTAGACTAGGTCGACCCGTGTCAACCCAAGTCAACTTGAGGCCTGAGTCGATCCAGCAACCCAAGTCGACTCGGTGACCCGAGTCGACCCAGTGACCCAAGTCGACCTGATGACCTGAGTCAACCGAGTCGACCCGGTGACCCGAGTTGACCGAGTCGACCCAATGACCCGAGTCAATCGAGTCGACCCGAGTCGACCCAGCGACTGGGGTTTCTGTGGTGACCTAATTTATTATGGCAGTTGGAGTTACTCATTGGCGACCAGAGCTGATCTAGCAACCCGAGTTGATCTAGTTGGCGACCTAACCTGATCTAGCTGGCGAACTAATTTTGTCAGGTGATTTGGCGACAAGAGTTGATTTGGCTGGTGACCCAAGCTGATATGGTGACCTGAGTAAATCTAGTTGGGGACCCGTGTGGTGACTTGAGTTGATCTCGCTAGAAACTTGAGTTGATCCAATGACCCCTCCTGATCTAGAGGCCCGAGTCAACCCGAGTTGACCCGGTGACCCGAGTCACTCGAGTCGACCCGAGTCAATCGAGTCGACCCAGTGACTTGAGTCAACCGAGTCGACCCAGTGACCCGAATCAACCGAGTCGGTCAAGTGACTGAGTCGACCCGGTGACCTGAGTCGACTGAGTTGACCCAGTCGACCTGGTGACCTGAGTCGACAGAGTTGACCCAGTGACCTGAGTCAACTGAGTCGACCTGGTGACCCGAGTCAACTAAGTCGACCTAAGTCAGTCAGGTGATTAAGTCGACCCGAGTTGACCAAGTGACCCGAGTCAACCGAATCGACCGAGTGACCTGAGTCAACTGAGTCGACCCGATGACCCGAGTCAACTGAGTCGACCTGAGTCAACCGAGTCGACCGAGTCAATGTGGTGACCCGAGTCAACTGAGTCGGTCAGGTGACTAAGTCGACCCGAGTCAACCAGAGTCGACTGAGTCAACCTAGTGACCTGAATCAATTGAGTCGACCCGGTGACCTGAGTTGACTAGGTCGACCCGTGTCAACCCAAGTCGACTCGAGGCTTGAGTCAATCCAGCAACCCAAGTCGACTCGGTGACCCGAGTCGACCCAGTGACCCGATGACCCGAGTCGACCCGGTGACCCGAGTTGACCGAGTCGACCCAATGACCCGAGTCAACTGAGTCGACCCGGTGACCTGAGTCAACCAAGTCGACCCAGCGACCGGGGTTTTTATGGTGGCCTAATTTATTATGGTAGTCAGAGTTACTCACTGGCGACTAGAGCTGATCTAGCACCCCGAGTTGATCTAGTTAGCGACCTAACCTGATCTGGCTGGTGAACTAATTTTGTCAGGTGATCTGGCGATAAGAGCTGATCTGGTTGGTGACCCAAGCTGATATGGTGACTCGAGTAAATCTAGTTGCCGACCCATGTGGTGACCTGAGTTGATCTCGCTAGCGACTTGAGTTGATCCAATGACCCGTCTCGATCTAGAGGCTCGAGTCGAGCCAGCAACCCAAGTCGAGCTAGCAACCCGAGTCAACCGAGTCGACCTGATGACCTGAGCCAACCGAGTCGACTCGGTGACCCGGTGACCTGAATCAACCGAGTCGACCCGGTGACCAGAGTCGACTAAGTCGACCCAGTCGACCTGAGTCAACCGAGTCGACCCAGTGACCTGAGTCGACCCGATGACCCGAGCCAACCGAGTCGACCTAGTGACCCGGTGACCCGAATCAACCGAGTCGACCCGGTGACTAGAGTTGACTAAGTCGACCCAGTCGACCTGAGTCAACCGAGTCGACCCAGTGACCCGAGTCGACCCGATGACCCGAGCCAACCGAGTCGACCAGTGACCCGGTGACCCGAATCAACCAAGTCGACCCGGTGACCAGAGTCGACTGAGTCGACTCGGTGACCCGAGTCAACCGAGTCGATAGAGTTAACCCAGTGACCCGAGTCAACCGTGTCAACCCAATGACCTGAGTTGACATGGTGACCTGAGTCAACCAAGTTGACCTAAGTCAGTAAGGTGACTGAGTCGACCCGAGTCGACTCGGTGACCTGAGTCAACTGAGTCGACCTGGTGACCTAAGTCAACTAAGTCGACCCGGTGACCTGAGTTGACCCAGTGACATGAGTCAACCGAGTCGACCCGATGACTTGAGTCAACCGAGTCGACCCTGTGACCTGAGTCAACCGAGTCGACCCAGCGACCTGAGTCACTGTGGTGACCCAATTTATTATGGCAGTCGAAGTTACTGGCTGGCGACCCGAGTTGATCTAGTTGGTGACATAAGCTGATCTGGCTGGTGACCTAATTTTGTTAGGTGATCTGGTGACCAGAGCTGATCTAGCTGGTGACCCAAGCTGATCTGGCGACCTGAGTTGATCTAGTTGGCGACCCGTGTGGTGACCTGAGTTGATCTAGTTGGCGACCCGTGTGGTGACCTGAGTTGATCTCGCTAGCGACTTGAGTTGACCAAGTGACTCATCCCGATTTAGAGGCCTAAGTCGATCCGGCAACCCAAGTCAACCCGGTGACTTGAGTCAACCGCGTCGACCGAGTCAACCTAGTGACCCGAGTCGATCGAGTCGACTCGATGACCTGAGTCAACTGAGTTGACCCGATGACCTGAGTCAATTGAGTCGACCTGGTGACCCAAGTCAACCGAGTCGACCTAAGTCGACCCGGTGACTTGAGTCAACCGAGTCAACCCGGTGACCTGAGTCAACTGAGTCGACCGAGTTGACCTAGTGACCTAAGTCAACCAAGTCGACCCAGTGACCCGACTCGACCGAGTCGACCCAGCGACCCGAGTCGCTGTGGTGACCCAATTTATTATGGCAGTCAAAGTTATTGGCTAGCGACCAGAGTTGATCTAGCGACCTGAATTGATCTAGTTGGCAACCTAAGCTGATCTGGTTGTCGACCTAATTTTGTGAGGTGATCTAGTGACCAGAGCTAATTTGGCTGTCGACCTAATTTTGTGAGGTGATCTAGCAACCAGAGCTGATCTGGCTGGTGACCCAATCTGATCTGGCGACTCGAGTTGATCTAGTTGGCGACCTGTGTGGTGACCTGAGTTGATCTCGCTAGCGACTTGTGTTGATCTAGTGACCCATCCTGATCTAGAGGCTTGAGTTGATCCAACAACCCAAGTCGATCCGAGTCGACCGAGTCGACTCGATCATCCGAGTCAACCGAGTTGACCCGGTGACCCGAGTCGACCCGGTGACCTGAGTCAATCGAGTCGACCCGGTGACCTGAGTCAACTGAGTCAACCCAGTGACCTGAGTCAACCGAGTCGACCCGAGTCAACTGAGTTGACGCGGTGACCCGAGTCAACCAAGTCGATCGATTCAACCCGGTGATCCGAGTCGACCTGAGTCGACCGAGTCGGTTAGGTGACTGAGTCGACCCGATGACCTAAGTTGACCGAGTCGACCCAGTGACCTGACTCAATTGAGTCGACCCAGTGACCCGAGTCAACTGAGTCGACCCAATGACTCGAGTCAACCGAGTCGACCTGGTGACCCAAGTCAACTGAGTCGACCGAGTTGACCCGATGACCCGAGTCAACTGAGTCGACCCAGTGACCCAAGTCGCTGTGGTGACCTAATTTATTATGGCAGTTAAAGTTACTAGCTGGCGACCAGAGCTGAGCTGGCAACCTGAATTGATCTAGTGGGTGACCTAAGCTGATCTGGCTAGTGACCTAATTTTGTCAGGTCATCTGGAGACCAGAGCTGATCTGGCTGGTGACCCAAGTTGATCTGGTGACTCAAGTTGATCTAGTTGGCGACCCGTGTGGTGACCTGAGTTGATCTTGCTAGCGATTTGAGTTGATCCAGTGACCCGTCCTGATCCAGAGGCCTGAGTCAATCCGGCAACCCAAGTCGACTCGGTGACCCGAGTCTATCGAGTTGACCGAGTGACCTGAGTCAACCGAGTCGACTCGATGACCCGAGTCAACCGAGTCGACTCGATGACCCGAGTCAACCGAGTCGACTGAGTCGACGTGGTGTCCCGAGTCGGTCAGGTGACCGAGTCGACCCGAGTAAACCAGAGTCGACTGAGTTGACCTAGTGACCTGAATCAATTGAGTCAACCTAGTGACCTGAGTCGACTAGGTCGACCCGTGTCAACCCAAGTCGACTCGAGGCCTAAGTTGATTCGGCAACCCAAGTCGACTCGGTGACCCACGTCGACCGAGTCGACCCAGTGACCCGAGTTGACCCGATGACCCGAGTTGACCCGGTGACCCGAGTTGATCAAGTTGACTGAGTTGACTGAGTCGACCCAGCGACCAGGGTTTTTGTGGTGACCCAATTTATTATGGCAGTCGGAGTTACTCACTGGCGACCAGAGCTAATCTAGCGACCTGAGTTGATCTAATTGGTGACCTAACCTGATCTGGTTGGTGAACTAATTTTGTCAGGTGATCTGGTGACAAGAGCTGATCTGGTTGGTGACCCAAGCTGATATGGCGACCTGAGTAAATCTAGTTGGTGATCCGTGTGGTGACCTGAGTTGATCTCGCTAGCGACTTGAGTTGATCCAGTGACCCATCCCGATCCAGAGGCCCGAGTCGAGCCGGCAACCCAACTCGACCTGAGTCAATCGAGTCGACTCGAGTCCACCGAGTCGACCCAGTGACCCGAGTCAACCTGGTCAACTCGATGACCCGAGCCAACCGAGTCGACCCAGTGACCCGGTGACTCGAATCAACTGAGTCGACCCGGTGACCAGAGTTGACTAAGTCGACCCAGCTGACTTGGTGACCTGAGTCGACAGAGTTGACCTAGTGACCTGAGTCAACCGTGTTGACCTGATGACCTAAGTTGACCTGGTGACCCAAGTCAACCAAGTCTACCTAAGTTAGTAAGGTGACTGAGTTGACCCGAGTCGACCTAGTGACCTGAGTCAACCGAGTCGACCTGGTGACTCGAGTCGACCCAGTGACATGAGTCAACTGAGTCGACCCAATGACCTGAGTCAACTGAGTCAACCGAGTCGACCCTATGACCTGAGTCAACCAAGTTGACCTAGCGACCCGAGTCACTATGGTGACCCAATTTATTATGGCAGTCAAAGTTATTGGCTGGCGACCTGAGTTGATCTAGTTGGTGACATAAGCTGATATGGCGACCAGAGCTGATCTAGCTGGTGACCCAAGCTAATCTGGTGACCCAAGTTGATCTAGTTGGCGACCCATGTGGTGACCTGAGTTGATCTCGCTAGTAACTTGAGTTGACCCGATGATCCATCTTGATCTAGAGGCCCGAGTCGATCCGGCAACCCAAGTCGACCTGGTGACCTGAGTCAACCGCGTCGACCGACTCGACCCAGTGACCTGAGTCAACTAAGTTGACCTGATGACTTGAGTCAACTGAGTTGACCCAATGACCGGAGTCAACTGAGTTGACCCGATGACCTGAGTCAACTGAGTTAACACGATGACTCGAGGCAACCAAGTCGACCCAAGTCGACCGAGTCAGTCAGGTGACTGAGTCGACCTAAGTCGACCTAGTGACCTGAGTCGACCGAGTCAACCCGGTGACTCGAGTCAACAGAGTCGACCGAGTCGACCCAGTGACCCGTGTCAACCGAGTTGACCTGGTGACCCGAGTCGATCGAGTCGACCCAGCGACCTGAGTCACTATGGTGACCTAATTTATTATGGCAGTCAGAGTTACTGGCTGGTGACTAGAGCTGATCTGGTGACCTGAATTGATCTAGTTGGCAACCTAAGCTGATTTGGCTGTCGACCTAATTTTGTGAGGTGATCTGGCGACCAGAGCTGATCTGGCTAGTGACCCAATCTGATTTGGTGACCTGAGTTGATCTAGTTGGTGACCCGTGTGGTGACCTGAGTTGATCTCACTAGCGACTTGTGTTGATCTAGTGACCCATCCCAATCTAGAGGCCTGAGTCGATCCGGCAACCCAAGTCGATTCGAGTTGACTCGGTGACCCGAGTCAACCGAGTCGACCCAGTGACCTGAGTCAATTGAGTCAACCCAGTGACCTGAGTCAACCGAGTCGACCCGATGACCCGAGTCAACCGAGTCAACCCGATGACCCGAGTCAACCGAGTCGACGCAGTGACCTGAGTCAACCAAGTCGATGCGGTGACCCAAGTCAACCGAGTCGACCCGGTGACCTGAGTCAACCGAGTTGACCTGAGTCAACCCGACGACCTGAGTCGACCCGATGACCCGACTCGATCGAGTCGACCTGGTGACCTGACTCGACCGAGTCGACCCAATGACCCGAGTCAACCGAGTCGACCCGGTGACCCGAGTCAACTGAGTCGACCGAGTTCACCCGGTGACCTGAGTCAATTGAGTCGACCCAGTGACCCAAGTTGCTAGTGACCTAATTTTGTTAGGTGATCTGGAGACCAGAGTTGATCTGGTTGGTGACCCAAGCTAATCTGGCGACCAGAGTTGATCTAGTTGGTGACCCGTGTGGTGACCTAAGTTGATCTTGCTAGCAACTTGAGTTGATCCAGTAACCCATCCTGATCCAGAGGCCTGAGTCGATCTGGTAACCCAAGTCGACCTGAGTCGACCTGGTGACCCGACTCAACCGAGTCGACCCGATGACCCGAATCAACCAAGTCGACCTGATGACCCGAGTCAACCAAGTCGACCTTGTGACCCGAGTCAACCAAGTCGACCCGAGTCAGTCAGGTGACTGAGTCAACCCGGTGACCTGAGTCGATTAAGTCAACGGAGTCCACCCAATGACCTGAGTCAACTGAGTCGATCGTGTCAACCCAGTAACCTAAGTCAACCCGGTGAATCGAGTCAACTGAGTCGATCGAGTCGACCCGGTGACCTGAGTCAACTGAGTCGACCTGAGTCGACTGAGTCAACCCAGTTACCTGAGTCACTGTGGTGACCTAATTTATTATGGTAGTCAGAGTTACTGGCTGGTGACCTAAGCTAATCTGGCTGGTGACTTAAGTTTGTCAGGTGATCTAGCGACCAGAGTTGATCTGGTTGGTGACCCAAGCTGATCTGGCGATGTGAGTTGATCTAGTTGGCGACCCGTGTGGTGACCTGAGTTGATCTCGCTAGCGACTTGAGTTGATCCAGTGACCCGTACTGATCCAGAGGCCCGAGTCGATCTGACAACCCAAGTCGACCCGGTGACCCGAGTCAACTTGGTGACTCGAGTCGATCCGATGACCTGAGTCAACTGAGTCATCCCGAGTCGACCGAGTCAGTCAGGTGACTGAGTCGACCCGGTGACCTGAGTCAACCAAGTCGACCTGGTGACCCAAGTCCATCGAGTCGACCGAGTCGACCCAGTGACCTGATTCAACCAAGTCGACCTGGTGACCCGAGTCAACCGAGTCGACCTGGTGACCCGAGTCGCTGTGGTGACCCAATTTATTATGGCAGTCAAAGTTTTTGGCTGGCAACCAGAGCTGATCTGGCGACCTGAGTTGATCTAGTTAGCGACCTAAGCTGATCTAGTTGGCGACCTAAGATGAAATGGTTGGTGACCCAGGCTGATCTAGTTAGTGACCTGATTTTGTCAGGTGATCTAGTGACTAGAGCTGATCTAGCTGGTGACCCAAGCTGATCTAGTGACCCGAGTTGATCTAGTTGGTTACCTGTGTGGTGACCTGAGCTGATCTCGCTAGCAACTTGAGTTGATCTAGTGACCCGTGCAATCTAGAGGCCCGAGTAGATCCGACAACCCAAGTCGACTTGAGTCGACCTGAGTCAACCGAGTCAGCTGAGTCGACCTAAGTCACCCTAGTCGACCCGGTGATCCAAGTCAACTGAGTTGACTCAAGTTGACTGCGTCGACCCGAGTCGACCGGGTCGGTCAGGTGACTGACTCGACCTGAGTCGATTTGGCTACCTGAGTCAACTCGGTGACCCGAGTCGATCGAGTCGACCGAGTCGACCAAGTCCACCCAGTGACCTGAGTCACCTTAGTCGACCGAGCGACCAGAGTCGTTGTAGTGACCTAATTTATTATGGCAGTATGAGTTACCGACTAGCGAGCAGAGTTGATCTAGCCACCCGAGATGATCTAGTTTGCGACCTGAGTTGATCTAGTTGGTGACCCGAGTTGATCTGCCTGTTGACCTAATTTTGTCAAGTGATCTAGCGACCAGAGCTGATCAAGCCGAGCGGAACCGAACCGGTCGAGCTCTCCGGGGAGCGGCGGGGCGGGATCGGCGCCGAGCTCGCTCCCGGGCGGGGTCGAAACTCGCGGAAAAAAAATGAACAAAGGAGGCCCCGTACGAGGATAAGAACGAAAAAACCAGAGTTAAATTAAAAAAAAAAAAAAAAAAAAAAAAAAAATTACTTTCGGGTCATACGTGTAGCCACGCCCAGCTCGCCCGCGGACGGGATCCCCATCGAGCTCGTCGAGCCGAGCGGCGCTCGCGGGCGGGGTCCGATCCGAGCGGAACCGAACCGGTCGAGCTCTCCGGGGAGCGGCGGGGCGGGATCGGCGCCGAGCTCGCTCCGGGGCGGGGTCGAAACTCGCGGAAAAAAAATGAACAAAGGAGGCTCCGTACGAGGATAAGAACGAAAAAACCAGAGTTAAAAAAAAAAAAAAAAAAAAAAAAAATACATTCGCGTCATACGTGTAGCCACGCCCAGCTCGCCCGCGGACGGGATCCCCATCGAGCTCGTCGAGCCGAGCGGCGCTCGCGGGCGGGGTCCGATCCGAGCGGAACCGAACCGGTCGAGCTCTCCGGGGAGCGGCGGGGCGGGATCGGCGCCGAGCTCGCTCCCGGGCGGGGTCGAAACTCGCGGAAAAAAAATGAACAAAGGAGGCTCCGTACGAGGATAAGAACGAAAAAACCAGAGTTTAAAAAAAAATTAAAAAAAAAAAATTACATTCGGGTCATACGTGTAGCCACGCCCAGCTCGCCCGCGGACGGGATCCCCATCGAGCTCGTCGAGCCGAGCGGCGCTCGCGGGCGGGGTCCGATCCGAGCGGAACCGAACCGGTCGAGCTCTCCGTAAAAAAAAAAAAAAAAAAAAAAAAAAATTACATTCGGGTCATACGTGTAGCCACGCCCAGCTCGCCCGCGGACGGGATCCCATTCGAGCTCGTCGAGCCGAGCGGCGCTCGCGGGCGGGGTCCGATCCGAGCGGAACCGAACCGGTCGAGCTCCTCCGGGGAGCGGCGGGGCAGGATCGGCGCCGAGCTCGCTCCCGGGCGGGGTCGAAACTCGCGGAAAAAAAATGAACTAAAGGAGGCTCCGTACGAGGATAAGAACGAAAAAACCAGAGTTAAAAAAAAAAAAAAAAAAAAAAAATTACATTCGGGTCATACGTGTAGCCACGCCCAGCTCGCCCGCGGACGGGATCCCCATCGAGCTCGTCGAGCCGAGCGGCGCTCGCGGGCGGGGTCCGATCCGAGCGGAAACCGAACCGGTCGAGCTCTCCGGGGAGCGGCGGGGCGGGATCGGCGCCGAGCTCGCTCCCGGGCGGGGTCGAAACTCGCGGAAAAAAAATGAACAAAGGAGGCTCCGTACGAGGATAAGAACGAAAAAACCAGAGTTTTAAAAAAAAAAAAAAAAAACAAATTACATTCGGGTCATACGTGTAGCCACGCCCAGCTCGCCCGCGGACGGGATCCCCATCGAGCTCGTCGAGCCGAGCGGCGCTCGCGGGCGGGGTCCGATCCGAGCGGAACCGAACCGGTCGAGCTCTCCCGGGGAGCGGCGGGGCGGGATCGGCGCCGAGCTCGCTCCCGGGCGGGGTCGAAACTCGCGGGAAAAAAATGAACAAAGGAGGCTCCGTACGAGGATAAGAACGAAAAAACCAGAGTTAAAAAAAAAAAAAAAAAAAAAAAAAAAAAATTACATTCGGGTCATACGTGTAGCCACGCCCAGCTCGCCCGCGGACGGGATCCCCATCGAGCTCGTCGAGCCGAGCGGCGCTCGCGGGCGGGGTCCGATCGGAGCGGAACCGAACCGGTCGAGCTCTCCGGGGAGCGGCGGGGCGGGATCGGCGCCGAGCTCGCTCCCCGGGCGGGGTCGAAACTCGCGGAAAAAAAATTGAACAAAGAGGCTCCGTACGAGGATAAGAACGAAAAAACCAGAGTTAAAAAAAAAAAAAAAATAAAAAAATTACATTCGGGTCATACGTGTAGCCACGCCCAGCTCGCCCGCTGGACGGGATCCCCATCGAGCTCGTCGAGCCGAGCGGCGCTCGCGGGCGGGGTCCGATCCGAGCGGACCGAACCGGTCGAGCTCTCCGGGGAGCGGCGGGGCGGGATCGGCGCCGAGCTCGCTCCCGGGCGGGGTCGAAACTCGCGGGAAAAAAAATGAACAAAGGAGGCCCCGTACGAGGATAAGAACGAAAAAACCAGAGTTAAAAAAAAAAAAAAAAAAAAAAAAAAAAAAAAAAAAAAAAACTTTCGGGTCATAAGTGTAGCCACGCCCAGCTCGCCCGCGGACGGGATCCCCATCGAGCTCGTCGAGCCGAGCGGCGCTCGCAGGGCGGGGTCCGATCCGAGCGGAACCGAACCGGTCGAGCTCTCCGGGGAGCGGCGGGGGCGGGATCGGCGCCGAGCTCGCTCCGGGGCGGGGTCGAAACTCGCGGAAAAGAAAATGAACAAAGGAGGCTCCGTACGAGGATAAGAACGAAAAAAACCAGAGTTTTAAAAAAAAAAAAAAAAAAAATTACATTCGGGTCATACGTGTAGCCACGCCCAGCTCGCCCGCGGACGGGATCCCCATCGAGCTCGTCGAGCCGAGCGGCGCTCGCGGGCGGGGTCCGATCCGAGCGGAAACCGAACCGGTCGAGCTCTCCGGGGAGCGGCGGGGCGGGATCGGCGCCGAGCTCGCTCCCGGGCGGGGTCGAAACTCGCGGGAAAAAAAATGAACAAAGGAGGCTCCGTACGAGGATAAGAACGAAAAAACCAGAGTTAAAAAAAAAAAAAAAAAAAAAAATTACATTCGGGTCATACGTGTAGCCACGCCCAGCCTCGCCCGCGGACGGGATCCCCATCGAGCTCGTCGAGCCGAGCGGCGCTCGCGGGCGGGGGTCCGATCCGAGCGGAACCGAACCGGTCGAGCTCTCCGGGGAGCGGCGGGGCGGGATCGGCGCCGAGCTCGCTCCGGGGCGGGGGTCGAAACTCGCGGAAAAAAAATGAACAAAGGAGGCTCCGTACGAGGATAAGAACGAAAAAACCAGAGTTAAAAAAAAAAAAAAAAAAAAAAAAAAAATACATTCGCGTCATACGTGTAGCCACGCCCAGCTCGCCCGCGGACGGGATCCCCATCGAGCTCGTCGAGCCGAGCGGCGCTCGCGGGCGGGGTCCCGATCCGAGCGGAACGAACCGGTCGAGCTCTCCGGGGAGCGGCGGGGCGGGATCGGCGCCGAGCTCGCTCCCGGGCGGGGGTCGAAACTACGCGGAAAAAAAATGAACAAAGGAGGCTCCGTACGAGGATAAGAACGAAAAAACCAGAGTTAAAAAAAAAATTAAAAAAAAAAAATTACATTCGGGTCATAACGTGTAGCCACGCCCAGCTCGCCCGCGGACGGGAATCCCCATCGAGCTCGTCGAGCCGAGCGGCGGCTCAGCCGGGCGGGGTCCGATCCGAGCGGAACCGAACCGGTCGAGCTCTCCCGGGGAGCGGCGGGGCGGGATCGGCGCCGAGCTCGCTCCCGGGCGGGGTCGAAACTCGCGGGAAAAAAATGAACAAAGGAGGCTCCGTACG
>BSBK01009001.1:70000-107500 GCA_027943335.1 Chamaecyparis obtusa
AACGGATCCTCGGTTCACAGGAGCCTGGGAAGAATATCCCGTACGAAACCCTTTACCCGAAGACATCCGAATCGCAAGTGCTCGCAACAGTCACTGCCCCGAGAGTATGCACCGCGCACGCGACCGAGTAAGGCCACTCAATGACATCCATTTCCCAGGCATATGCCACCTACGCGCTTTTTTGGTGCACCCCGCACGACAACTTCCGTCTCGACAAACATTAACGCTTTCCGCATCCAGAAAGACATGAAATGGCCACGCATGTCGGGTCATTGCAAAACGGATGCTCGGTTCACAGGAGCCTGGGAAGAACATCCCGTACGGAACCCTTTACCCGAAGACACCCGAATCGCACATGCTCGCAACAGTCACTGCCCCGAGAGTATGCACCGTGCACGCGACCGAGTAAGGCCACTCAGAGACATCCATTTCCCAGGCATATGCCACCTACGCACTTCTTTGGTGCACCCCGCACGACAACTCCCGTCTCGACAGCCTTAACGGTTTCCGCATCCAACCAAAAGCCTTGGCCATACTCGTCTGCAAGTTTAACTCCACAGACAGAGAGGACTTTGCCCTGCAAACCAGAGCAAGACGATAGTGCCTCGTAGAAAATGAAGACGAGATGGCCAAGACCGCACTTGTGTACAAGGCAACCAACCTTTCATCGCACTCCGGGCCACGCTAAAAACACTAGGAAAGGCTTAAAGGGTGGAGAGTGGGACAACGATGAAATATGAAAGCAGGACACTCACCTTACGTGCAACGATTCCCAACACTTGTTACTGTCGGAGCTCATGTATCGCAAAGATGGAACGTGCCAAGTGCCAAGGCCCATGGCAAATGCAACTGTCGTAAACTTCGGAACAAGCGCATCTTTCAGTCAAACAAATGACATACACACTGTCGCAATTCTCTACGACACTCGTGCGTGGCAAAATTCAACTAAATATGAAGATGAGAACTTCCAACTGCACAAGGGCTGGGCAGAACTACAAGAAATGCTCACTCCGCAATTTATTATCGCGCCTACCATCTCGGAAAGGGGTACAAGTGCACACGTTCATCCAAGCAAAGAGGATGAAATGGAGTGAAGGGGCAAGATCCAAAAGTTCCGGAGGTACAACTCCGAGAACAATCGAGAGCAATGCCGAATTACATGTCAACTCTGTTACTAGGCAAACAAGTGTTGTACCTGAAGAAATCGACAGTCCTCACAATGGCCCGAGGCCAATGCTCCGACTTAATCAATTTTCTCCAACAAACGCCATGCCACCTTTCACAAAGGGATTTTATCCATCCAAAACCGAATTAATCACTTGCAGCAAAGTGACCCAAGAGCTAGACGGGGGCTGACCCAGTAATTGTCTTCCATGTCACTACAACGAAACATTTGAACGACAACCGCTGTCGAACCCTTTCCAACTTGCACCGTCGAGTGACACAAAAGACACTACCATGGGCATGGGCAGCCCCCGCATAGCAAACGGGTGCCCTAATGCGCCCCTCCAATAGAATCAGTGCTAGTGCTCAAATTTTATATCTGAGCTACCAATCCGTCCAAGCACCAGCACTGATTCTCTTGGAGGGCCGCACCTACCCAAACGACTCAGAAGCTATACGCCGGTCCATTCACAAGAACGGAACTATCTCCGGCCAACTCCCTGTGAAGGCCGCATCTCTCCGTTCCACGCATGCAAGAACCAACGCATAGCTAACGAGTACCCGGATAGGATTCGCGGAAAGTACATAGCAAATCGCTTGTACCAAAGCGAACCGAAAGCTAGACGGGGGCTGACCCGAAGATTGCCTTCCATGTCACTGCGACGACACATTCGAACGACAACCGCTGCCGAACACTTTCCGACTTGCACCGTTGAGTGACCCGAAAGACAGGACTTTGGGCAGCCCCCGCATAGCAATCAGGTGGCTTCATGCCCCTCTAATAGAATCAGTGCTAGTGATCCGATTTTAAATCCGACTTACTCATCCGTCCGCGCACAAGCTCTGATTCTATTAGAGGGGCATGGGGGAGCTTCCGCGAACTACTACTCCCCTATATAAGTTATTAGTCCGGGTCTTTCTCTTCCGTAGAAATTTGAGCCGTTGAGAATGGCTCCCAAACAATTCAAATCTTCCAAAAATTCAAGTGAAACGATGAGGAAAAAGCTCACAAAAAAATCAAATCTTCAAAAAATTCAAGTGAAACGAACAGAATAGCTCACAAAAAATTCAGGTCTTCCGAAAAAATCGAAGGGAAACGAAAAGAACAACTAGCAAAACATTCAAATTTTCCAAAACTTCAAGTAAAAGAAAGAACATAGCTCACCAAAAAAATCCATTTCTTCCAAAAACTCAAGTGAATCGAAGAGAGTAGGCTCACAAAAAATTAAAATCTTCCAAAAAAAAATCAAAGGAAACAAAAGAGGAGATCGCAAAAAATTCGAATCTTCCAATGAAACAAAAATGAGAATAGCAAACAAAAAATTCAAATCTTAATGCAGCATGCGACAGAGCAAATCGCTTGTGCCAAGCGACCCGGGAGCTAGACGGGGGCTGACCCAAAAATTGCGTTTCTTGTCAATGCGACGATGCGTTGGAACGACAACCGCTGTCGAACCCTTTCCTACTTGCAACGTCGACTGACACAAAAGACACGATCCTGGACAGGCCCCGCATAGAAAGCGGGTGGCCTAATGCGCCCCTCCAATAGAATCAGCGCTAGTGCTCAGATTTTAAATCCGAGATACCCAGCACTGATTCTCTTGGAGGGGGGCACCTACCCAAACGACTCAAAAGCTATACGCGGCTCCATTCACAAAAACAGAACTATCTCCGGCCAACTCCCTGTGAAGGCCGCATCTCTCCGTTCCGCTCGTGTAAGAGCCAACGCGTAGCTAACGAGTACGTGGATAGGGTTCGCGGAAAGTACATAGCAAATCACTTGTACCAAAGTGACCCGAAAGCTAGACAGGGGCTGACCCGTAGATTGCCTTCCATATCACTGCGACGACGCATTGGAACGACAACCGCTGCCGAACCCTTTCCGACTTGCACCGTCGAGCGACCCGAAAGACAGGACTTTGGGCAGCCCCCGCATAGCAATCAAGTGGCTTCATGCCCCTCTAATAGAATCAGTGCTGGTGATCCCATTTTGAAATCCGACCTACACATCCGTCCGATCACCGGCAATGATTCTATAAGAGGGGTATGGGGGAGCTTCCGCGAACAACACACAACTCCTCCCCTATATAAGTTATTAGTCCGAGTCTTGCTCTTGAGTGGAAATTTAAGCCGAAGAAACTGGCTCCCAAAAAATTCAAATCTTCCAAAAATTCAAGTGAAACGATGACAAAAAGCTCACAAAAAATCAAATCTTCCAAAAATTCAAGTGAAACGAACAGAATAGATCACAAAAAATTCAAGTCTTTCGAAAAAATCTAGGAAAACGAAAAGAATAGCTAGAAAACAAAATTCAAATCTTCCAGAAATTCAAGTAAAACAAAGAACATGGCTCACCAAAATAATTCATCTTCCAAAAATTCGTCATTCTTACCGCAATCCATCATCTTATCCGTCATAACGCGTATCCAACATATCCACGAGGAGGTAACCCAACTCGCTCGCATAGTTCCTCAAGTCAGATAACAATGCATCTAGATGAATCCAAATCGTTTTCGATCGAGACTTAGCAACTAATGTCGCACCCGCCTAGATTGACTTGAGATCCAATCCGCCGACACATATGATAACTAACTGATTCCAATGCAAAGCATCTTGAGCCATTGCGCACTCAAGTATCGGAAGTCGAAGCGACATAGCAAGTAGCTTGTACCAAGTGACCCGGGAGCTAGACGGGGGCTGACCCGAAGATCGCCTTTCTTGTCAATGCGACGATGTGTTGGAACGACAACCGCTGTCGAACCCTTTCCGAAGTGCACCGTCGACTGACCCAAAAGTTACGACCCTGGACAGCCCCCGCATAGCAAGCGGGTGGCCTAATGCGCCCCTCCAATAGAATCAGTGCTAGTGTTCATATTTTAAATCCGAGCTACCAATCCGTCCGAGCACCAGCACTGATTCTCTTGGAGGGGCGCACCTACCCAAACGACTCAAAAGCTATATACGCGGCTCCATTCACAAGAGCAGAACTATTTCCGGCCAACTCCCTGTGAAGGCCGCATCTCTTCGTTCCACGCATGCAAGAGCCAACGCATAGCTAACGAGTACCCGGATAGGGGTTCGCGGAAAGTACATAGCAGATCGCTTGTACCAAAGCAACCCAAAAGCTAGACGGGGGCTGACCCGAAGATCGCCTTCCATGTCACTGCGACGACGCATTGGAACGACAACCGCTGCCGAACCCTTTCCGACTTGCACCGTCGAGCGACCTTCGAAAGACGGGACTTTGAGCAGCCCCCCGCATAGCAATCAGGTGGCTTCATGCCCCTCTAATGGAATCAGTGCTGCTGATCGCGTTTTGAAATCTGACCTAATCATCCGTCCGTCTGTCGGATTTCAAAACGGGATCACCAGCACTGATTCTATTAGAGGGGCATGGGGGAGATTCCGCGGACAACACCTCCCCTATATAAGTTATTAGTCCAAGTCTTGCACTTCCGTAGAAATTTGAGCCGACGAGAATATCTCACAAAAATTTCAAATCTTTCAAAAATACGAGTGAAACAAAAAGAATAGATCACAAAAAATTCAGAAATTCCAAAAATTCAATTGAAACGAAGAGAATAGCTCACAAAAAAAATCAAGGGAAAAAAAAGAGAATAGCTCACAAATAAAATCAAATCTCCCAAAAATGCAAGTGAAACGAAGAGACTACAATCACAAAAAATGCACAACTTCCAAATATTCAATTGAAACGAAGAGAATAGCTCACAAAAAATGCAAGTCTTACAAAAAAATCAAGGGAAACAAAACAGAATAGCTCACAAAAAATTCAAATCTTCCAAAAAAACCAAGTGAAACAAACAGAATAGCTCACAAAAAATTCAAATCTTGCAAACATTCAAGTGAAAACGAAGAGAATAGCTCACAAAAACATTCAAAACTTCCAAAAATTCAAGTGAAAAGAATAAAATAATAGCCCACAAAAAATTCAAGTCTTCCAAAACAAAAACCAAGGAAAAACGAAGAGAATAGCTCACAAAAAATCCAAAACTTCAAGTCAAAACGAAGAGAATTTTACTACCTCGCAACAAACAAAATTCAAATCTCGCAAAAATTCAAGTGAAACGAAGAGACTTAACTCAAAAAATTCAAATCTTCTTGCGACATGCAGACCCAAGAGCTAGACGGGGGCTCGCCCACAGATCGACTTCAGTATCACTATGACGACGCGCTGGAACGACTACCGCTGTCGAACCCTTCTCTGACTTCCGCCATCGAGTGACCCAAAAGACACGACCCAAGGGAGCCCACGCATAAAAATTGGGTGGCTTCATGCCCCTCCAATAGAATCTGTGCTGCTGCTCACATTTTTAAATCCGAGCGGCAAATCCGTCCGAGCACCAACACTCATTCACTTGGAGGGGCACCTATCCAAACGACCGAAAAGCTATACGCGGCTCCATTCGCAAGGCACGGAACTGTTTCAGGCCAACTCCCTGTGAAGGCCGCATCTCTGCGTTCCATGCGTGCTAGAGCCAACACATAGCTAACGAGTACCGGGATAGGTGTTCGCGGAAAGTACATAGCAGATCGCTTGTACCAAAGCAACCCAAGAGCTAGACAGGGGCTGACCCGAAGATCGCCTTCCATGTCGCTGCGACGACGCATTGGAACGACAACCGCTGCCGAACCATTTCCGACTTGCGCCGTCGAGCGACCTGAAAGATGAGACTTTGAGCAGCCCACGCATAGCAATCAGGTGGCTTCATGCCCCTATAATGGAATCAGTGCTGCTGATCCCGTTTTGAAATCCGACCTAATCATCCATCCGTCTGTCGGATTTCAAAACGGGATCACCAGCACTGATTCCATTAGAGGGGCATGGGGGAGCTTCCGCGAACAACACCTCCCCTATATAAGTTATTAGTCCAAGTATTGCACTTCCGTAGAAATTTGAGCCGAAGAGAATATCTCACAAAAATTTCAAATCTCTCAAAAATATAAGTGAAACAAAGAAGAATAGATCACAAAAAATTCAAAACTTCCAAAAATTCAATTGAAACGAAGAGAATAGCTCACAAAAAATGCAAGTCTTGCAAAAAAAATTCAAAGGAAAAGAAGAGAATAGCTCACAAAAAAAATCAAATCTCCCAAAAAATGCATCATGCATAACTTCCAAAAATTCAATTGAAACGAAGAGAATAGCTCACAAAAAATGCAAGTCTTCCAAAAAAATCAAAGGGAAATAAAGAGAATAGCTCACAAAAAATTCAAATCTTCCAAAAAACCAAGTGAAACGAAGAGACTACATCACAAAAAATGCATAACTTCCAAAAATTCAATTGAAACGAAGAGAATAGCTCACAAAAAACGCAAGTCTTCCCAAAAAAAAACAAAAAAAAAAAAAACAAAGGGAAACAAAGAGAATAGCTCACAAAAATTCAAATCTTCCAAAAAAAACCAAGTGAAACAAAGAGAATAGCTCACAAAAATTTCAAATCTTGCAAAAATTCAAGTGAAACGAAAGATAATAGCTCACAAAAAAATTCAGAACTTCCAAAAATTCAAGTCTTCCAAAAAAAAATCAAGGAAAAACGAAGACTTAAACTCACGAAAAATTCAAATCTCCTTGCGGCATGCAGACCCAAGAGCTAGACGGGGGCTCGCCCACAAATCGACTTCAGTATCACTATGATGACGCGCTGGAACGACTACCGTTGTCGAACCCTTCTCCGACTTGCGCCATCGAGTGACCCAAAAGAGGCGACCCAGGGGAGCCCCCGCATAGCAATCGGGTGGCTTCATGCCCCTCCAATAAAATCAGGCATGCTACTCACATTTTAAATCCGAGCCGCAAATCCGTCCGAGCACCAGCACTGATTCACTTGGAGGGGCACCCTATCCAAAAGGGGCACCCTATCCAAACGACCCAAAAGCTATACGCGGCTCCTTTCGCACGCACAGAACTGTTTCAAGCCGACTCCCTGTGAAGGCCGCATCTCTCCGTTCCACCCATGCAAGAAACAACGCATAGCTAACGAATACCCGGATAGGGTTTCGCGGAAAGTACAAGCAGATCGCTTGTACCAAAGCAACCCAAAAGCTAGACGGGGGCTGACCCGAAGATCGCCTTCCATGTCACAGCGACGACGCATTGGAACGACAACCGCTGTCGAACCCTTCCCGACTTTGCGTCATCGAGCGACCCGAAAGACGGGACTTTGAGCAGCCCCCGCATAGCAATCAGGTGGCTTCATGCCCCTCTAATGGAATCAGTGCTGCTGATCCCGTTTTGAAATCCGACCTAATCATCCGTCCGTCTGTCGGATTTCAAAACGGGATCACCAGCACTGATTCTATTAGAGGGGCATGGGGGAGCTTCCGCGGACAACACCTCCCCTATATAAGTTATTAGTCCAAGTATTGCACTTCCGTAGAAATTTGAGCCGAAGAGAATATCTCACAAAAATTTCAAATCTCTCAAAAATACAAGTGAAA
Organism: Chamaecyparis obtusa; assembly: GCA_027943335.1. NCBI lineage: Eukaryota > Viridiplantae > Streptophyta > Pinopsida > Cupressales > Cupressaceae > Chamaecyparis > Chamaecyparis obtusa. Next base: position 77,624 of record BSBK01009001.1, read on the forward strand.
CAAAGAACAATAGATCACAAAAAATTCAAAACTTCCAAAAATTCAATTGAAATGAAGAGAATAGCTCACAAAAAATCCAAGTCTTGCAAAAAAAATCAAGGAAAAAGAAGAGAATAGCTCACAAAAAAATCAAATTTCCCAAAAATGCAAATCACCAAAAAATGCATAACTTCCAAAAATTCAATTGAAACGAAGAGAATAGCTCACAAAAAATGCAAGTCTTCCAAAAAAAAATCAAGGGAAACAAAGAGAATAGCTCACAAAAAATTCAAATCTTCGAAAAAACCAAGTGAAACAAAGAAGAATAGCTCACAAAAAATTCAAATCCTGCAAAAATTCAAGTGAAAGGAAGAGAATAGCTCACAAAAAATTCAAAACTTCAAAAAATTCAAGTGAAACGAAGAGAATAGCTCACAAAAAATTCAAAACTTCCAAAAATTCAAGTGAAACGAAGAGAATAGCTCACAAAAAACTTCAAATCTCGCAAAAACTCCAGTGAAACGAAAAAGACTTAACTCACAAAAAATTCAAATCTTCTTGCCGCATGCAGACCCAAATGCTAGACCGGGGCTCGCCCACAGATCGACTTCAGTATCACTAATGACGACGCGCTGGAACAACTACCGTTGTTGAACCCTTCTCCGACTTGCGCCATCGAGTGACCCAGAAGAGACGACCCAGGGGAGCCCCCGCATAGCAATCAGGTGGCTTCATGCCCCTCCAATAAAATCAGGCATGCTACTCACATTTTAAATCCGAGCCGCAAATCCATCCGAGCACCAGCACTGATTCACTTGGAGGGGCACCCTATCCAAACGACCCAAAAGCTATACGCGGCTCCATTCGCACGCACAGAACTGTTTCAGGCCGACTCCCTGTGAAGGCCGCATCTCTTCGTTGCACACATGCAAGAGACAACGCATAGCTAACGAGTACCCGGATAGGGTTTCGCGGAAAGTACATAGCAGATCGCTTGTACCAAAGCAACCCAAAAGCTAGACGGGGGCTGACCCTAAGATCGCCTTACATGTCACAACGACGACGCATTGGAACGACAACCGCTGTCGAACCCTTTCCGACTTGCGCAATCGAGCGACCCGAAAGACGGGACTTTGAGCAGCCCACGCATAGCAATCAGGTGGCTTCATGCCCCTGTAATGGAATCAGTGCTGCTGATCCCATTTTGAAATCTGACCTAATCATCCGTCCGTCTGTCGGATTTCAAAACGGGATCACCAGCACTGATTCTATTAGAGGGGCATGGGGGAGCTTCCGCGGACAACACCTCCCCTATATAAGTTATTAGTCCAAGTATTGCACTTTCGTAGAAATTTGAGCCGAAGAGAATATCTCACAAAAATTTCAAATCTCTCAAAAATACAAGTGAAACAAAGAGAATAGATCACAAAAAATTCAAAACTTCCAAAAATTCAATTGAAATGAAGAGAATAGCTCACAAAAAATCCAAGTCTTGCAAAAAAAAAATCAAGGGAAAAGAAGAGAATAGCTCACAAAAAATGCAAGTCTTCCAAAAAAAAACAAGGGAAACAAAGAAAATAGCTCACAAAAAATTCAAATCTTCCAAAAAACCAAGTGAAACAAAGAAGAATAGCTCACAAAAAATTCAAATCCTGCAAAAATTCAAGTGAAACGAAGAGGATAGCTCACAAAAAACTCAAAACTTCCAAAAATTCAAGTGAAACGAAGAGAATAGCTCACAAAAAATTTAAGTGAAACGAAGAGAATAGCTCACAAAAACTTCAAATCTCGCAAAAACTCCAGTGAAACGAAAAAAAGAAAAAGACTTTAACTCACAAAAAATTCAAATCTTCTTGCGGCATGCAGACCCAAGTGCTAGACGGGGGCTGCACACAGATCGACTTCAGTATCACTAATGACGACGCGCTGGAACGACTACCGTTGTCGAACCCTTCTCCGACTTGCGCCATCGAGTGACCCAAAAGAGACGACCCAGGGGAGCCCCCGCATAGCAATCAGGTGGCTTCATGCCCCTCAAATAAAATCAGGCATGCTCCTCACATTTTAAATCTGAGCCGCAAATCCGTCCGAGCACCAGCACTGATTCGCTTGGAGGGGCACCCTATCCAAACGACCCAAAAGCTATACGCGGCTCCATTCGCACGCACAGAACTATTTCAGGCCGACTCCCTGTGAAGGCCGCATCTCTCCGTTCCACACATGCAAGAGCCAATGCATAGCTAACGAGTACCCGGATAGGGGTTCGCGGAAAGTACATAGCAGATCGCTTGTACCAAGCGACCCAAAAGCTAGACAAGGGCTAACCCGAAGATCGCCTTCCATGTCACTGCGACGACGCATTGGAACGACAACCGCTGTCGAACCCTTTCCGACTTGCGCCGTCGAGCGACTCGAAAGACGGGACTTTGAGCAGCCCCCGCATAGCAATCAGGTGGCTTCATGCCCCTCTAATGGAATCAGTGCTGCTGATCCCGTTTTGAAATCCGACCTGCTCATCCATCCGTCCGTCGGATTTCAAAACGGGATCACTAGCACTGATTCTATTAGAGGGGCATGGGGGAGCTTCCGCGGACAACACCTCCCCTATATAAGTTATTAGTCCAAGTATTGCACTTCCGTAGAAATTTGAGCCGAAGAGAATATCTCACAAAAATTTCAAATCTCTCAAAAATACAAGTGAAACAAAGAAGAATAGATCACAAAAAATTCAAAACTTCTAAAAATTCAATTGAAACGAAGAGAATAGCTCACAAAAAATGCAAGTCTTGCAAAAAAAAATTCAAGGGAAAAGAAGAGAATAGCTCACAAAAAAAATCAAATCTCCCAAAAATGCAAGTGAAACGAAGAGACTACATCACAAAAAATGCATAACTTCCAAAAATTCAATTGAAACGAAGAGAATAGCTCACAAAAAATGCAAGTCTTCCAAAAAAATCAAAGGAAACAAAGAGAATAGCTCACAAAAAATAGCTAGCTTGTGGCCCGGACGATCCGATCTCATGAAAACTGACTACATACCCGTGGCTCGGATCGACAAGCTAGCTCGGATCGGCGATCTGAGCTCATTCCATCATGCATTCCCGTCTTCTACTCCATAAATGACTCACCTCTTTGTATTCACTTGAGAACTAAACATCCTTTAGTTCAGCTCGAATCACAACGTGCACTAGAATCCGTTCCAGCTCGGGTCTCATCTCAAAGATCCTTGCATTCACCAACAACACCTCCCCTATATAAGTTATTAGTCCAAGTCTTGCTCTTCCGTAGAAATTTGAGGCGAAGAGAACAACTCGCAACAAATCCAAATCTTCCAAAAAATCAAGGGAAATGGGGAGAATAGCTCACAAATAATTCAAATCTTCAAAAAAATCAAGTGAAACGAGGAGAATAGCTCACAAAAAATTCAAATCTTCCAAATATCAAACCCAAAAGCTTCGCACACATTACAAATCAAACAGCTTGTACCGAGCGACCCAAACGCTAGACAAGGGCTCACCCTTAATAAGAGAATCAGTGTTTGACTTGTGGGCCGGGCGAGCCGATCTCATGAAAACTGCCTACATACCCGTGGCTCAGATCAGCGAGCTGACTCGGATCGTCGATCTGAGCTCATTCCATCATGCATTCCCGTGTTCTACTCCATAAAACGACTCACCTCTTTGTATTCACTTGAGAACTGAACATCCTTTAGCTCAGCTTGAATCACAACGCGCACTAGAATCCGTTCCAGCTCGGGTCTCATCTCAAAGATCCTTTCATTCACCAACAACACCTCCCCTATATAAGTTATTAGTCCAAGTCTTGCTCTTCCGTAGAAATTTGAGGCGAAGAGAACAACTCTCAAAAATTCCAATTCTTCCAAAAAAATCAAGGGAAACGGGGAGAATAGCTCACAAATAATTCAAATCTTCAAAAATATCAAGTGAAACGAGGAGAATAGCTCACAAAAAATTTAAATCTTCCAAATATCAACCCAAAAGCTTTGCACACATTACAAATCGAACAGCTTGTACCGAGCGACCCAAACGCTAGACAAGGGCTCACCCTTAATAAGAGAATCGATGTTTGACTTGTGGGCCGGGCGAGCCGATCTCATGAAAACTACCTACATACCCATGGCTCGGATCAGCGAGCTGGCTCGGATCGACGAGATAGCTCGGATCGACGATCTGAGATCATTCCATCATGCATTCCCATGTTCTACTCCATAGAATGACTCACCTCTTTGTATTCACTTGAGAACTGAACATCCTTTAGCTCAGCTCGAATCACAACGCGTACTAGAATCCGTTCCAGCTCGGATCTCATCTCAATGATTCTTACATTCACCAACAACACCTCCCCTATATAAGTTATTAGTCCGAGTCTTGCTCCCCCGTAGAAATGCTCGCCAACGCCGAAAGGTCACAAAAAATTTAAATCTCATAAATGACTCAGCTCGACGGGCTGGCTCGGATCGTACATACCCGTGGCTCGGATCGACGAGCTAGCTCGGATCGGCGATCTGAGCTCATTCCATCATGCATTCCCATGTTCTACTCCATAGAATGAGTCACCTCTTTGTATTCACTTGAGAACTGAACATCCTTTAGCTCAGCTCGAATCATAACGCGCACTAGAATCCGTTCCAGCTCGGGTCTCATCTCAGTGATCCTTACATTCACCAACAACACCTCCCCTATATAAGTTATTAGTCCGAGTCTTACTCCCCCGTAGAAATGCTCGCCAACGCCGAAAGGTCACAAAAAATTTAAATCTTGTAAAAGACTCAGCTCGACGGGCTGGCTCGGATCGCCGAGCTGGCTCGGATCGCCGAGCTGGCTCGGATCGCCGAGCTGGCTCGGATCGCCGAGCTGGCTCGGATCGCCGAGCTGGCTCGGATCGCCGAGCTGGCTCGGATCGCCGAGTTGAGCTCAATCCATCATGCATTCCCGTGTTCTACTCCATGGAATAACTCGCCTATTTGTAATCACTTGAGAATTCAACATCCTTTAGCTCAACTCGAATCACAACGCGCACTAGAATCCGTTCCAGCTCGGGTCTCATCTCAAAGATCCTTCCATCCACCAACACCACCTCCCCTATATAAGTTATTAGTCCAAGTCTTGCTCCCCCGTAGAAATGCTCGCCGACACGGATAGGTCACGAAAACTTTAAATCTCGTAAAAGACTCAGCTCGACAAGCTAGCTCGAATCCGTGAGCTGGCTCGGATCGACGAGCTGAGCTCAATCCATCATGCATTCCCGTGTTCTACTCCATAGAACAACTCACCTATTTGTATTCACTTGAGAACTCAACATCCTTTAGCTCAGCTCGAATCACAATGGGCACTAGAATCCATTCCATCTCGAGTCTCATCTCAAAGATCCTTACATCCACCAACAACACCTCCCCTATATAAGTTATTAGTCCGAGTCTTGCTCCCACGTAGAAATGCTTGCCGACGCCGATAAGTCACAAAAACTTAAAATCTCGTAAAAGGCTCGGATCGCCAAGCGAGCTGGCTCGGATCACCGAGCGAGCTGACTCGAATCGGCGAGCTGGCACGGTTTGCCGAGCGAGCCGGCTCGGTTTTCCAAGCTGGCTGGCTCGGATCGCCGAGCCGGCTCGGCTCAAATCGGATCGGATCCATCATGCATTCCCGTGTTCTACTCCATAAAACAACTTGCCTATTTGTATTCCTTTGAGAACTCAATATCCTTTAGCTTAGCTCTAATCACAATGCGCACTAGAATTTGTTCCAGCTTGGGTCTCATCTCAAAAATCCTCACATCCACCAACAACACCTCCCCTACGAGGATAAGTTATTAGTCCGAGTCTTTCTCCCCCATACAAATGCTTGCCGACGTCGATAGGTCGCAAAAAATTTAAATCTCGTAAAAGGCTCAACTTGACGAGCTGGCTCGGATCGTCGAGCTGGCTCAGATCGACAAGCTGGATCGGATCAACGAGCTGGCTCGGATCCGCGAGATGAGCTCAATCCATCATGCATTCCTGAGTTCTACTCCATAGAACAACTCGCCTATTCATATTCACTTGAGAACTCAACATCCTTAAGCTCAGCTCGAATCGTCTATGCACGAACCCATGCATAGCATTCAGGTATCAAATGGCATATCCAAAAATATCCGTAGAGAGCTAGCAAATCAATCATAGGCAGCATTGGCATAGATCGAGGTGAACATCATTTGATGCGATTTGACTAGTTACCATTGGGATGCCTTCGTGGCAATAGGGCCGACTTGAAACAAACCAACACAGCTTGATGTGATAGGGGTCATTTCATAATGACTGTTGGATGACTTTGTGGTGGTATGGCTAACTTACAATGGATGGGTGTAGTGTTGATGTGACAAGATCACCTCATACTAGAAATAGAGCTAACACGTCGACTGACTTGAACTGACATGTAAGGGACTCGATCCGAGGTGTAACAAAGGAGTTGTTTGGTGCACTCAGGAGTAGGGTCATGTCAGGGACTTGATTCGAGGAGCATTCATGGGGTTGTGCGACAAGTTGTTAATAGTTTTGGCCTGGGTAAGGTTTAGAGTCAAGTCGAGGTGTCATTCGAGCTGCATGAAGTAGCATGGACTGCTTTGTGCAGAGTGGCATTGGATCTTGTTGGGGACTCGATCCGAGGTGAAATCAACTAGGTATTGGAATGGGAAGTTGGGGACTTTTCCATGGGAGACTTGGAACATGTGCGAGATGGTGGCGTAATGAGCTAGTTCAGAACTATGTTGGACTATGAGATGCATTGGTTGCATGTACGTAGGAGGTCTTCATGACATTGGCTCGTGCAAGCCACAAGTCCTAATCTGGATGCAAGTTCACATCTTGAGGACAACTCATTAGTGGAGAAGTTCTCAAACTCAATTCTTGAGAGGTGTCTTGCTAGCTCAAATCGGTGAGTTGGCTCAGATCGGCTAGCTCAATCAGATTGGCGAGCTGGCTCCGATTGACGAGTTGGGCTCATCTCAGAGGTCGTTACATCCGTAAACAATACCTATCCCGTTATGACCCTAGAGATCTGGGTTACTTTGCCGACTCTAGTGATCCGGTGATCCAAGTCAATCCGGCGAATTGAGTCGATCCGGTGACCCGAGTTGTTCTGGTGATCTAAATTACTTATGTGACTGGAGTAATTCAAGTTGGGGGACTTGACAACTTGGCATGCTGAGCCGAATTCATTGATGAGTTGGCATACTCGTCAGCATAGGTATAGGAATGGGAAGTCATGGACTTTTCCATGAGAGACTTGGAATGAGTTAGCCTAGCTCACTTGTGAGTGGGGTCAAAAGTCACATTTGTTGACCTGAGTTGATCTCGCGACCTGAGCTGATTTGGCTGGCGGCCTGAGTTGGTGTGGTGACCCAAGTTGATCTGGCTAGCGACCTGAGTTGATCCAGCGATCCGACTTCATCCGTCGACCTGACCGAGTTGGTCAGGTGATCTGGTGACCCGACCTGACCTGGTTGGTGAGTCGAGTTGATGTGGCGACCCGAGTTGATCTGGCTGGCGACCCAAAATGATCCCGTGACCTGACCCGATCTGAAGACCTGACCCGACCCAACCCGAGTTGGTCTGGCAATCTGGTGACCCGAGTTGTTCTGGTTGGCGACTCGAGTCGATATGTTGACCCAAGTTGATCCGGTGACCCGACCCAATCCGGAGACCTGACCCGACCAAACTTGACCTAACTTTAGTTAGTCAGGTGATTTGGCGACCCAATATGATCTATATGGATACCTGAGTCGATGTAGGGACCCGAGTAGATTTGGCTGGCGGCCCGAGTCGATCTGACAACCCGTCCTAATCTGGAGACCCGAGTCGATCCGACGACTCGAGTTGATTCGGCAACCCGAGTGGATTTGACGACCTGTGTCGATCTGGTGACCCGAGTTGTTCTGGCGATCTGAGTTACTTATGCAACTCGAGTGATCTGAGCTGGTGGACTTGACAGCTTGGCATATTGGATCGAGGTGATCCAAGATTGAATGAGTTAGCACAGATCGAGGTGAACATCATTTGATGTGATTTAACTTGCGATCTGACTGGTTATCATTGGGATGCCTTCGTGGCAATAGGGCCGACTTGAAATAGAGATCTGAGTCGATCTGACGACTCCAGTGATTCGAGTCGATCTGGCAAGTCTAGCGATCCAAGTTGGCTAGGCAACTTCGTCAATCTAAGTTAGTCAGGTGATCTTGCGACCTGAGTTGATCTGGATGGTGACCCGAGTTGATCCGACTGGCAACCCAAGTTGTTTTGGGGACTCGAGTCGATCCAGAAACCCGAGTTGACTCGGCGATGCGAGTCGATCCAATGATCCGAATTACTTATGCGACTGGAGTAATTCAAGTTGGGGGACTTGACAGCTTGGCATGCTAAGGCGACTTCATTGATGAGTTGGCATACTTGTCAGCATTACTATTGTGCATATTAGATTGAGGTGATCCAAGTTTGAATGAGTTGGCATGGATCGAGGTGGACATCATTTGATGCAGTCTGACTAGTTATTGTTAGACGCAGTGTTGAAATGACCCGGGGTCATTTCATATAACCGCTGGGAGGCTTTCGTGGTAGTAGGGCAAGACCTGCGATGAGAACTTAACAAGGTCGCTGGCGGGGTCGAAACTCGTAGGAAAAAATGGATAAAGGAGGCTCTATACAAGGAAAAGAACAAAATTTTCAAGTTATAAAAAACTTAAATCACTAGAGCCATCCATGGAGTCACGCCTAGCTCGTTGGCGACGGGATCCCGGTGAGCTCGCTCACGAGCAAGATCTCGGACAGGATCCGGTCGAGCTCGTTGGCGATCCTCAGGGCGGGGTCAAAAGTCCTAAAAAAATAGACAAAGGAGGCTTCGTACAATGAAAAGAATGAAAAAACTAGAGTTGAAAAAGAAAACCACTCGTGCCATTCATGGAGTCACACCCAACTTAGTGACCCAAATTGATCGGGTGACCCGACCTAACCCGAGTTGGTTAGGTGATGTGGTGACCCGAGCTGATCTGGCTGACGACCCGAGTCGATGTGGCGACCTGAGTTGATCTGGTTGGCGACAAGAATTGATCTGGCAACCCGACCCGATCTAGAGAACTGACCCAACCCGATCTAGAGACCTGACCCAACCCGACCCGACCCAACTTGGCCTGGCAATCTGGTGACCCGAGTTGATCTGGTTGGTGACCCGAGTCAATTTGTTGACCTGAGTTGATCAGGCTGGCATACTTAGTTGACTTCATTGATGAGTTTGCATACTCGTTAGTATTACTATTATGCATATTAGATTGAGGCGATCCAAGTTTGAATGAGTTAGCCTAGCTCGCTTGCGAGTGGGGTCAAAACTCAAATTTGTTAACCCGAGTTGATCTGGCTGGTGACCCGAGTTGATTTGGTGACCCGAGCTGATTTGGCTGGCGACCTAAGTCGATGTGATGATCTGAGTTGATCTGGCTGGCGACCTGAGTTGATCTGGCGATCTGACTTCATCCGTCGACCTGACTCGAGTTGGTCAGGTGATCTAATGACCTGAGCTGATCTGGTTGGCGAGTCGAGTCGAGTCGATGTAGCAACTCGAGTTGATCTGGCTGGCGAGCTGAAATGATCCCGCGACTTGACCCAATCTGGAGACCTTACCCGACCTGACCTGAGTTGGTCTGGCGACCCAAGTTGATCTGGTTGGTGACTCGAGTCGATGTGTTGACCCGAGTTGATCTGGCTGGAGACCCAATTTGATCTGGTGACCCGACTCGATCCAGAGACCCGACCTAACCTAAGTTAGTCAGGTGATTTGGTGACCTGATTTGATCTATCTGGATACCCGAATCGATCCGATGAACCGAGTCGATCGGACGACCCATCCTGATCTGGAGACCTGAGTCGATCCGGTGACCTGCGTCAATACGGTGACCCGAGTCGATTCGAGGACTCGAGTCGATCCGGTGACCCGAGTCGATCTGGCGACCCGAGTCGATCTGATGACTCGAGTTAATTAGGTGACCCAAGTTGTTTTGGCAATACGAGTTACTTATGCGACTCGAGTGATCCGAGCTAGCAAACTAGACAGCTTGGCATATTGGAATGTGTTAACAACATAAGCTGATGTGTTGACCCGAGTTGATCATGTTAGTGACCCGAGTTGATCTAATTAGCGACCTGAGTTGATCCGGTGACCCGACCTGATCAGGAGACCTAACCCAACCTGACCTAAGTTAGTTAGGTGATTTGGTGACCCGAGCTGATCTATCTGGATACTCGAGTTGATGTGGCAACCTAAGTTGATCTGGCTGGTGACCCGAATTAATCTGGTGACCCGACCTGACCTGAGTTGGTTAGGTGATGTGGCAACCTGAGCTGATCTAGGTGATGACCCAAGTCGATGTGGTGACTTGAGTTAATCTAGCTAGCAACCCGAGTTGATCCAGCGACCTATCGCGATCTAGAGACCCGAGTCAAGCCGGCAACCCGAGTCGACCTAACGACCTGAGTGATCTAAGTTTATTATGGTAGTTGGAGTTACTTATGCGACTCGACTGATCTAAGTTGGAGGACTTGACAACTTGGCATACTGAGATGACTTCATTGATGAGTTTGCATACTCATCAGCATTACTATTGTGCATATTGGATGTGGTGACCTGAGTTGATCTGGCTAGGGACCTGATCTGGCTGGTGACCTAAGTCGATGTGGTGACCTAAGTTGATCTAGCTCAGGACCCGACTTGATCTGGTGACCCGACTTGATCTAGAGACCCCACCTGAGTTGAGTTCATCGAGCGATCTAGGGATCCAAGATGATCTAGCTGACTACCTGAGTCGATGTGGTGTCCCGAGTCGATCTGGCAACTCGAGTTGATCTGGCTGGCGACCCAAGTTGGCTAGGTGATGTGGCAACCTGAGTCAATGTGGCGATCAAGGCTGATTTGGTTGGCGACCTAAGTTGGTCAGGTGATCTGGTGACCAGAGCTGATCTAGCGACCCGAGTTGATCTAGTTGGCGACCCATGTGATGACCTAAGTTGATTTGGCTAGCGACACGAGTTGATCAAGTGACCCGTCCCGATCCAAAGACCTGAGTCGATTCGGCTATGTCAACCCAGCAACCTGAGTTGACTTGATGACCCGAGTCGACCCCGTGACCTGAGTCGACCTAGTGACCCGAGTCACTATGGTGACCTAATTTATTATGGCTATCTGAGTTACTTATGCGACTCGAGTGATCTAAGTTGGGGGACTTGACATACTGAGATGACTTCATTGATGTGTTTGCATACTCATCAACATTACTATTGTGCATATTAGATTTATGCGATCCAAGTTTAAATGAGTTGGCCTAGCTTGATCGTGAGCGAGGTCAAAAGTTGTAAAAAAAATAGACAAAGGAGGCTCCCTACGACAAAAAGAATGAAAAAACCAGAGTTAAAAAAAAATCACTCAGGCCATACATGGAGTCACGCCCTTCTTATTGTCGAGCTAGAAGCGGAGACTTGACTATGATAATACTTGAAGAGGAGTATGGGTCAATCATTCAAAAAGTGGACAGACTCACTGGAGATCTAAGTAGGTCAGGCTATCTAGTGACCTGACCTAATCTGGCTGGTGACCCGAGTCGATGTGGTGACCTGAGTTGATCTGGCTCGGGACCCGACTTGATCTGGTGACTCGACTCGATCTAGAGACCCCACCCGACCTGAGTTCATCGGGCGATCTGGTGATCTGAGATGATCTAGCTAACTACCTGAGTCGATGTCGTGTCCTGAGTTGATCTGGCGAACCGAGTTGGCCAGGTGATGTGGTGACCCAAGCTGATCTGGCTGGCGACCCGAGTCGGTTAGGTGATTTGGCGACCAGAGCAGATTTGGCTAGTGACCCAAGCTGATCTGGTGACCTGAGTTGATCTAATTGGTGACTCATGTGGTGACCCGAGTTGATCAAGTGACCTGTCCTGATCTAGAGACCCGAGTCGATCCAATAACCTGAGTTGACCCGGCGACCCGAGTCAACTTGACGACCCGAGTCAACCCAGCGACCTGCGTCGACCTAGTGACCCGCGTCGACCCAGTGACTCGCGTCGACCCAGTGACCCGTGTCGACCCAGTGACCCGTGTCAAACTGGCGACCCATGTCGAACCGGTGACTCGTGTTGACCTGACAACCCGCATCGACCTGGTGACCCAAGTCAACCCAAGTCGACTCGAGGCCCGAGTTGATCTGGCAACCCAAGTCGACCCGAGTCGACCCGATAACCTGAGTCAACCGAGTCACCTGAGTTGATCTGGCTGGTGACCCGAGTTGGCCAAGTAATGTGGCGACCTGAGTCAATGTGGTGACCCAAGCTGATCTGGCGACCACAGCTGATCTGGCTGGTGACCCAAGCTGATCTGGCGATCCGAGTTGATCTAGTTGGGGACCAGTGTGGTGACCTGAGTTGATCTCGCTAGCTACCTAACTTGATCTAGTTGGTGACCCGTGTGGTGACCGAGTCGACCCAGTGACCTGAGTCAATCGGTTGACCCAGTGACCTGAGTCAACTGAGTCAACCCGATGACAAGAGTCAATCGAGTCGACATGGTGACCTGAGATGACCGAGTCAGTCAGGTGATTGAGTCGACCCAGTGACCTGAATCGATTGAGTCGACCCGAGTCGACCAGGAGACCTTAGTAGACTAGGTCGACCCGTGTCAACCCAAGTCAACTTGAGGCCTGAGTCGATCCAGCAACCCAAGTCGACTCGGTGACCCGAGTCGACCCAGTGACCCAAGTCGACCTGATGACCTGAGTCAACCGAGTCGACCCGGTGACCCGAGTTGACCGAGTCGACCCAATGACCCGAGTCAATCGAGTCGACCCGAGTCGACCCAGCGACTGGGGTTTCTGTGGTGACCTAATTTATTATGGCAGTTGGAGTTACTCATTGGCGACCAGAGCTGATCTAGCAACCCGAGTTGATCTAGTTGGCGACCTAACCTGATCTAGCTGGCGAACTAATTTTGTCAGGTGATTTGGCGACAAGAGTTGATTTGGCTGGTGACCCAAGCTGATATGGTGACCTGAGTAAATCTAGTTGGGGACCCGTGTGGTGACTTGAGTTGATCTCGCTAGAAACTTGAGTTGATCCAATGACCCCTCCTGATCTAGAGGCCCGAGTCAACCCGAGTTGACCCGGTGACCCGAGTCACTCGAGTCGACCCGAGTCAATCGAGTCGACCCAGTGACTTGAGTCAACCGAGTCGACCCAGTGACCCGAATCAACCGAGTCGGTCAAGTGACTGAGTCGACCCGGTGACCTGAGTCGACTGAGTTGACCCAGTCGACCTGGTGACCTGAGTCGACAGAGTTGACCCAGTGACCTGAGTCAACTGAGTCGACCTGGTGACCCGAGTCAACTAAGTCGACCTAAGTCAGTCAGGTGATTAAGTCGACCCGAGTTGACCAAGTGACCTGAGTCAACCGAATCGACCGAGTGACCTGAGTCAACTGAGTCGACCCGATGACCCGAGTCAACTGAGTCGACCTGAGTCAACCGAGTCGACCGAGTCAACGTGGTGACCCGAGTCAACTGAGTCGGTCAGGTGACTAAGTCGACCCGAGTCAACCAGAGTCGACTGAGTCAACCTAGTGACCTGAATCAATTGAGTCGACCCGGTGACCTGAGTTGACTAGGTCGACCCGTGTCAACCCAAGTCGACTCGAGGCTTGAGTCAATCCAGCAACCCAAGTCGACTCGGTGACCCGAGTCGACCCAGTGACCCGATGACCCGAGTCGACCCGGTGACCCGAGTTGACCGAGTCGACCCAATGACCCGAGTCAACTGAGTCGACCCGGTGACCTGAGTCAACCAAGTCGACCCAGCGACCGGGGTTTTTATGGTGGCCTAATTTATTATGGTAGTCAGAGTTACTCACTGGCGACTAGAGCTGATCTAGCACCCCGAGTTGATCTAGTTAGCGACCTAACCTGATCTGGCTGGTGAACTAATTTTGTCAGGTGATCTGGCGATAAGAGCTGATCTGGTTGGTGACCCAAGCTGATATGGTGACTCGAGTAAATCTAGTTGCCGACCCATGTGGTGACCTGAGTTGATCTCGCTAGCGACTTGAGTTGATCCAATGACCCGTCTCGATCTAGAGGCTCGAGTCGAGCCAGCAACCCAAGTCGAGCTAGCAACCCGAGTCAACCGAGTCGACCTGATGACCTGAGCCAACCGAGTCGACTCGGTGACCCGGTGACCTGAATCAACCGAGTCGACCCGGTGACCAGAGTCGACTAAGTCGACCCAGTCGACCTGAGTCAACCGAGTCGACCCAGTGACCTGAGTCGACCCGATGACCCGAGCCAACCGAGTCGACCTAGTGACCCGGTGACCCGAATCAACCGAGTCGACCCGGTGACTAGAGTTGACTAAGTCGACCCAGTCGACCTGAGTCAACCGAGTCGACCCAGTGACCCGAGTCGACCCGATGACCCGAGCCAACCGAGTCGACCAGTGACCCGGTGACCCGAATCAACCAAGTCGACCCGGTGACCAGAGTCGACTGAGTCGACTCGGTGACCCGAGTCAACCGAGTCGATAGAGTTAACCCAGTGACCCGAGTCAACCGTGTCAACCCAATGACCTGAGTTGACATGGTGACCTGAGTCAACCAAGTTGACCTAAGTCAGTAAGGTGACTGAGTCGACCCGAGTCGACTCGGTGACCTGAGTCAACTGAGTCGACCTGGTGACCTAAGTCAACTAAGTCGACCCGGTGACCTGAGTTGACCCAGTGACATGAGTCAACCGAGTCGACCCGATGACTTGAGTCAACCGAGTCGACCCTGTGACCTGAGTCAACCGAGTCGACCCAGCGACCTGAGTCACTGTGGTGACCCAATTTATTATGGCAGTCGAAGTTACTGGCTGGCGACCCGAGTTGATCTAGTTGGTGACATAAGCTGATCTGGCTGGTGACCTAATTTTGTTAGGTGATCTGGTGACCAGAGCTGATCTAGCTGGTGACCCAAGCTGATCTGGCGACCTGAGTTGATCTAGTTGGCGACCCGTGTGGTGACCTGAGTTGATCTAGTTGGCGACCCGTGTGGTGACCTGAGTTGATCTCGCTAGCGACTTGAGTTGACCAAGTGACTCATCCCGATTTAGAGGCCTAAGTCGATCCGGCAACCCAAGTCAACCCGGTGACTTGAGTCAACCGCGTCGACCGAGTCAACCTAGTGACCCGAGTCGATCGAGTCGACTCGATGACCTGAGTCAACTGAGTTGACCCGATGACCTGAGTCAATTGAGTCGACCTGGTGACCCAAGTCAACCGAGTCGACCTAAGTCGACCCGGTGACTTGAGTCAACCGAGTCAACCCGGTGACCTGAGTCAACTGAGTCGACCGAGTTGACCTAGTGACCTAAGTCAACCAAGTCGACCCAGTGACCCGACTCGACCGAGTCGACCCAGCGACCCGAGTCGCTGTGGTGACCCAATTTATTATGGCAGTCAAAGTTATTGGCTAGCGACCAGAGTTGATCTAGCGACCTGAATTGATCTAGTTGGCAACCTAAGCTGATCTGGTTGTCGACCTAATTTTGTGAGGTGATCTAGTGACCAGAGCTAATTTGGCTGTCGACCTAATTTTGTGAGGTGATCTAGCAACCAGAGCTGATCTGGCTGGTGACCCAATCTGATCTGGCGACTCGAGTTGATCTAGTTGGCGACCTGTGTGGTGACCTGAGTTGATCTCGCTAGCGACTTGTGTTGATCTAGTGACCCATCCTGATCTAGAGGCTTGAGTTGATCCAACAACCCAAGTCGATCCGAGTCGACCGAGTCGACTCGATCATCCGAGTCAACCGAGTTGACCCGGTGACCCGAGTCGACCCGGTGACCTGAGTCAATCGAGTCGACCCGGTGACCTGAGTCAACTGAGTCAACCCAGTGACCTGAGTCAACCGAGTCGACCCGAGTCAACTGAGTTGACGCGGTGACCCGAGTCAACCAAGTCGATCGATTCAACCCGGTGATCCGAGTCGACCTGAGTCGACCGAGTCGGTTAGGTGACTGAGTCGACCCGATGACCTAAGTTGACCGAGTCGACCCAGTGACCTGACTCAATTGAGTCGACCCAGTGACCCGAGTCAACTGAGTCGACCCAATGACTCGAGTCAACCGAGTCGACCTGGTGACCCAAGTCAACTGAGTCGACCGAGTTGACCCGATGACCCGAGTCAACTGAGTCGACCCAGTGACCCAAGTCGCTGTGGTGACCTAATTTATTATGGCAGTTAAAGTTACTAGCTGGCGACCAGAGCTGAGCTGGCAACCTGAATTGATCTAGTGGGTGACCTAAGCTGATCTGGCTAGTGACCTAATTTTGTCAGGTCATCTGGAGACCAGAGCTGATCTGGCTGGTGACCCAAGTTGATTTGGTGACTCAAGTTGATCTAGTTGGCGACCCGTGTGGTGACCTGAGTTGATCTTGCTAGCGATTTGAGTTGATCCAGTGACCCGTCCTGATCCAGAGGCCTGAGTCAATCCGGCAACCCAAGTCGACTCGGTGACCCGAGTCTATCGAGTTGACCGAGTGACCTGAGTCAACCGAGTCGACTCGATGACCCGAGTCAACCGAGTCGACTCGATGACCCGAGTCAACCGAGTCGACTGAGTCGACGTGGTGTCCCGAGTCGGTCAGGTGACCGAGTCGACCCGAGTAAACCAGAGTCGACTGAGTTGACCTAGTGACCTGAATCAATTGAGTCAACCTAGTGACCTGAGTCGACTAGGTCGACCCGTGTCAACCCAAGTCGACTCGAGGCCTAAGTTGATTCGGCAACCCAAGTCGACTCGGTGACCCACGTCGACCGAGTCGACCCAGTGACCCGAGTTGACCCGATGACCCGAGTTGACCCGGTGACCCGAGTTGATCAAGTTGACTGAGTTGACTGAGTCGACCCAGCGACCAGGGTTTTTGTGGTGACCCAATTTATTATGGCAGTCGGAGTTACTCACTGGCGACCAGAGCTAATCTAGCGACCTGAGTTGATCTAATTGGTGACCTAACCTGATCTGGTTGGTGAACTAATTTTGTCAGGTGATCTGGTGACAAGAGCTGATCTGGTTGGTGACCCAAGCTGATATGGCGACCTGAGTAAATCTAGTTGGTGATCCGTGTGGTGACCTGAGTTGATCTCGCTAGCGACTTGAGTTGATCCAGTGACCCATCCCGATCCAGAGGCCCGAGTCGAGCCGGCAACCCAACTCGACCTGAGTCAATCGAGTCGACTCGAGTCCACCGAGTCGACCCAGTGACCCGAGTCAACCTGGTCAACTCGATGACCCGAGCCAACCGAGTCGACCCAGTGACCCGGTGACTCGAATCAACTGAGTCGACCCGGTGACCAGAGTTGACTAAGTCGACCCAGCTGACTTGGTGACCTGAGTCGACAGAGTTGACCTAGTGACCTGAGTCAACCGTGTTGACCTGATGACCTAAGTTGACCTGGTGACCCAAGTCAACCAAGTCTACCTAAGTTAGTAAGGTGACTGAGTTGACCCGAGTCGACCTAGTGACCTGAGTCAACCGAGTCGACCTGGTGACTCGAGTCGACCCAGTGACATGAGTCAACTGAGTCGACCCAATGACCTGAGTCAACTGAGTCAACCGAGTCGACCCTATGACCTGAGTCAACCAAGTTGACCTAGCGACCCGAGTCACTATGGTGACCCAATTTATTATGGCAGTCAAAGTTATTGGCTGGCGACCTGAGTTGATCTAGTTGGTGACATAAGCTGATATGGCGACCAGAGCTGATCTAGCTGGTGACCCAAGCTAATCTGGTGACCCAAGTTGATCTAGTTGGCGACCCATGTGGTGACCTGAGTTGATCTCGCTAGTAACTTGAGTTGACCCGATGATCCATCTTGATCTAGAGGCCCGAGTCGATCCGGCAACCCAAGTCGACCTGGTGACCTGAGTCAACCGCGTCGACCGACTCGACCCAGTGACCTGAGTCAACTAAGTTGACCTGATGACTTGAGTCAACTGAGTTGACCCAATGACCGGAGTCAACTGAGTTGACCCGATGACCTGAGTCAACTGAGTTAACACGATGACTCGAGGCAACCAAGTCGACCCAAGTCGACCGAGTCAGTCAGGTGACTGAGTCGACCTAAGTCGACCTAGTGACCTGAGTCGACCGAGTCAACCCGGTGACTCGAGTCAACAGAGTCGACCGAGTCGACCCAGTGACCCGTGTCAACCGAGTTGACCTGGTGACCCGAGTCGATCGAGTCGACCCAGCGACCTGAGTCACTATGGTGACCTAATTTATTATGGCAGTCAGAGTTACTGGCTGGTGACTAGAGCTGATCTGGTGACCTGAATTGATCTAGTTGGCAACCTAAGCTGATTTGGCTGTCGACCTAATTTTGTGAGGTGATCTGGCGACCAGAGCTGATCTGGCTAGTGACCCAATCTGATTTGGTGACCTGAGTTGATCTAGTTGGTGACCCGTGTGGTGACCTGAGTTGATCTCACTAGCGACTTGTGTTGATCTAGTGACCCATCCCAATCTAGAGGCCTGAGTCGATCCGGCAACCCAAGTCGATTCGAGTTGACTCGGTGACCCGAGTCAACCGAGTCGACCCAGTGACCTGAGTCAATTGAGTCAACCCAGTGACCTGAGTCAACCGAGTCGACCCGATGACCCGAGTCAACCGAGTCAACCCGATGACCCGAGTCAACCGAGTCGACGCAGTGACCTGAGTCAACCAAGTCGATGCGGTGACCCAAGTCAACCGAGTCGACCCGGTGACCTGAGTCAACCGAGTTGACCTGAGTCAACCCGACGACCTGAGTCGACCCGATGACCCGACTCGATCGAGTCGACCTGGTGACCTGACTCGACCGAGTCGACCCAATGACCCGAGTCAACCGAGTCGACCCGGTGACCCGAGTCAACTGAGTCGACCGAGTTCACCCGGTGACCTGAGTCAATTGAGTCGACCCAGTGACCCAAGTTGCTAGTGACCTAATTTTGTTAGGTGATCTGGAGACCAGAGTTGATCTGGTTGGTGACCCAAGCTAATCTGGCGACCAGAGTTGATCTAGTTGGTGACCCGTGTGGTGACCTAAGTTGATCTTGCTAGCAACTTGAGTTGATCCAGTAACCCATCCTGATCCAGAGGCCTGAGTCGATCTGGTAACCCAAGTCGACCTGAGTCGACCTGGTGACCCGACTCAACCGAGTCGACCCGATGACCCGAATCAACCAAGTCGACCTGATGACCCGAGTCAACCAAGTCGACCTTGTGACCCGAGTCAACCAAGTCGACCCGAGTCAGTCAGGTGACTGAGTCAACCCGGTGACCTGAGTCGATTAAGTCAACGGAGTCCACCCAATGACCTGAGTCAACTGAGTCGATCGTGTCAACCCAGTAACCTAAGTCAACCCGGTGAATCGAGTCAACTGAGTCGATCGAGTCGACCCGGTGACCTGAGTCAACTGAGTCGACCTGAGTCGACTGAGTCAACCCAGTTACCTGAGTCACTGTGGTGACCTAATTTATTATGGTAGTCAGAGTTACTGGCTGGTGACCTAAGCTAATCTGGCTGGTGACTTAAGTTTGTCAGGTGATCTAGCGACCAGAGTTGATCTGGTTGGTGACCCAAGCTGATCTGGCGATGTGAGTTGATCTAGTTGGCGACCCGTGTGGTGACCTGAGTTGATCTCGCTAGCGACTTGAGTTGATCCAGTGACCCGTACTGATCCAGAGGCCCGAGTCGATCTGACAACCCAAGTCGACCCGGTGACCCGAGTCAACTTGGTGACTCGAGTCGATCCGATGACCTGAGTCAACTGAGTCATCCCGAGTCGACCGAGTCAGTCAGGTGACTGAGTCGACCCGGTGACCTGAGTCAACCAAGTCGACCTGGTGACCCAAGTCCATCGAGTCGACCGAGTCGACCCAGTGACCTGATTCAACCAAGTCGACCTGGTGACCCGAGTCAACCGAGTCGACCTGGTGACCCGAGTCGCTGTGGTGACCCAATTTATTATGGCAGTCAAAGTTTTTGGCTGGCAACCAGAGCTGATCTGGCGACCTGAGTTGATCTAGTTAGCGACCTAAGCTGATCTAGTTGGCGACCTAAGATGAAATGGTTGGTGACCCAGGCTGATCTAGTTAGTGACCTGATTTTGTCAGGTGATCTAGCGACTAGAGCTGATCTAGCTGGTGACCCAAGCTGATCTAGTGACCCGAGTTGATCTAGTTGGTTACCTGTGTGGTGACCTGAGCTGATCTCGCTAGCAACTTGAGTTGATCTAGTGACCCGTGCAATCTAGAGGCCCGAGTAGATCCGACAACCCAAGTCGACTTGAGTCGACCTGAGTCAACCGAGTCAGCTGAGTCGACCTAAGTCACCCTAGTCGACCCGGTGATCCAAGTCAACTGAGTTGACTCAAGTTGACTGCGTCGACCCGAGTCGACCGGGTCGGTCAGGTGACTGACTCGACCTGAGTCGATTTGGCTACCTGAGTCAACTCGGTGACCCGAGTCGATCGAGTCGACCGAGTCGACCAAGTCCACCCAGTGACCTGAGTCACCTTAGTCGACCGAGCGACCAGAGTCGTTGTAGTGACCTAATTTATTATGGCAGTATGAGTTACCGACTAGCGAGCAGAGTTGATCTAGCCACCCGAGATGATCTAGTTTGCGACCTGAGTTGATCTAGTTGGTGACCCGAGTTGATCTGCCTGTTGACCTAATTTTGTCAAGTGATCTAGCGACCAGAGCTGATCAAGCCGAGCGGAACCGAACCGGTCGAGCTCTCCGGGGAGCGGCGGGGCGGGATCGGCGCCGAGCTCGCTCCCGGGCGGGGTCGAAACTCGCGGAAAAAAAATGAACAAAGGAGGCCCCGTACGAGGATAAGAACGAAAAAACCAGAGTTAAATTAAAAAAAAAAAAAAAAAAAAATTACTTTCGGGTCATACGTGTAGCCACGCCCAGCTCGCCCGCGGACGGGATCCCCATCGAGCTCGTCGAGCCGAGCGGCGCTCGCGGGCGGGGTCCGATCCGAGCGGAACCGAACCGGTCGAGCTCTCCGGGGAGCGGCGGGGCGGGATCGGCGCCGAGCTCGCTCCGGGGCGGGGTCGAAACTCGCGGAAAAAAAATGAACAAAGGAGGCTCCGTACGAGGATAAGAACGAAAAAACCAGAGTTAAAAAAAAAAAAAAAAAAAAAAAAAATACATTCGCGTCATACGTGTAGCCACGCCCAGCTCGCCCGCGGACGGGATCCCCATCGAGCTCGTCGAGCCGAGCGGCGCTCGCGGGCGGGGTCCGATCCGAGCGGAACCGAACCGGTCGAGCTCTCCGGGGAGCGGCGGGGCGGGATCGGCGCCGAGCTCGCTCCCGGGCGGGGTCGAAACTCGCGGAAAAAAAATGAACAAAGGAGGCTCCGTACGAGGATAAGAACGAAAAAACCAGAGTTTAAAAAAAAATTAAAAAAAAAAAATTACATTCGGGTCATACGTGTAGCCACGCCCAGCTCGCCCGCGGACGGGATCCCCATCGAGCTCGTCGAGCCGAGCGGCGCTCGCGGGCGGGGTCCGATCCGAGCGGAACCGAACCGGTCGAGCTCTCCGGGGAGCGGCGAGGCGGGATCGGCGCCGAGCTCGCTCCCGGGCGGGGTCGAAACTCGCGGAAAAAAAATGAACAAAGGAGGCTCCGTACGAGGATAAGAACGAAAAAACCAGAGTTAAAAAAAAAAAAAAAAAAAAAAAAAATTACATTCGGGTCATACGTGTAGCCACGCCCAGCTCGCCCGCGGACGGGATCCCATTCGAGCTCGTCGAGCCGAGCGGCGCTCGCGGGCGGGGTCCGATCCGAGCGGAACCGAACCGGTCGAGCTCTCCGGGGAGCGGCGGGGCAGGATCGGCGCCGAGCTCGCTCCCGGGCGGGGTCGAAACTCGCGGAAAAAAAATGAACAAAGGAGGCTCCGTACGAGGATAAGAACGAAAAAACCAGAGTTAAAAAAAAAAAAAAAAAAAAAATTACATTCGGGTCATACGTGTAGCCACGCCCAGCTCGCCCGCGGACGGGATCCCCATCGAGCTCGTCGAGCCGAGCGGCGCTCGCGGGCGGGGTCCGATCCGAGCGGAACCGAACCGGTCGAGCTCTCCGGGGAGCGGCGGGGCGGGATCGGCGCCGAGCTCGCTCCCGGGCGGGGTCGAAACTCGCGGAAAAAAAATGAACAAAGGAGGCTCCGTACGAGGATAAGAACGAAAAAACCAGAGTTAAAAAAAAAAAAAAAAAAAAAAAAAATACATTCGCGTCATACGTGTAGCCACGCCCAGCTCGCCCGCGGACGGGATCCCCATCGAGCTCGTCGAGCCGAGCGGCGCTCGCGGGCGGGGTCCGATCCGAGCGGAACCGAACCGGTCGAGCTCTCCGGGGAGCGGCGGGGCGGGATCGGCGCCGAGCTCGCTCCCGGGCGGGGTCGAAACTCGCGGAAAAAAAATGAACAAAGGAGGCTCCGTACGAGGATAAGAACGAAAAAACCAGAGTTAAAAAAAAAAAAAAAAAAAAAAAAAATTTACATTCGGGTCATACGTGTAGCCACGCCCAGCTCGCCCGCGGACGGGATCCCCATCGAGCTCGTCGAGCCGAGCGGCGCTCGCGGGCGGGGTCCGATCCGAGCGGAACCGAACCGGTCGAGCTCTCCGGGGAGCGGCGGGGCGGGATCGGCGCCGAGCTCGCTCCCGGGCGGGGTCGAAACTCGCGGAAAAAAAATGAACAAAGGAGGCCCCGTACGAGGATAAGAACGAAAAAACCAGAGTTAAAAAAAAAAAAAAAAAAAAAAAAAATTACTTTCGGGTCATACGTGTAGCCACGCCCAGCTCGCCCGCGGACGGGATCCCCATCGAGCTCGTCGAGCCGAGCGGCGCTCGCGGGCGGGGTCCGATCCGAGCGGAACCGAACCGGTCGAGCTCTCCGGGGAGCGGCGGGGCGGGATCGGCGCCGAGCTCGCTCCGGGGCGGGGTCGAAACTCGCGGAAAAAAAATGAACAAAGGAGGCTCCGTACGAGGATAAGAACGAAAAAACCAGAGTTAAAAAAAAAAAAAAAAAAAAAAAAAATACATTCGCGTCATACGTGTAGCCACGCCCAGCTCGCCCGCGGACGGGATCCCCATCGAGCTCGTCGAGCCGAGCGGCGCTCGCGGGCGGGGTCCGATCCGAGCGGAACCGAACCGGTCGAGCTCTCCGGGGAGCGGCGGGGCGGGATCGGCGCCGAGCTCGCTCCCGGGCGGGGTCGAAACTCGCGGAAAAAAAATGAACAAAGGAGGCTCCGTACGAGGATAAGAACGAAAAAACCAGAGTTAAAAAAAAAATTAAAAAAAAAAAATTACATTCGGGTCATACGTGTAGCCACGCCCAGCTCGCCCGCGGACGGGATCCCCATCGAGCTCGTCGAGCCGAGCGGCGCTCGCGGGCGGGGTCCGATCCGAGCGGAACCGAACCGGTCGAGCTCTCCGGGGAGCGGCGAGGCGGGATCGGCGCCGAGCTCGCTCCCGGGCGGGGTCGAAACTCGCGGAAAAAAAATGAACAAAGGAGGCTCCGTACGAGGATAAGAACGAAAAAACCAGAGTTAAAAAAAAAAAAAAAAAAAAAAAAAAATTACATTCGGGTCATACGTGTAGCCACGCCCAGCTCGCCCGCGGACGGGATCCCCATCGAGCTCGTCGAGCCGAGCGGCGCTCGCGGGCGGGGTCCGATCCGAGCGGAACCGAACCGGTCGAGCTCTCCGGGGAGCGGCGGGGCGGGATCGGCGCCGAGCTCGCTCCCGGGCGGGGTCGAAACTCGCGGAAAAAAAATGAACAAAGGAGGCTCCGTACGAGGATAAGAACGAAAAAACCAGAGTTTTAAAAAAAAAAAAAAAAAAAAATTACATTCGGGTCATACGTGTAGCCACGCCCAGCTCGCCCGCGGACGGGATCCCCATCGAGCTCGTCGAGCCGAGCGGCGCTCGCGGGCGGGGTCCGATCCGAGCGGAACCGAACCGGTCGAGCTCTCCGGGGAGCGGCGGGGCGGGATCGGCGCCGAGCTCGCTCCCGGGCGGGGTCGAAACTCGCGGGAAAAAAATGAACAAAGGAGGCTCCGTACGAGGATAAGAACGAAAAAACCAGAGTTAAAAAAAAAAAAAAAAAAAAAAAAAAAAAATTACATTCGGGTCATACGTGTAGCCACGCCCAGCTCGCCCGCGGACGGGATCCCCATCGAGCTCGTCGAGCCGAGCGGCGCTCGCGGGCGGGGTCCGATCCGAGCGGAACCGAACCGGTCGAGCTCTCCGGGGAGCGGCGGGGCGGGATCGGCGCCGAGCTCGCTCCCGGGCGGGGTCGAAACTCGCGGAAAAAAAATGAACAAAGGAGGCCCCGTACGAGGATAAGAACGAAAAAACCAGAGTTAAAAAAAAAAAAAAAAAAAAAAAAAAAAAAACTTTCGGGTCATACGTGTAGCCACGCCCAGCTCGCCCGCGGACGGGATCCCCATCGAGCTCGTCGAGCCGAGCGGCGCTCGCGGGCGGGGTCCGATCCGAGCGGAACCGAACCGGTCGA
This sequence comes from Chamaecyparis obtusa, assembly GCA_027943335.1. Taxonomy (NCBI): domain Eukaryota; kingdom Viridiplantae; phylum Streptophyta; class Pinopsida; order Cupressales; family Cupressaceae; genus Chamaecyparis; species Chamaecyparis obtusa. The sequence continues at coordinate 102,228 of BSBK01009001.1, forward strand.
GCTCTCCGGGGAGCGGCGGGGCGGGATCGGCGCCGAGCTCGCTCCGGGGCGGGGTCGAAACTCGCGGAAAAAAAATGAACAAAGGAGGCTCCGTACGAGGATAAGAACGAAAAAACCAGAGTTTTAAAAAAAAAAAAAAAAAAAATTACATTCGGGTCATACGTGTAGCCACGCCCAGCTCGCCCGCGGACGGGATCCCCATCGAGCTCGTCGAGCCGAGCGGCGCTCGCGGGCGGGGTCCGATCCGAGCGGAACCGAACCGGTCGAGCTCTCCGGGGAGCGGCGGGGCGGGATCGGCGCCGAGCTCGCTCCCGGGCGGGGTCGAAACTCGCGGAAAAAAAATGAACAAAGGAGGCTCCGTACGAGGATAAGAACGAAAAAACCAGAGTTAAAAAAAAAAAAAAAAAAAAAATTACATTCGGGTCATACGTGTAGCCACGCCCAGCTCGCCCGCGGACGGGATCCCCATCGAGCTCGTCGAGCCGAGCGGCGCTCGCGGGCGGGGTCCGATCCGAGCGGAACCGAACCGGTCGAGCTCTCCGGGGAGCGGCGGGGCGGGATCGGCGCCGAGCTCGCTCCGGGGCGGGGTCGAAACTCGCGGAAAAAAAATGAACAAAGGAGGCTCCGTACGAGGATAAGAACGAAAAAACCAGAGTTAAAAAAAAAAAAAAAAAAAAAAAAAATACATTCGCGTCATACGTGTAGCCACGCCCAGCTCGCCCGCGGACGGGATCCCCATCGAGCTCGTCGAGCCGAGCGGCGCTCGCGGGCGGGGTCCGATCCGAGCGGAACCGAACCGGTCGAGCTCTCCGGGGAGCGGCGGGGCGGGATCGGCGCCGAGCTCGCTCCCGGGCGGGGTCGAAACTCGCGGAAAAAAAATGAACAAAGGAGGCTCCGTACGAGGATAAGAACGAAAAAACCAGAGTTAAAAAAAAAAAAAAAAAAAAAAAAAAATACATTCGCGTCATACGTGTAGCCACGCCCAGCTCGCCCGCGGACGGGATCCCCATCGAGCTCGTCGAGCCGAGCGGCGCTCGCGGGCGGGGTCCGATCCGAGCGGAACCGAACCGGTCGAGCTCTCCGGGGAGCGGCGGGGCGGGATCGGCGCCGAGCTCGCTCCCGGGCGGGGTCGAAACTCGCGGAAAAAAAATGAACAAAGGAGGCTCCGTACGAGGATAAGAACGAAAAAACCAGAGTTAAAAAAAAAAAAAAAAAAAAAAAAAAAATTACATTCGGGTCATACGTGTAGCCACGCCCAGCTCGCCCGCGGACGGGATCCCCATCGAGCTCGTCGAGCCGAGCGGCGCTCGCGGGCGGGGTCCGATCCGAGCGGAACCGAACCGGTCGAGCTCTCCGGGGAGCGGCGGGGCGGGATCGGCGCCGAGCTCGCTCCCGGGCGGGGTCGAAACTCGCGGAAAAAAAATGAACAAAGGAGGCCCCGTACGAGGATAAGAACGAAAAAACCAGAGTTAAAAAAAAAAAAAAAAAAAAAAAAAAATTACTTTCGGGTCATACGTGTAGCCACGCCCAGCTCGCCCGCGGACGGGATCCCCATCGAGCTCGTCGAGCCGAGCGGCGCTCGCGGGCGGGGTCCGATCCGAGCGGAACCGAACCGGTCGAGCTCTCCGGGGAGCGGCGGGGCGGGATCGGCGCCGAGCTCGCTCCGGGGCGGGGTCGAAACTCGCGGAAAAAAAATGAACAAAGGAGGCTCCGTACGAGGATAAGAACGAAAAAACCAGAGTTAAAAAAAAAAAAAAAAAAAAAAAAAATACATTCGCGTCATACGTGTAGCCACGCCCAGCTCGCCCGCGGACGGGATCCCCATCGAGCTCGTCGAGCCGAGCGGCGCTCGCGGGCGGGGTCCGATCCGAGCGGAACCGAACCGGTCGAGCTCTCCGGGGAGCGGCGGGGCGGGATCGGCGCCGAGCTCGCTCCCGGGCGGGGTCGAAACTCGCGGAAAAAAAATGAACAAAGGAGGCTCCGTACGAGGATAAGAACGAAAAAACCAGAGTTAAAAAAAAAATTAAAAAAAAAAAATTACATTCGGGTCATACGTGTAGCCACGCCCAGCTCGCCCGCGGACGGGATCCCCATCGAGCTCGTCGAGCCGAGCGGCGCTCGCGGGCGGGGTCCGATCCGAGCGGAACCGAACCGGTCGAGCTCTCCGGGGAGCGGCGAGGCGGGATCGGCGCCGAGCTCGCTCCCGGGCGGGGTCGAAACTCGCGGAAAAAAAATGAACAAAGGAGGCTCCGTACGAGGATAAGAACGAAAAAACCAGAGTTAAAAAAAAAAAAAAAAAAAAAAAAAAATTACATTCGGGTCATACGTGTAGCCACGCCCAGCTCGCCCGCGGACGGGATCCCCATCGAGCTCGTCGAGCCGAGCGGCGCTCGCGGGCGGGGTCCGATCCGAGCGGAACCGAACCGGTCGAGCTCTCCGGGGAGCGGCGGGGCGGGATCGGCGCCGAGCTCGCTCCCGGGCGGGGTCGAAACTCGCGGAAAAAAAATGAACAAAGGAGGCTCCGTACGAGGATAAGAACGAAAAAACCAGAGTTTTAAAAAAAAAAAAAAAAAAAAATTACATTCGGGTCATACGTGTAGCCACGCCCAGCTCGCCCGCGGACGGGATCCCCATCGAGCTCGTCGAGCCGAGCGGCGCTCGCGGGCGGGGTCCGATCCGAGCGGAACCGAACCGGTCGAGCTCTCCGGGGAGCGGCGGGGCGGGATCGGCGCCGAGCTCGCTCCCGGGCGGGGTCGAAACTCGCGGGAAAAAAATGAACAAAGGAGGCTCCGTACGAGGATAAGAACGAAAAAACCAGAGTTAAAAAAAAAAAAAAAAAAAAAAAAAAAAATTACATTCGGGTCATACGTGTAGCCACGCCCAGCTCGCCCGCGGACGGGATCCCCATCGAGCTCGTCGAGCCGAGCGGCGCTCGCGGGCGGGGTCCGATCGGAGCGGAACCGAACCGGTCGAGCTCTCCGGGGAGCGGCGGGGCGGGATCGGCGCCGAGCTCGCTCCCGGGCGGGGTCGAAACTCGCGGAAAAAAAATGAACAAAGGAGGCTCCGTACGAGGATAAGAACGAAAAAACCAGAGTTAAAAAAAAAAAAAAAAAAAAAAATTACATTCGGGTCATACGTGTAGCCACGCCCAGCTCGCCCGCGGACGGGATCCCCATCGAGCTCGTCGAGCCGAGCGGCGCTCGCGGGCGGGGTCCGATCCGAGCGGAACCGAACCGGTCGAGCTCTCCGGGGAGCGGCGGGGCGGGATCGGCGCCGAGCTCGCTCCGGGGCGGGGTCGAAACTCGCGGAAAAAAAATGAACAAAGGAGGCTCCGTACGAGGATAAGAACGAAAAAACCAGAGTTTTAAAAAAAAAAAAAAAAAAAAATTACATTCGGGTCATACGTGTAGCCACGCCCAGCTCGCCCGCGGACGGGATCCCCATCGAGCTCGTCGAGCCGAGCGGCGCTCGCGGGCGGGGTCCGATCCGAGCGGAACCGAACCGGTCGAGCTCTCCGGGGAGCGGCGGGGCGGGATCGGCGCCGAGCTCGCTCCCGGGCGGGGTCGAAACTCGCGGGAAAAAAATGAACAAAGGAGGCTCCGTACGAGGATAAGAACGAAAAAACCAGAGTTAAAAAAAAAAAAAAAAAAAAAAAAAAAAATTACATTCGGGTCATACGTGTAGCCACGCCCAGCTCGCCCGCGGACGGGATCCCCATCGAGCTCGTCGAGCCGAGCGGCGCTCGCGGGCGGGGTCCGATCGGAGCGGAACCGAACCGGTCGAGCTCTCCGGGGAGCGGCGGGGCGGGATCGGCGCCGAGCTCGCTCCCGGGCGGGGTCGAAACTCGCGGAAAAAAAATGAACAAAGGAGGCTCCGTACGAGGATAAGAACGAAAAAACCAGAGTTAAAAAAAAAAAAAAAAAAAAAAATTACATTCGGGTCATACGTGTAGCCACGCCCAGCTCGCCCGCGGACGGGATCCCCATCGAGCTCGTCGAGCCGAGCGGCGCTCGCGGGCGGGGTCCGATCCGAGCGGAACCGAACCGGTCGAGCTCTCCGGGGAGCGGCGGGGCGGGATCGGCGCCGAGCTCGCTCTCGGGCGGGGTCGAAACTCGCGGAAAAAAAATGAACAAAGGAGGCCCCGTACGAGGATAAGAACGAAAAAACCAGAGTTAAAAAAAAAAAAAAAAAAAAAAAAAAAAAACTTTCGGGTCATACGTGTAGCCACGCCCAGCTCGCCCGCGGACGGGATCCCCATCGAGCTCGTCGAGCCGAGCGGCGCTCGCGGGCGGGGTCCGATCCGAGCGGAACCGAACCGGTCGAGCTCTCCGGGGAGCGGCGGGGCGGGATCGGCGCCGAGCTCGCTCCGGGGCGGGGTCGAAACTCGCGGAAAAAAAATGAACAAAGGAGGCTCCGTACGAGGATAAGAACGAAAAAACCAGAGTTTTAAAAAAAAAAAAAAAAAAATTACATTCGGGTCATACGTGTAGCCACGCCCAGCTCGCCCGCGGACGGGATCCCCATCGAGCTCGTCGAGCCGAGCGGCGCTCGCGGGCGGGGTCCGATCCGAGCGGAACCGAACCGGTCGAGCTCTCCGGGGAGCGGCGGGGCGGGATCGGCGCCGAGCTCGCTCCCGGGCGGGGTCGAAACTCGCGGAAAAAAAATGAACAAAGGAGGCTCCGTACGAGGATAAGAACGAAAAAACCAGAGTTAAAAAAAAAAAAAAAAAAAAAATTACATTCGGGTCATACGTGTAGCCACGCCCAGCTCGCCCGCGGACGGGATCCCCATCGAGCTCGTCGAGCCGAGCGGCGCTCGCGGGCGGGGTCCGATCCGAGCGGAACCGAACCGGTCGAGCTCTCCGGGGAGCGGCGGGGCGGGATCGGCGCCGAGCTCGCTCCGGGGCGGGGTCGAAACTCGCGGAAAAAAAATGAACAAAGGAGGCTCCGTACGAGGATAAGAACGAAAAAACCAGAGTTAAAAAAAAAAAAAAAAAAAAAAAAAATACATTCGCGTCATACGTGTAGCCACGCCCAGCTCGCCCGCGGACGGGATCCCCATCGAGCTCGTCGAGCCGAGCGGCGCTCGCGGGCGGGGTCCGATCCGAGCGGAACCGAACCGGTCGAGCTCTCCGGGGAGCGGCGGGGCGGGATCGGCGCCGAGCTCGCTCCCGGGCGGGGTCGAAACTCGCGGAAAAAAAATGAACAAAGGAGGCTCCGTACGAGGATAAGAACGAAAAAACCAGAGTTAAAAAAAAAATTAAAAAAAAAAAA
>BSBK01009001.1:117500-155000 GCA_027943335.1 Chamaecyparis obtusa
GATCATCCACAAGTGATGTTGGACGGTAAAGAAAACGCCTCGGCACAGCATGAAAACAATTTCCGCGTCTCGACAGATTGAAAATGTCTACGCCTGTCGGATCATTGCAAAACGGATCCTCGGTTCACAGGAGCCTGGGAAGAATATCCCGTACGAAACCCTTTACCCGAAGACATCCGAATCGCAAGTGCTCGCAACAGTCACTGCCCCGAGAGTATGCACCGCGCACGCGACCGAGTAAGGCCACTCAATGACATCCATTTCCCAGGCATATGCCACCTACGCGCTTTTTTGGTGCACCCCGCACGACAACTTCCGTCTCGACAAACATTAACGCTTTCCGCATCCAGAAAGACATGAAATGGCCACGCATGTCGGGTCATTGCAAAACGGATGCTCGGTTCACAGGAGCCTGGGAAGAACATCCCGTACGGAACCCTTTACCCGAAGACACCCGAATCGCACATGCTCGCAACAGTCACTGCCCCGAGAGTATGCACCGTGCACGCGACCGAGTAAGGCCACTCAGAGACATCCATTTCCCAGGCATATGCCACCTACGCACTTCTTTGGTGCACCCCGCACGACAACTCCCGTCTCGACAGCCTTAACGGTTTCCGCATCCAACCAAAAGCCTTGGCCATACTCGTCTGCAAGTTTAACTCCACAGACAGAGAGGACTTTGCCCTGCAAACCAGAGCAAGACGATAGTGCCTCGTAGAAAATGAAGACGAGATGGCCAAGACCGCACTTGTGTACAAGGCAACCAACCTTTCATCGCACTCCGGGCCACGCTAAAAACACTAGGAAAGGCTTAAAGGGTGGAGAGTGGGACAACGATGAAATATGAAAGCAGGACACTCACCTTACGTGCAACGATTCCCAACACTTGTTACTGTCGGAGCTCATGTATCGCAAAGATGGAACGTGCCAAGTGCCAAGGCCCATGGCAAATGCAACTGTCGTAAACTTCGGAACAAGCGCATCTTTCAGTCAAACAAATGACATACACACTGTCGCAATTCTCTACGACACTCGTGCGTGGCAAAATTCAACTAAATATGAAGATGAGAACTTCCAACTGCACAAGGGCTGGGCAGAACTACAAGAAATGCTCACTCCGCAATTTATTATCGCGCCTACCATCTCGGAAAGGGGTACAAGTGCACACGTTCATCCAAGCAAAGAGGATGAAATGGAGTGAAGGGGCAAGATCCAAAAGTTCCGGAGGTACAACTCCGAGAACAATCGAGAGCAATGCCGAATTACATGTCAACTCTGTTACTAGGCAAACAAGTGTTGTACCTGAAGAAATCGACAGTCCTCACAATGGCCCGAGGCCAATGCTCCGACTTAATCAATTTTCTCCAACAAACGCCATGCCACCTTTCACAAAGGGATTTTATCCATCCAAAACCGAATTAATCACTTGCAGCAAAGTGACCCAAGAGCTAGACGGGGGCTGACCCAGTAATTGTCTTCCATGTCACTACAACGAAACATTTGAACGTCAACCGCTGTCGAACCCTTTCCAACTTGCACCGTCGAGTGACACAAAAGACACTACCATGGGCATGGGCAGCCCCCGCATAGCAAACGGGTGCCCTAATGCGCCCCTCCAATAGAATCAGTGCTAGTGCTCAAATTTTATATCTGAGCTACCAATCCGTCCAAGCACCAGCACTGATTCTCTTGGAGGGCCGCACCTACCCAAACGACTCAGAAGCTATACGCCGGTCCATTCACAAGAACGGAACTATCTCCGGCCAACTCCCTGTGAAGGCCGCATCTCTCCGTTCCACGCATGCAAGAACCAACGCATAGCTAACGAGTACCCGGATAGGATTCGCGGAAAGTACATAGCAAATCGCTTGTACCAAAGCGAACCGAAAGCTAGACGGGGGCTGACCCGAAGATTGCCTTCCATGTCACTGCGACGACACATTCGAACGACAACCGCTGCCGAACACTTTCCGACTTGCACCGTTGAGTGACCCGAAAGACAGGACTTTGGGCAGCCCCCGCATAGCAATCAGGTGGCTTCATGCCCCTCTAATAGAATCAGTGCTAGTGATCCGATTTTAAATCCGACTTACTCATCCGTCCGCGCACAAGCTCTGATTCTATTAGAGGGGCATGGGGGAGCTTCCGCGAACTACTACTCCCCTATATAAGTTATTAGTCCGGGTCTTTCTCTTCCGTAGAAATTTGAGCCGTTGAGAATGGCTCCCAAACAATTCAAATCTTCCAAAAATTCAAGTGAAACGATGAGGAAAAAGCTCACAAAAAAATCAAATCTTCAAAAAATTCAAGTGAAACGAACAGAATAGCTCACAAAAAATTCAGGTCTTCCGAAAAAATCGAAGGGAAACGAAAAGAACAACTAGCAAAACATTCAAATTTTCCAAAACTTCAAGTAAAAGAAAGAACATAGCTCACCAAAAAAATCCATTTCTTCCAAAAACTCAAGTGAATCGAAGAGAGTAGGCTCACAAAAAATTAAAATCTTCCAAAAAAAAATCAAAGGAAACAAAAGAGGAGATCGCAAAAAATTCGAATCTTCCAATGAAACAAAAATGAGAATAGCAAACAAAAAATTCAAATCTTAATGCAGCATGCGACAGAGCAAATCGCTTGTGCCAAGCGACCCGGGAGCTAGACGGGGGCTGACCCAAAAATTGCGTTTCTTGTCAATGCGACGATGCGTTGGAACGACAACCGCTGTCGAACCCTTTCCTACTTGCAACGTCGACTGACACAAAAGACACGATCCTGGACAGGCCCCGCATAGAAAGCGGGTGGCCTAATGCGCCCCTCCAATAGAATCAGCGCTAGTGCTCAGATTTTAAATCCGAGATACCCAGCACTGATTCTCTTGGAGGGGGGCACCTACCCAAACGACTCAAAAGCTATACGCGGCTCCATTCACAAAAACAGAACTATCTCCGGCCAACTCCCTGTGAAGGCCGCATCTCTCCGTTCCGCTCGTGTAAGAGCCAACGCGTAGCTAACGAGTACGTGGATAGGGTTCGCGGAAAGTACATAGCAAATCACTTGTACCAAAGTGACCCGAAAGCTAGACAGGGGCTGACCCGTAGATTGCCTTCCATATCACTGCGACGACGCATTGGAACGACAACCGCTGCCGAACCCTTTCCGACTTGCACCGTCGAGCGACCCGAAAGACAGGACTTTGGGCAGCCCCCGCATAGCAATCAAGTGGCTTCATGCCCCTCTAATAGAATCAGTGCTGGTGATCCCATTTTGAAATCCGACCTACACATCCGTCCGATCACCGGCAATGATTCTATAAGAGGGGTATGGGGGAGCTTCTGCGAACAACACACAACTCCTCCCCTATATAAGTTATTAGTCCGAGTCTTGCTCTTGAGTGGAAATTTAAGCCGAAGAAACTGGCTCCCAAAAAATTCAAATCTTCCAAAAATTCAAGTGAAACGATGACAAAAAGCTCACAAAAAATCAAATCTTCCAAAAATTCAAGTGAAACGAACAGAATAGATCACAAAAAATTCAAGTCTTTCGAAAAAATCTAGGAAAACGAAAAGAATAGCTAGAAAACAAAATTCAAATCTTCCAGAAATTCAAGTAAAACAAAGAACATGGCTCACCAAAATAATTCATCTTCCAAAAATTCGTCATTCTTACCGCAATCCATCATCTTATCTGTCATAACGCGTATCCAACATATCCACGAGGAGGTAACCCAACTCGCTCGCATAGTTCCTCAAAACTCGCTCGCATAGTTCCTCAAGTCAGATAACAATGCATCTAGATGAATCCAAATCGTTTTCGATCGAGACTTAGCAACTAATGTCGCACCCGCCTAGATTGACTTGAGATCCAATCCGCCGACACATATGATAACTAACTGATTCCAATGCAAAGCATCTTGAGCCATTGCGCACTCAAGTATCGGAAGTCGAAGCGACATAGCAAGTAGCTTGTACCAAGTGACCCGGGAGCTAGACGGGGGCTGACCCGAAGATCGCCTTTCTTGTCAATGCGACGATGTGTTGGAACGACAACCGCTGTCGAACCCTTTCCGAAGTGCACCGTCGACTGACCCAAAAGTTACGACCCTGGACAGCCCCCGCATAGCAAGCGGGTGGCCTAATGCGCCCCTCCAATAGAATCAGTGCTAGTGTTCATATTTTAAATCCGAGCTACCAATCCGTCCGAGCACCAGCACTGATTCTCTTGGAGGGGCGCACCTACCCAAACGACTCAAAAGCTATATACGCGGCTCCATTCACAAGAGCAGAACTATTTCCGGCCAACTCCCTGTGAAGGCCGCATCTCTTCGTTCCACGCATGCAAGAGCCAACGCATAGCTAACGAGTACCCGGATAGGGGTTCGCGGAAAGTACATAGCAGATCGCTTGTACCAAAGCAACCCAAAAGCTAGACGGGGGCTGACCCGAAGATCGCCTTCCATGTCACTGCGACGACGCATTGGAACGACAACCGCTGCCGAACCCTTTCCGACTTGCACCGTCGAGCGACCTTCGAAAGACGGGACTTTGAGCAGCCCCCGCATAGCAATCAGGTGGCTTCATGCCCCTCTAATGGAATCAGTGCTGCTGATCGCGTTTTGAAATCTGACCTAATCATCCGTCCGTCTGTCGGATTTCAAAACGGGATCACCAGCACTGATTCTATTAGAGGGGCATGGGGGAGATTCCGCGGACAACACCTCCCCTATATAAGTTATTAGTCCAAGTCTTGCACTTCCGTAGAAATTTGAGCCGACGAGAATATCTCACAAAAATTTCAAATCTTTCAAAAATACGAGTGAAACAAAAAGAATAGATCACAAAAAATTCAGAAATTCCAAAAATTCAATTGAAACGAAGAGAATAGCTCACAAAAAAATCAAGGGAAAAAAAAGAGAATAGCTCACAAATAAAATCAAATCTCCCAAAAATGCAAGTGAAACGAAGAGACTACAATCACAAAAAATGCACAACTTCCAAATATTCAATTGAAACGAAGAGAATAGCTCACAAAAAATGCAAGTCTTACAAAAAAATCAAGGGAAACAAAACAGAATAGCTCACAAAAAATTCAAATCTTCCAAAAAAACCAAGTGAAACAAACAGAATAGCTCACAAAAAATTCAAATCTTGCAAACATTCAAGTGAAAACGAAGAGAATAGCTCACAAAAACATTCAAAACTTCCAAAAATTCAAGTGAAAAGAATAAAATAATAGCCCACAAAAAATTCAAGTCTTCCAAAACAAAAACCAAGGAAAAACGAAGAGAATAGCTCACAAAAAATCCAAAACTTCAAGTCAAAACGAAGAGAATTTTACTACCTCGCAACAAACAAAATTCAAATCTCGCAAAAATTCAAGTGAAACGAAGAGACTTAACTCAAAAAATTCAAATCTTCTTGCGACATGCAGACCCAAGAGCTAGACGGGGGCTCGCCCACAGATCGACTTCAGTATCACTATGACGACGCGCTGGAACGACTACCGCTGTCGAACCCTTCTCTGACTTCCGCCATCGAGTGACCCAAAAGACACGACCCAAGGGAGCCCACGCATAAAAATTGGGTGGCTTCATGCCCCTCCAATAGAATCTGTGCTGCTGCTCACATTTTTAAATCCGAGCGGCAAATCCGTCCGAGCACCAACACTCATTCACTTGGAGGGGCACCTATCCAAACGACCGAAAAGCTATACGCGGCTCCATTCGCAAGGCACGGAACTGTTTCAGGCCAACTCCCTGTGAAGGCCGCATCTCTGCGTTCCATGCGTGCTAGAGCCAACACATAGCTAACGAGTACCGGGATAGGTGTTCGCGGAAAGTACATAGCAGATCGCTTGTACCAAAGCAACCCAAGAGCTAGACAGGGGCTGACCCGAAGATCGCCTTCCATGTCGCTGCGACGACGCATTGGAACGACAACCGCTGCCGAACCATTTCCGACTTGCGCCGTCGAGCGACCTGAAAGATGAGACTTTGAGCAGCCCACGCATAGCAATCAGGTGGCTTCATGCCCCTATAATGGAATCAGTGCTGCTGATCCCGTTTTGAAATCCGACCTAATCATCCATCCGTCTGTCGGATTTCAAAACGGGATCACCAGCACTGATTCCATTAGAGGGGCATGGGGGAGCTTCCGCGAACAACACCTCCCCTATATAAGTTATTAGTCCAAGTATTGCACTTCCGTAGAAATTTGAGCCGAAGAGAATATCTCACAAAAATTTCAAATCTCTCAAAAATATAAGTGAAACAAAGAAGAATAGATCACAAAAAATTCAAAACTTCCAAAAATTCAATTGAAACGAAGAGAATAGCTCACAAAAAATGCAAGTCTTGCAAAAAAAATTCAAAGGAAAAGAAGAGAATAGCTCACAAAAAAAATCAAATCTCCCAAAAAATGCATCATGCATAACTTCCAAAAATTCAATTGAAACGAAGAGAATAGCTCACAAAAAATGCAAGTCTTCCAAAAAAATCAAAGGGAAATAAAGAGAATAGCTCACAAAAAATTCAAATCTTCCAAAAAACCAAGTGAAACGAAGAGACTACATCACAAAAAAATGCATAACTTCCAAAAATTCAATTGAAACGAAGAGAATAGCTCACAAAAAACGCAAGTCTTCCCAAAAAAAAACAAAAAAAAAAAAAACAAAGGGAAACAAAGAGAATAGCTCACAAAAATTCAAATCTTCCAAAAAAAACCAAGTGAAACAAAGAGAATAGCTCACAAAAATTTCAAATCTTGCAAAAATTCAAGTGAAACGAAAGATAATAGCTCACAAAAAAATTCAGAACTTCCAAAAATTCAAGTCTTCCAAAAAAAAATCAAGGAAAAACGAAGACTTAAACTCACGAAAAATTCAAATCTCCTTGCGGCATGCAGACCCAAGAGCTAGACGGGGGCTCGCCCACAAATCGACTTCAGTATCACTATGATGACGCGCTGGAACGACTACCGTTGTCGAACCCTTCTCCGACTTGCGCCATCGAGTGACCCAAAAGAGGCGACCCAGGGGAGCCCCCGCATAGCAATCGGGTGGCTTCATGCCCCTCCAATAAAATCAGGCATGCTACTCACATTTTAAATCCGAGCCGCAAATCCGTCCGAGCACCAGCACTGATTCACTTGGAGGGGCACCCTATCCAAACGACCCAAAAGCTATACGCGGCTCCTTTCGCACGCACAGAACTGTTTCAAGCCGACTCCCTGTGAAGGCCGCATCTCTCCGTTCCACCCATGCAAGAAACAACGCATAGCTAACGAATACCCGGATAGGGTTTCGCGGAAAGTACAAGCAGATCGCTTGTACCAAAGCAACCCAAAAGCTAGACGGGGGCTGACCCGAAGATCGCCTTCCATGTCACAGCGACGACGCATTGGAACGACAACCGCTGTCGAACCCTTCCCGACTTTGCGTCATCGAGCGACCCGAAAGACGGGACTTTGAGCAGCCCCCGCATAGCAATCAGGTGGCTTCATGCCCCTCTAATGGAATCAGTGCTGCTGATCCCGTTTTGAAATCCGACCTAATCATCCGTCCGTCTGTCGGATTTCAAAACGGGATCACCAGCACTGATTCTATTAGAGGGGCATGGGGGAGCTTCCGCGGACAACACCTCCCCTATATAAGTTATTAGTCCAAGTATTGCACTTCCGTAGAAATTTGAGCCGAAGAGAATATCTCACAAAAATTTCAAATCTCTCAAAAATACAAGTGAAACAAAGAACAATAGATCACAAAAAATTCAAAACTTCCAAAAATTCAATTGAAATGAAGAGAATAGCTCACAAAAAATCCAAGTCTTGCAAAAAAAATCAAGGAAAAAGAAGAGAATAGCTCACAAAAAAATCAAATTTCCCAAAAATGCAAGTGAAACGAAGAGACTACATCACCAAAAAATGCATAACTTCCAAAAATTCAATTGAAACGAAGAGAATAGCTCACAAAAAATGCAAGTCTTCCAAAAAAAAATCAAGGGAAACAAAGAGAATAGCTCACAAAAAATTCAAATCTTCGAAAAAACCAAGTGAAACAAAGAAGAATAGCTCACAAAAAATTCAAATCCTGCAAAAATTCAAGTGAAAGGAAGAGAATAGCTCACAAAAAATTCAAAACTTCAAAAAATTCAAGTGAAACGAAGAGAATAGCTCACAAAAAATTCAAAACTTCCAAAAATTCAAGTGAAACGAAGAGAATAGCTCACAAAAAACTTCAAATCTCGCAAAAACTCCAGTGAAACGAAAAAGACTTAACTCACAAAAAATTCAAATCTTCTTGCCGCATGCAGACCCAAATGCTAGACCGGGGCTCGCCCACAGATCGACTTCAGTATCACTAATGACGACGCGCTGGAACAACTACCGTTGTTGAACCCTTCTCCGACTTGCGCCATCGAGTGACCCAGAAGAGACGACCCAGGGGAGCCCCCGCATAGCAATCAGGTGGCTTCATGCCCCTCCAATAAAATCAGGCATGCTACTCACATTTTAAATCCGAGCCGCAAATCCATCCGAGCACCAGCACTGATTCACTTGGAGGGGCACCCTATCCAAACGACCCAAAAGCTATACGCGGCTCCATTCGCACGCACAGAACTGTTTCAGGCCGACTCCCTGTGAAGGCCGCATCTCTTCGTTGCACACATGCAAGAGACAACGCATAGCTAACGAGTACCCGGATAGGGTTTCGCGGAAAGTACATAGCAGATCGCTTGTACCAAAGCAACCCAAAAGCTAGACGGGGGCTGACCCTAAGATCGCCTTACATGTCACAACGACGACGCATTGGAACGACAACCGCTGTCGAACCCTTTCCGACTTGCGCAATCGAGCGACCCGAAAGACGGGACTTTGAGCAGCCCACGCATAGCAATCAGGTGGCTTCATGCCCCTGTAATGGAATCAGTGCTGCTGATCCCATTTTGAAATCTGACCTAATCATCCGTCCGTCTGTCGGATTTCAAAACGGGATCACCAGCACTGATTCTATTAGAGGGGCATGGGGGAGCTTCCGCGGACAACACCTCCCCTATATAAGTTATTAGTCCAAGTATTGCACTTTCGTAGAAATTTGAGCCGAAGAGAATATCTCACAAAAATTTCAAATCTCTCAAAAATACAAGTGAAACAAAGAGAATAGATCACAAAAAATTCAAAACTTCCAAAAATTCAATTGAAATGAAGAGAATAGCTCACAAAAAATCCAAGTCTTGCAAAAAAAAAATCAAGGGAAAAGAAGAGAATAGCTCACAAAAAATGCAAGTCTTCCAAAAAAAAACAAGGGAAACAAAGAAAATAGCTCACAAAAAATTCAAATCTTCCAAAAAACCAAGTGAAACAAAGAAGAATAGCTCACAAAAAATTCAAATCCTGCAAAAATTCAAGTGAAACGAAGAGGATAGCTCACAAAAAACTCAAAACTTCCAAAAATTCAAGTGAAACGAAGAGAATAGCTCACAAAAAATTTAAGTGAAACGAAGAGAATAGCTCACAAAAACTTCAAATCTCGCAAAAACTCCAGTGAAACGAAAAAAAGAAAAAGACTTTAACTCACAAAAAATTCAAATCTTCTTGCGGCATGCAGACCCAAGTGCTAGACGGGGGCTGCACACAGATCGACTTCAGTATCACTAATGACGACGCGCTGGAACGACTACCGTTGTCGAACCCTTCTCCGACTTGCGCCATCGAGTGACCCAAAAGAGACGACCCAGGGGAGCCCCCGCATAGCAATCAGGTGGCTTCATGCCCCTCAAATAAAATCAGGCATGCTCCTCACATTTTAAATCTGAGCCGCAAATCCGTCCGAGCACCAGCACTGATTCGCTTGGAGGGGCACCCTATCCAAACGACCCAAAAGCTATACGCGGCTCCATTCGCACGCACAGAACTATTTCAGGCCGACTCCCTGTGAAGGCCGCATCTCTCCGTTCCACACATGCAAGAGCCAATGCATAGCTAACGAGTACCCGGATAGGGGTTCGCGGAAAGTACATAGCAGATCGCTTGTACCAAGCGACCCAAAAGCTAGACAAGGGCTAACCCGAAGATCGCCTTCCATGTCACTGCGACGACGCATTGGAACGACAACCGCTGTCGAACCCTTTCCGACTTGCGCCGTCGAGCGACTCGAAAGACGGGACTTTGAGCAGCCCCCGCATAGCAATCAGGTGGCTTCATGCCCCTCTAATGGAATCAGTGCTGCTGATCCCGTTTTGAAATCCGACCTGCTCATCCATCCGTCCGTCGGATTTCAAAACGGGATCACTAGCACTGATTCTATTAGAGGGGCATGGGGGAGCTTCCGCGGACAACACCTCCCCTATATAAGTTATTAGTCCAAGTATTGCACTTCCGTAGAAATTTGAGCCGAAGAGAATATCTCACAAAAATTTCAAATCTCTCAAAAATACAAGTGAAACAAAGAAGAATAGATCACAAAAAATTCAAAACTTCTAAAAATTCAATTGAAACGAAGAGAATAGCTCACAAAAAATGCAAGTCTTGCAAAAAAAAATTCAAGGGAAAAGAAGAGAATAGCTCACAAAAAAAATCAAATCTCCCAAAAATGCAAGTGAAACGAAGAGACTACATCACAAAAAATGCATAACTTCCAAAAATTCAATTGAAACGAAGAGAATAGCTCACAAAAAATGCAAGTCTTCCAAAAAAATCAAAGGAAACAAAGAGAATAGCTCACAAAAAATAGCTAGCTTGTGGCCCGGACGATCCGATCTCATGAAAACTGACTACATACCCGTGGCTCGGATCGACAAGCTAGCTCGGATCGGCGATCTGAGCTCATTCCATCATGCATTCCCGTCTTCTACTCCATAAATGACTCACCTCTTTGTATTCACTTGAGAACTAAACATCCTTTAGTTCAGCTCGAATCACAACGTGCACTAGAATCCGTTCCAGCTCGGGTCTCATCTCAAAGATCCTTGCATTCACCAACAACACCTCCCCTATATAAGTTATTAGTCCAAGTCTTGCTCTTCCGTAGAAATTTGAGGCGAAGAGAACAACTCGCAACAAATCCAAATCTTCCAAAAAATCAAGGGAAATGGGGAGAATAGCTCACAAATAATTCAAATCTTCAAAAAAATCAAGTGAAACGAGGAGAATAGCTCACAAAAAATTCAAATCTTCCAAATATCAAACCCAAAAGCTTCGCACACATTACAAATCAAACAGCTTGTACCGAGCGACCCAAACGCTAGACAAGGGCTCACCCTTAATAAGAGAATCAGTGTTTGACTTGTGGGCCGGGCGAGCCGATCTCATGAAAACTGCCTACATACCCGTGGCTCAGATCAGCGAGCTGACTCGGATCGTCGATCTGAGCTCATTCCATCATGCATTCCCGTGTTCTACTCCATAAAACGACTCACCTCTTTGTATTCACTTGAGAACTGAACATCCTTTAGCTCAGCTTGAATCACAACGCGCACTAGAATCCGTTCCAGCTCGGGTCTCATCTCAAAGATCCTTTCATTCACCAACAACACCTCCCCTATATAAGTTATTAGTCCAAGTCTTGCTCTTCCGTAGAAATTTGAGGCGAAGAGAACAACTCTCAAAAATTCCAATTCTTCCAAAAAAATCAAGGGAAACGGGGAGAATAGCTCACAAATAATTCAAATCTTCAAAAATATCAAGTGAAACGAGGAGAATAGCTCACAAAAAATTTAAATCTTCCAAATATCAACCCAAAAGCTTTGCACACATTACAAATCGAACAGCTTGTACCGAGCGACCCAAACGCTAGACAAGGGCTCACCCTTAATAAGAGAATCGATGTTTGACTTGTGGGCCGGGCGAGCCGATCTCATGAAAACTACCTACATACCCATGGCTCGGATCAGCGAGCTGGCTCGGATCGACGAGATAGCTCGGATCGACGATCTGAGATCATTCCATCATGCATTCCCATGTTCTACTCCATAGAATGACTCACCTCTTTGTATTCACTTGAGAACTGAACATCCTTTAGCTCAGCTCGAATCACAACGCGTACTAGAATCCGTTCCAGCTCGGATCTCATCTCAATGATTCTTACATTCACCAACAACACCTCCCCTATATAAGTTATTAGTCCGAGTCTTGCTCCCCCGTAGAAATGCTCGCCAACGCCGAAAGGTCACAAAAAATTTAAATCTCATAAATGACTCAGCTCGACGGGCTGGCTCGGATCGTACATACCCGTGGCTCGGATCGACGAGCTAGCTCGGATCGGCGATCTGAGCTCATTCCATCATGCATTCCCATGTTCTACTCCATAGAATGAGTCACCTCTTTGTATTCACTTGAGAACTGAACATCCTTTAGCTCAGCTCGAATCATAACGCGCACTAGAATCCGTTCCAGCTCGGGTCTCATCTCAGTGATCCTTACATTCACCAACAACACCTCCCCTATATAAGTTATTAGTCCGAGTCTTACTCCCCCGTAGAAATGCTCGCCAACGCCGAAAGGTCACAAAAAATTTAAATCTTGTAAAAGACTCAGCTCGACGGGCTGGCTCGGATCGCCGAGCTGGCTCGGATCGCCGAGCTGGCTCGGATCGCCGAGCTGGCTCGGATCGCCGAGCTGGCTCGGATCGCCGAGCTGGCTCGGATCGCCGAGTTGAGCTCAATCCATCATGCATTCCCGTGTTCTACTCCATGGAATAACTCGCCTATTTGTAATCACTTGAGAATTCAACATCCTTTAGCTCAACTCGAATCACAACGCGCACTAGAATCCGTTCCAGCTCGGGTCTCATCTCAAAGATCCTTCCATCCACCAACACCACCTCCCCTATATAAGTTATTAGTCCAAGTCTTGCTCCCCCGTAGAAATGCTCGCCGACACGGATAGGTCACGAAAACTTTAAATCTCGTAAAAGACTCAGCTCGACAAGCTAGCTCGAATCCGTGAGCTGGCTCGGATCGACGAGCTGAGCTCAATCCATCATGCATTCCCGTGTTCTACTCCATAGAACAACTCACCTATTTGTATTCACTTGAGAACTCAACATCCTTTAGCTCAGCTCGAATCACAATGGGCACTAGAATCCATTCCATCTCGAGTCTCATCTCAAAGATCCTTACATCCACCAACAACACCTCCCCTATATAAGTTATTAGTCCGAGTCTTGCTCCCACGTAGAAATGCTTGCCGACGCCGATAAGTCACAAAAACTTAAAATCTCGTAAAAGGCTCGGATCGCCAAGCGAGCTGGCTCGGATCACCGAGCGAGCTGACTCGAATCGGCGAGCTGGCACGGTTTGCCGAGCGAGCCGGCTCGGTTTTCCAAGCTGGCTGGCTCGGATCGCCGAGCCGGCTCGGCTCAAATCGGATCGGATCCATCATGCATTCCCGTGTTCTACTCCATAAAACAACTTGCCTATTTGTATTCCTTTGAGAACTCAATATCCTTTAGCTTAGCTCTAATCACAATGCGCACTAGAATTTGTTCCAGCTTGGGTCTCATCTCAAAAATCCTCACATCCACCAACAACACCTCCCCTACGAGGATAAGTTATTAGTCCGAGTCTTTCTCCCCCATACAAATGCTTGCCGACGTCGATAGGTCGCAAAAAATTTAAATCTCGTAAAAGGCTCAACTTGACGAGCTGGCTCGGATCGTCGAGCTGGCTCAGATCGACAAGCTGGATCGGATCAACGAGCTGGCTCGGATCCGCGAGATGAGCTCAATCCATCATGCATTCCTGAGTTCTACTCCATAGAACAACTCGCCTATTCATATTCACTTGAGAACTCAACATCCTTAAGCTCAGCTCGAATCGTCTATGCACGAACCCATGCATAGCATTCAGGTATCAAATGGCATATCCAAAAATATCCGTAGAGAGCTAGCAAATCAATCATAGGCAGCATTGGCATAGATCGAGGTGAACATCATTTGATGCGATTTGACTAGTTACCATTGGGATGCCTTCGTGGCAATAGGGCCGACTTGAAACAAACCAACACAGCTTGATGTGATAGGGGTCATTTCATAATGACTGTTGGATGACTTTGTGGTGGTATGGCTAACTTACAATGGATGGGTGTAGTGTTGATGTGACAAGATCACCTCATACTAGAAATAGAGCTAACACGTCGACTGACTTGAACTGACATGTAAGGGACTCGATCCGAGGTGTAACAAAGGAGTTGTTTGGTGCACTCAGGAGTAGGGTCATGTCAGGGACTTGATTCGAGGAGCATTCATGGGGTTGTGCGACAAGTTGTTAATAGTTTTGGCCTGGGTAAGGTTTAGAGTCAAGTCGAGGTGTCATTCGAGCTGCATGAAGTAGCATGGACTGCTTTGTGCAGAGTGGCATTGGATCTTGTTGGGGACTCGATCCGAGGTGAAATCAACTAGGTATTGGAATGGGAAGTTGGGGACTTTTCCATGGGAGACTTGGAACATGTGCGAGATGGTGGCGTAATGAGCTAGTTCAGAACTATGTTGGACTATGAGATGCATTGGTTGCATGTACGTAGGAGGTCTTCATGACATTGGCTCGTGCAAGCCACAAGTCCTAATCTGGATGCAAGTTCACATCTTGAGGACAACTCATTAGTGGAGAAGTTCTCAAACTCAATTCTTGAGAGGTGTCTTGCTAGCTCAAATCGGTGAGTTGGCTCAGATCGGCTAGCTCAATCAGATTGGCGAGCTGGCTCCGATTGACGAGTTGGGCTCATCTCAGAGGTCGTTACATCCGTAAACAATACCTATCCCGTTATGACCCTAGAGATCTGGGTTACTTTGCCGACTCTAGTGATCCGGTGATCCAAGTCAATCCGGCGAATTGAGTCGATCCGGTGACCCGAGTTGTTCTGGTGATCTAAATTACTTATGTGACTGGAGTAATTCAAGTTGGGGGACTTGACAACTTGGCATGCTGAGCCGAATTCATTGATGAGTTGGCATACTCGTCAGCATAGGTATAGGAATGGGAAGTCATGGACTTTTCCATGAGAGACTTGGAATGAGTTAGCCTAGCTCACTTGTGAGTGGGGTCAAAAGTCACATTTGTTGACCTGAGTTGATCTCGCGACCTGAGCTGATTTGGCTGGCGGCCTGAGTTGGTGTGGTGACCCAAGTTGATCTGGCTAGCGACCTGAGTTGATCCAGCGATCCGACTTCATCCGTCGACCTGACCGAGTTGGTCAGGTGATCTGGTGACCCGACCTGACCTGGTTGGTGAGTCGAGTTGATGTGGCGACCCGAGTTGATCTGGCTGGCGACCCAAAATGATCCCGTGACCTGACCCGATCTGAAGACCTGACCCGACCCAACCCGAGTTGGTCTGGCAATCTGGTGACCCGAGTTGTTCTGGTTGGCGACTCGAGTCGATATGTTGACCCAAGTTGATCCGGTGACCCGACCCAATCCGGAGACCTGACCCGACCAAACTTGACCTAACTTTAGTTAGTCAGGTGATTTGGCGACCCAATATGATCTATATGGATACCTGAGTCGATGTAGGGACCCGAGTAGATTTGGCTGGCGGCCCGAGTCGATCTGACAACCCGTCCTAATCTGGAGACCCGAGTCGATCCGACGACTCGAGTTGATTCGGCAACCCGAGTGGATTTGACGACCTGTGTCGATCTGGTGACCCGAGTTGTTCTGGCGATCTGAGTTACTTATGCAACTCGAGTGATCTGAGCTGGTGGACTTGACAGCTTGGCATATTGGATCGAGGTGATCCAAGATTGAATGAGTTAGCACAGATCGAGGTGAACATCATTTGATGTGATTTAACTTGCGATCTGACTGGTTATCATTGGGATGCCTTCGTGGCAATAGGGCCGACTTGAAATAGAGATCTGAGTCGATCTGACGACTCCAGTGATTCGAGTCGATCTGGCAAGTCTAGCGATCCAAGTTGGCTAGGCAACTTCGTCAATCTAAGTTAGTCAGGTGATCTTGCGACCTGAGTTGATCTGGATGGTGACCCGAGTTGATCCGACTGGCAACCCAAGTTGTTTTGGGGACTCGAGTCGATCCAGAAACCCGAGTTGACTCGGCGATGCGAGTCGATCCAATGATCCGAATTACTTATGCGACTGGAGTAATTCAAGTTGGGGGACTTGACAGCTTGGCATGCTAAGGCGACTTCATTGATGAGTTGGCATACTTGTCAGCATTACTATTGTGCATATTAGATTGAGGTGATCCAAGTTTGAATGAGTTGGCATGGATCGAGGTGGACATCATTTGATGCAGTCTGACTAGTTATTGTTAGACGCAGTGTTGAAATGACCCGGGGTCATTTCATATAACCGCTGGGAGGCTTTCGTGGTAGTAGGGCAAGACCTGCGATGAGAACTTAACAAGGTCGCTGGCGGGGTCGAAACTCGTAGGAAAAAATGGATAAAGGAGGCTCTATACAAGGAAAAGAACAAAATTTTCAAGTTATAAAAAACTTAAATCACTAGAGCCATCCATGGAGTCACGCCTAGCTCGTTGGCGACGGGATCCCGGTGAGCTCGCTCACGAGCAAGATCTCGGACAGGATCCGGTCGAGCTCGTTGGCGATCCTCAGGGCGGGGTCAAAAGTCCTAAAAAAATAGACAAAGGAGGCTTCGTACAATGAAAAGAATGAAAAAACTAGAGTTGAAAAAGAAAACCACTCGTGCCATTCATGGAGTCACACCCAACTTAGTGACCCAAATTGATCGGGTGACCCGACCTAACCCGAGTTGGTTAGGTGATGTGGTGACCCGAGCTGATCTGGCTGACGACCCGAGTCGATGTGGCGACCTGAGTTGATCTGGTTGGCGACAAGAATTGATCTGGCAACCCGACCCGATCTAGAGAACTGACCCAACCCGATCTAGAGACCTGACCCAACCCGACCCGACCCAACTTGGCCTGGCAATCTGGTGACCCGAGTTGATCTGGTTGGTGACCCGAGTCAATTTGTTGACCTGAGTTGATCAGGCTGGCATACTTAGTTGACTTCATTGATGAGTTTGCATACTCGTTAGTATTACTATTATGCATATTAGATTGAGGCGATCCAAGTTTGAATGAGTTAGCCTAGCTCGCTTGCGAGTGGGGTCAAAACTCAAATTTGTTAACCCGAGTTGATCTGGCTGGTGACCCGAGTTGATTTGGTGACCCGAGCTGATTTGGCTGGCGACCTAAGTCGATGTGATGATCTGAGTTGATCTGGCTGGCGACCTGAGTTGATCTGGCGATCTGACTTCATCCGTCGACCTGACTCGAGTTGGTCAGGTGATCTAATGACCTGAGCTGATCTGGTTGGCGAGTCGAGTCGAGTCGATGTAGCAACTCGAGTTGATCTGGCTGGCGAGCTGAAATGATCCCGCGACTTGACCCAATCTGGAGACCTTACCCGACCTGACCTGAGTTGGTCTGGCGACCCAAGTTGATCTGGTTGGTGACTCGAGTCGATGTGTTGACCCGAGTTGATCTGGCTGGAGACCCAATTTGATCTGGTGACCCGACTCGATCCAGAGACCCGACCTAACCTAAGTTAGTCAGGTGATTTGGTGACCTGATTTGATCTATCTGGATACCCGAATCGATCCGATGAACCGAGTCGATCGGACGACCCATCCTGATCTGGAGACCTGAGTCGATCCGGTGACCTGCGTCAATACGGTGACCCGAGTCGATTCGAGGACTCGAGTCGATCCGGTGACCCGAGTCGATCTGGCGACCCGAGTCGATCTGATGACTCGAGTTAATTAGGTGACCCAAGTTGTTTTGGCAATACGAGTTACTTATGCGACTCGAGTGATCCGAGCTAGCAAACTAGACAGCTTGGCATATTGGAATGTGTTAACAACATAAGCTGATGTGTTGACCCGAGTTGATCATGTTAGTGACCCGAGTTGATCTAATTAGCGACCTGAGTTGATCCGGTGACCCGACCTGATCAGGAGACCTAACCCAACCTGACCTAAGTTAGTTAGGTGATTTGGTGACCCGAGCTGATCTATCTGGATACTCGAGTTGATGTGGCAACCTAAGTTGATCTGGCTGGTGACCCGAATTAATCTGGTGACCCGACCTGACCTGAGTTGGTTAGGTGATGTGGCAACCTGAGCTGATCTAGGTGATGACCCAAGTCGATGTGGTGACTTGAGTTAATCTAGCTAGCAACCCGAGTTGATCCAGCGACCTATCGCGATCTAGAGACCCGAGTCAAGCCGGCAACCCGAGTCGACCTAACGACCTGAGTGATCTAAGTTTATTATGGTAGTTGGAGTTACTTATGCGACTCGACTGATCTAAGTTGGAGGACTTGACAACTTGGCATACTGAGATGACTTCATTGATGAGTTTGCATACTCATCAGCATTACTATTGTGCATATTGGATGTGGTGACCTGAGTTGATCTGGCTAGGGACCTGATCTGGCTGGTGACCTAAGTCGATGTGGTGACCTAAGTTGATCTAGCTCAGGACCCGACTTGATCTGGTGACCCGACTTGATCTAGAGACCCCACCTGAGTTGAGTTCATCGAGCGATCTAGGGATCCAAGATGATCTAGCTGACTACCTGAGTCGATGTGGTGTCCCGAGTCGATCTGGCAACTCGAGTTGATCTGGCTGGCGACCCAAGTTGGCTAGGTGATGTGGCAACCTGAGTCAATGTGGCGATCAAGGCTGATTTGGTTGGCGACCTAAGTTGGTCAGGTGATCTGGTGACCAGAGCTGATCTAGCGACCCGAGTTGATCTAGTTGGCGACCCATGTGATGACCTAAGTTGATTTGGCTAGCGACACGAGTTGATCAAGTGACCCGTCCCGATCCAAAGACCTGAGTCGATTCGGCTATGTCAACCCAGCAACCTGAGTTGACTTGATGACCCGAGTCGACCCCGTGACCTGAGTCGACCTAGTGACCCGAGTCACTATGGTGACCTAATTTATTATGGCTATCTGAGTTACTTATGCGACTCGAGTGATCTAAGTTGGGGGACTTGACATACTGAGATGACTTCATTGATGTGTTTGCATACTCATCAACATTACTATTGTGCATATTAGATTTATGCGATCCAAGTTTAAATGAGTTGGCCTAGCTTGATCGTGAGCGAGGTCAAAAGTTGTAAAAAAAATAGACAAAGGAGGCTCCCTACGACAAAAAGAATGAAAAAACCAGAGTTAAAAAAAAATCACTCAGGCCATACATGGAGTCACGCCCTTCTTATTGTCGAGCTAGAAGCGGAGACTTGACTATGATAATACTTGAAGAGGAGTATGGGTCAATCATTCAAAAAGTGGACAGACTCACTGGAGATCTAAGTAGGTCAGGCTATCTAGTGACCTGACCTAATCTGGCTGGTGACCCGAGTCGATGTGGTGACCTGAGTTGATCTGGCTCGGGACCCGACTTGATCTGGTGACTCGACTCGATCTAGAGACCCCACCCGACCTGAGTTCATCGGGCGATCTGGTGATCTGAGATGATCTAGCTAACTACCTGAGTCGATGTCGTGTCCTGAGTTGATCTGGCGAACCGAGTTGGCCAGGTGATGTGGTGACCCAAGCTGATCTGGCTGGCGACCCGAGTCGGTTAGGTGATTTGGCGACCAGAGCAGATTTGGCTAGTGACCCAAGCTGATCTGGTGACCTGAGTTGATCTAATTGGTGACTCATGTGGTGACCCGAGTTGATCAAGTGACCTGTCCTGATCTAGAGACCCGAGTCGATCCAATAACCTGAGTTGACCCGGCGACCCGAGTCAACTTGACGACCCGAGTCAACCCAGCGACCTGCGTCGACCTAGTGACCCGCGTCGACCCAGTGACTCGCGTCGACCCAGTGACCCGTGTCGACCCAGTGACCCGTGTCAAACTGGCGACCCATGTCGAACCGGTGACTCGTGTTGACCTGACAACCCGCATCGACCTGGTGACCCAAGTCAACCCAAGTCGACTCGAGGCCCGAGTTGATCTGGCAACCCAAGTCGACCCGAGTCGACCCGATAACCTGAGTCAACCGAGTCACCTGAGTTGATCTGGCTGGTGACCCGAGTTGGCCAAGTAATGTGGCGACCTGAGTCAATGTGGTGACCCAAGCTGATCTGGCGACCACAGCTGATCTGGCTGGTGACCCAAGCTGATCTGGCGATCCGAGTTGATCTAGTTGGGGACCAGTGTGGTGACCTGAGTTGATCTCGCTAGCTACCTAACTTGATCTAGTTGGTGACCCGTGTGGTGACCGAGTCGACCCAGTGACCTGAGTCAATCGGTTGACCCAGTGACCTGAGTCAACTGAGTCAACCCGATGACAAGAGTCAATCGAGTCGACATGGTGACCTGAGATGACCGAGTCAGTCAGGTGATTGAGTCGACCCAGTGACCTGAATCGATTGAGTCGACCCGAGTCGACCAGGAGACCTTAGTAGACTAGGTCGACCCGTGTCAACCCAAGTCAACTTGAGGCCTGAGTCGATCCAGCAACCCAAGTCGACTCGGTGACCCGAGTCGACCCAGTGACCCAAGTCGACCTGATGACCTGAGTCAACCGAGTCGACCCGGTGACCCGAGTTGACCGAGTCGACCCAATGACCCGAGTCAATCGAGTCGACCCGAGTCGACCCAGCGACTGGGGTTTCTGTGGTGACCTAATTTATTATGGCAGTTGGAGTTACTCATTGGCGACCAGAGCTGATCTAGCAACCCGAGTTGATCTAGTTGGCGACCTAACCTGATCTAGCTGGCGAACTAATTTTGTCAGGTGATTTGGCGACAAGAGTTGATTTGGCTGGTGACCCAAGCTGATATGGTGACCTGAGTAAATCTAGTTGGGGACCCGTGTGGTGACTTGAGTTGATCTCGCTAGAAACTTGAGTTGATCCAATGACCCCTCCTGATCTAGAGGCCCGAGTCAACCCGAGTTGACCCGGTGACCCGAGTCACTCGAGTCGACCCGAGTCAATCGAGTCGACCCAGTGACTTGAGTCAACCGAGTCGACCCAGTGACCCGAATCAACCGAGTCGGTCAAGTGACTGAGTCGACCCGGTGACCTGAGTCGACTGAGTTGACCCAGTCGACCTGGTGACCTGAGTCGACAGAGTTGACCCAGTGACCTGAGTCAACTGAGTCGACCTGGTGACCCGAGTCAACTAAGTCGACCTAAGTCAGTCAGGTGATTAAGTCGACCCGAGTTGACCAAGTGACCCGAGTCAACCGAATCGACCGAGTGACCTGAGTCAACTGAGTCGACCCGATGACCCGAGTCAACTGAGTCGACCTGAGTCAACCGAGTCGACCGAGTCAACGTGGTGACCCGAGTCAACTGAGTCGGTCAGGTGACTAAGTCGACCCGAGTCAACCAGAGTCGACTGAGTCAACCTAGTGACCTGAATCAATTGAGTCGACCCGGTGACCTGAGTTGACTAGGTCGACCCGTGTCAACCCAAGTCGACTCGAGGCTTGAGTCAATCCAGCAACCCAAGTCGACTCGGTGACCCGAGTCGACCCAGTGACCCGATGACCCGAGTCGACCCGGTGACCCGAGTTGACCGAGTCGACCCAATGACCCGAGTCAACTGAGTCGACCCGGTGACCTGAGTCAACCAAGTCGACCCAGCGACCGGGGTTTTTATGGTGGCCTAATTTATTATGGTAGTCAGAGTTACTCACTGGCGACTAGAGCTGATCTAGCACCCCGAGTTGATCTAGTTAGCGACCTAACCTGATCTGGCTGGTGAACTAATTTTGTCAGGTGATCTGGCGATAAGAGCTGATCTGGTTGGTGACCCAAGCTGATATGGTGACTCGAGTAAATCTAGTTGCCGACCCATGTGGTGACCTGAGTTGATCTCGCTAGCGACTTGAGTTGATCCAATGACCCGTCTCGATCTAGAGGCTCGAGTCGAGCCAGCAACCCAAGTCGAGCTAGCAACCCGAGTCAACCGAGTCGACCTGATGACCTGAGCCAACCGAGTCGACTCGGTGACCCGGTGACCTGAATCAACCGAGTCGACCCGGTGACCAGAGTCGACTAAGTCGACCCAGTCGACCTGAGTCAACCGAGTCGACCCAGTGACCTGAGTCGACCCGATGACCCGAGCCAACCGAGTCGACCTAGTGACCCGGTGACCCGAATCAACCGAGTCGACCCGGTGACTAGAGTTGACTAAGTCGACCCAGTCGACCTGAGTCAACCGAGTCGACCCAGTGACCCGAGTCGACCCGATGACCCGAGCCAACCGAGTCGACCAGTGACCCGGTGACCCGAATCAACCAAGTCGACCCGGTGACCAGAGTCGACTGAGTCGACTCGGTGACCCGAGTCAACCGAGTCGATAGAGTTAACCCAGTGACCCGAGTCAACCGTGTCAACCCAATGACCTGAGTTGACATGGTGACCTGAGTCAACCAAGTTGACCTAAGTCAGTAAGGTGACTGAGTCGACCCGAGTCGACTCGGTGACCTGAGTCAACTGAGTCGACCTGGTGACCTAAGTCAACTAAGTCGACCCGGTGACCTGAGTTGACCCAGTGACATGAGTCAACCGAGTCGACCCGATGACTTGAGTCAACCGAGTCGACCCTGTGACCTGAGTCAACCGAGTCGACCCAGCGACCTGAGTCACTGTGGTGACCCAATTTATTATGGCAGTCGAAGTTACTGGCTGGCGACCCGAGTTGATCTAGTTGGTGACATAAGCTGATCTGGCTGGTGACCTAATTTTGTTAGGTGATCTGGTGACCAGAGCTGATCTAGCTGGTGACCCAAGCTGATCTGGCGACCTGAGTTGATCTAGTTGGCGACCCGTGTGGTGACCTGAGTTGATCTAGTTGGCGACCCGTGTGGTGACCTGAGTTGATCTCGCTAGCGACTTGAGTTGACCAAGTGACTCATCCCGATTTAGAGGCCTAAGTCGATCCGGCAACCCAAGTCAACCCGGTGACTTGAGTCAACCGCGTCGACCGAGTCAACCTAGTGACCCGAGTCGATCGAGTCGACTCGATGACCTGAGTCAACTGAGTTGACCCGATGACCTGAGTCAATTGAGTCGACCTGGTGACCCAAGTCAACCGAGTCGACCTAAGTCGACCCGGTGACTTGAGTCAACCGAGTCAACCCGGTGACCTGAGTCAACTGAGTCGACCGAGTTGACCTAGTGACCTAAGTCAACCAAGTCGACCCAGTGACCCGACTCGACCGAGTCGACCCAGCGACCCGAGTCGCTGTGGTGACCCAATTTATTATGGCAGTCAAAGTTATTGGCTAGCGACCAGAGTTGATCTAGCGACCTGAATTGATCTAGTTGGCAACCTAAGCTGATCTGGTTGTCGACCTAATTTTGTGAGGTGATCTAGTGACCAGAGCTAATTTGGCTGTCGACCTAATTTTGTGAGGTGATCTAGCAACCAGAGCTGATCTGGCTGGTGACCCAATCTGATCTGGCGACTCGAGTTGATCTAGTTGGCGACCTGTGTGGTGACCTGAGTTGATCTCGCTAGCGACTTGTGTTGATCTAGTGACCCATCCTGATCTAGAGGCTTGAGTTGATCCAACAACCCAAGTCGATCCGAGTCGACCGAGTCGACTCGATCATCCGAGTCAACCGAGTTGACCCGGTGACCCGAGTCGACCCGGTGACCTGAGTCAATCGAGTCGACCCGGTGACCTGAGTCAACTGAGTCAACCCAGTGACCTGAGTCAACCGAGTCGACCCGAGTCAACTGAGTTGACGCGGTGACCCGAGTCAACCAAGTCGATCGATTCAACCCGGTGATCCGAGTCGACCTGAGTCGACCGAGTCGGTTAGGTGACTGAGTCGACCCGATGACCTAAGTTGACCGAGTCGACCCAGTGACCTGACTCAATTGAGTCGACCCAGTGACCCGAGTCAACTGAGTCGACCCAATGACTCGAGTCAACCGAGTCGACCTGGTGACCCAAGTCAACTGAGTCGACCGAGTTGACCCGATGACCCGAGTCAACTGAGTCGACCCAGTGACCCAAGTCGCTGTGGTGACCTAATTTATTATGGCAGTTAAAGTTACTAGCTGGCGACCAGAGCTGAGCTGGCAACCTGAATTGATCTAGTGGGTGACCTAAGCTGATCTGGCTAGTGACCTAATTTTGTCAGGTCATCTGGAGACCAGAGCTGATCTGGCTGGTGACCCAAGTTGATTTGGTGACTCAAGTTGATCTAGTTGGCGACCCGTGTGGTGACCTGAGTTGATCTTGCTAGCGATTTGAGTTGATCCAGTGACCCGTCCTGATCCAGAGGCCTGAGTCAATCCGGCAACCCAAGTCGACTCGGTGACCCGAGTCTATCGAGTTGACCGAGTGACCTGAGTCAACCGAGTCGACTCGATGACCCGAGTCAACCGAGTCGACTCGATGACCCGAGTCAACCGAGTCGACTGAGTCGACGTGGTGTCCCGAGTCGGTCAGGTGACCGAGTCGACCCGAGTAAACCAGAGTCGACTGAGTTGACCTAGTGACCTGAATCAATTGAGTCAACCTAGTGACCTGAGTCGACTAGGTCGACCCGTGTCAACCCAAGTCGACTCGAGGCCTAAGTTGATTCGGCAACCCAAGTCGACTCGGTGACCCACGTCGACCGAGTCGACCCAGTGACCCGAGTTGACCCGATGACCCGAGTTGACCCGGTGACCCGAGTTGATCAAGTTGACTGAGTTGACTGAGTCGACCCAGCGACCAGGGTTTTTGTGGTGACCCAATTTATTATGGCAGTCGGAGTTACTCACTGGCGACCAGAGCTAATCTAGCGACCTGAGTTGATCTAATTGGTGACCTAACCTGATCTGGTTGGTGAACTAATTTTGTCAGGTGATCTGGTGACAAGAGCTGATCTGGTTGGTGACCCAAGCTGATATGGCGACCTGAGTAAATCTAGTTGGTGATCCGTGTGGTGACCTGAGTTGATCTCGCTAGCGACTTGAGTTGATCCAGTGACCCATCCCGATCCAGAGGCCCGAGTCGAGCCGGCAACCCAACTCGACCTGAGTCAATCGAGTCGACTCGAGTCCACCGAGTCGACCCAGTGACCCGAGTCAACCTGGTCAACTCGATGACCCGAGCCAACCGAGTCGACCCAGTGACCCGGTGACTCGAATCAACTGAGTCGACCCGGTGACCAGAGTTGACTAAGTCGACCCAGCTGACTTGGTGACCTGAGTCGACAGAGTTGACCTAGTGACCTGAGTCAACCGTGTTGACCTGATGACCTAAGTTGACCTGGTGACCCAAGTCAACCAAGTCTACCTAAGTTAGTAAGGTGACTGAGTTGACCCGAGTCGACCTAGTGACCTGAGTCAACCGAGTCGACCTGGTGACTCGAGTCGACCCAGTGACATGAGTCAACTGAGTCGACCCAATGACCTGAGTCAACTGAGTCAACCGAGTCGACCCTATGACCTGAGTCAACCAAGTTGACCTAGCGACCCGAGTCACTATGGTGACCCAATTTATTATGGCAGTCAAAGTTATTGGCTGGCGACCTGAGTTGATCTAGTTGGTGACATAAGCTGATATGGCGACCAGAGCTGATCTAGCTGGTGACCCAAGCTAATCTGGTGACCCAAGTTGATCTAGTTGGCGACCCATGTGGTGACCTGAGTTGATCTCGCTAGTAACTTGAGTTGACCCGATGATCCATCTTGATCTAGAGGCCCGAGTCGATCCGGCAACCCAAGTCGACCTGGTGACCTGAGTCAACCGCGTCGACCGACTCGACCCAGTGACCTGAGTCAACTAAGTTGACCTGATGACTTGAGTCAACTGAGTTGACCCAATGACCGGAGTCAACTGAGTTGACCCGATGACCTGAGTCAACTGAGTTAACACGATGACTCGAGGCAACCAAGTCGACCCAAGTCGACCGAGTCAGTCAGGTGACTGAGTCGACCTAAGTCGACCTAGTGACCTGAGTCGACCGAGTCAACCCGGTGACTCGAGTCAACAGAGTCGACCGAGTCGACCCAGTGACCCGTGTCAACCGAGTTGACCTGGTGACCCGAGTCGATCGAGTCGACCCAGCGACCTGAGTCACTATGGTGACCTAATTTATTATGGCAGTCAGAGTTACTGGCTGGTGACTAGAGCTGATCTGGTGACCTGAATTGATCTAGTTGGCAACCTAAGCTGATTTGGCTGTCGACCTAATTTTGTGAGGTGATCTGGCGACCAGAGCTGATCTGGCTAGTGACCCAATCTGATTTGGTGACCTGAGTTGATCTAGTTGGTGACCCGTGTGGTGACCTGAGTTGATCTCACTAGCGACTTGTGTTGATCTAGTGACCCATCCCAATCTAGAGGCCTGAGTCGATCCGGCAACCCAAGTCGATTCGAGTTGACTCGGTGACCCGAGTCAACCGAGTCGACCCAGTGACCTGAGTCAATTGAGTCAACCCAGTGACCTGAGTCAACCGAGTCGACCCGATGACCCGAGTCAACCGAGTCAACCCGATGACCCGAGTCAACCGAGTCGACGCAGTGACCTGAGTCAACCAAGTCGATGCGGTGACCCAAGTCAACCGAGTCGACCCGGTGACCTGAGTCAACCGAGTTGACCTGAGTCAACCCGACGACCTGAGTCGACCCGATGACCCGACTCGATCGAGTCGACCTGGTGACCTGACTCGACCGAGTCGACCCAATGACCCGAGTCAACCGAGTCGACCCGGTGACCCGAGTCAACTGAGTCGACCGAGTTCACCCGGTGACCTGAGTCAATTGAGTCGACCCAGTGACCCAAGTTGCTAGTGACCTAATTTTGTTAGGTGATCTGGAGACCAGAGTTGATCTGGTTGGTGACCCAAGCTAATCTGGCGACCAGAGTTGATCTAGTTGGTGACCCGTGTGGTGACCTAAGTTGATCTTGCTAGCAACTTGAGTTGATCCAGTAACCCATCCTGATCCAGAGGCCTGAGTCGATCTGGTAACCCAAGTCGACCTGGTGACCCGACTCAACCGAGTCGACCCGATGACCCGAATCAACCAAGTCGACCTGATGACCCGAGTCAACCAAGTCGACCTTGTGACCCGAGTCAACCAAGTCGACCCGAGTCAGTCAGGTGACTGAGTCAACCCGGTGACCTGAGTCGATTAAGTCAACGGAGTCCACCCAATGACCTGAGTCAACTGAGTCGATCGTGTCAACCCAGTAACCTAAGTCAACCCGGTGAATCGAGTCAACTGAGTCGATCGAGTCGACCCGGTGACCTGAGTCAACTGAGTCGACCTGAGTCGACTGAGTCAACCCAGTTACCTGAGTCACTGTGGTGACCTAATTTATTATGGTAGTCAGAGTTACTGGCTGGTGACCTAAGCTAATCTGGCTGGTGACTTAAGTTTGTCAGGTGATCTAGCGACCAGAGTTGATCTGGTTGGTGACCCAAGCTGATCTGGCGATGTGAGTTGATCTAGTTGGCGACCCGTGTGGTGACCTGAGTTGATCTCGCTAGCGACTTGAGTTGATCCAGTGACCCGTACTGATCCAGAGGCCCGAGTCGATCTGACAACCCAAGTCGACCCGGTGACCCGAGTCAACTTGGTGACTCGAGTCGATCCGATGACCTGAGTCAACTGAGTCATCCCGAGTCGACCGAGTCAGTCAGGTGACTGAGTCGACCCGGTGACCTGAGTCAACCAAGTCGACCTGGTGACCCAAGTCCATCGAGTCGACCGAGTCGACCCAGTGACCTGATTCAACCAAGTCGACCTGGTGACCCGAGTCAACCGAGTCGACCTGGTGACCCGAGTCGCTGTGGTGACCCAATTTATTATGGCAGTCAAAGTTTTTGGCTGGCAACCAGAGCTGATCTGGCGACCTG
Organism: Chamaecyparis obtusa; assembly: GCA_027943335.1. Classification (NCBI taxonomy): domain Eukaryota; kingdom Viridiplantae; phylum Streptophyta; class Pinopsida; order Cupressales; family Cupressaceae; genus Chamaecyparis; species Chamaecyparis obtusa. The sequence continues at coordinate 145,324 of BSBK01009001.1, forward strand.
AGTTGATCTAGTTAGCGACCTAAGCTGATCTAGTTGGCGACCTAAGATGAAATGGTTGGTGACCCAGGCTGATCTAGTTAGTGACCTGATTTTGTCAGGTGATCTAGCGACTAGAGCTGATCTAGCTGGTGACCCAAGCTGATCTAGTGACCCGAGTTGATCTAGTTGGTTACCTGTGTGGTGACCTGAGCTGATCTCGCTAGCAACTTGAGTTGATCTAGTGACCCGTGCAATCTAGAGGCCCGAGTAGATCCGACAACCCAAGTCGACTTGAGTCGACCTGAGTCAACCGAGTCAGCTGAGTCGACCTAAGTCACCCTAGTCGACCCGGTGATCCAAGTCAACTGAGTTGACTCAAGTTGACTGCGTCGACCCGAGTCGACCGGGTCGGTCAGGTGACTGACTCGACCTGAGTCGATTTGGCTACCTGAGTCAACTCGGTGACCCGAGTCGATCGAGTCGACCGAGTCGACCAAGTCCACCCAGTGACCTGAGTCACCTTAGTCGACCGAGCGACCAGAGTCGTTGTAGTGACCTAATTTATTATGGCAGTATGAGTTACCGACTAGCGAGCAGAGTTGATCTAGCCACCCGAGATGATCTAGTTTGCGACCTGAGTTGATCTAGTTGGTGACCCGAGTTGATCTGCCTGTTGACCTAATTTTGTCAAGTGATCTAGCGACCAGAGCTGATCAAGCCGAGCGGAACCGAACCGGTCGAGCTCTCCGGGGAGCGGCGGGGCGGGATCGGCGCCGAGCTCGCTCCCGGGCGGGGTCGAAACTCGCGGAAAAAAAATGAACAAAGGAGGCCCCGTACGAGGATAAGAACGAAAAAACCAGAGTTAAATTAAAAAAAAAAAAAAAAAAAAAAAAAAAATTACTTTCGGGTCATACGTGTAGCCACGCCCAGCTCGCCCGCGGACGGGATCCCCATCGAGCTCGTCGAGCCGAGCGGTGCTCGCGGGCGGGGTCCGATCCGAGCGGAACCGAACCGGTCGAGCTCTCCGGGGAGCGGCGGGGCGGGATCGGCGCCGAGCTCGCTCCGGGGCGGGGTCGAAACTCGCGGAAAAAAAATGAACAAAGGAGGCTCCGTACGAGGATAAGAACGAAAAAACCAGAGTTAAAAAAAAAAAAAAAAAAAAAAAAAATACATTCGCGTCATACGTGTAGCCACGCCCAGCTCGCCCGCGGACGGGATCCCCATCGAGCTCGTCGAGCCGAGCGGCGCTCGCGGGCGGGGTCCGATCCGAGCGGAACCGAACCGGTCGAGCTCTCCGGGGAGCGGCGGGGCGGGATCGGCGCCGAGCTCGCTCCCGGGCGGGGTCGAAACTCGCGGAAAAAAAATGAACAAAGGAGGCTCCGTACGAGGATAAGAACGAAAAAACCAGAGTTTAAAAAAAAATTAAAAAAAAAAAATTACATTCGGGTCATACGTGTAGCCACGCCCAGCTCGCCCGCGGACGGGATCCCCATCGAGCTCGTCGAGCCGAGCGGCGCTCGCGGGCGGGGTCCGATCCGAGCGGAACCGAACCGGTCGAGCTCTCCGGGGAGCGGCGAGGCGGGATCGGCGCCGAGCTCGCTCCCGGGCGGGGTCGAAACTCGCGGAAAAAAAATGAACAAAGGAGGCTCCGTACGAGGATAAGAACGAAAAAACCAGAGTTAAAAAAAAAAAAAAAAAAAAAAAAAATTACATTCGGGTCATACGTGTAGCCACGCCCAGCTCGCCCGCGGACGGGATCCCATTCGAGCTCGTCGAGCCGAGCGGCGCTCGCGGGCGGGGTCCGATCCGAGCGGAACCGAACCGGTCGAGCTCTCCGGGGAGCGGCGGGGCAGGATCGGCGCCGAGCTCGCTCCCGGGCGGGGTCGAAACTCGCGGAAAAAAAATGAACAAAGGAGGCTCCGTACGAGGATAAGAACGAAAAAACCAGAGTTAAAAAAAAAAAAAAAAAAAAAATTACATTCGGGTCATACGTGTAGCCACGCCCAGCTCGCCCGCGGACGGGATCCCCATCGAGCTCGTCGAGCCGAGCGGCGCTCGCGGGCGGGGTCCGATCCGAGCGGAACCGAACCGGTCGAGCTCTCCGGGGAGCGGCGGGGCGGGATCGGCGCCGAGCTCGCTCCCGGGCGGGGTCGAAACTCGCGGAAAAAAAATGAACAAAGGAGGCTCCGTACGAGGATAAGAACGAAAAAACCAGAGTTAAAAAAAAAAAAAAAAAAAAAAAAAATACATTCGCGTCATACGTGTAGCCACGCCCAGCTCGCCCGCGGACGGGATCCCCATCGAGCTCGTCGAGCCGAGCGGCGCTCGCGGGCGGGGTCCGATCCGAGCGGAACCGAACCGGTCGAGCTCTCCGGGGAGCGGCGGGGCGGGATCGGCGCCGAGCTCGCTCCCGGGCGGGGTCGAAACTCGCGGAAAAAAAATGAACAAAGGAGGCTCCGTACGAGGATAAGAACGAAAAAACCAGAGTTAAAAAAAAAAAAAAAAAAAAAAAAAAAATTACATTCGGGTCATACGTGTAGCCACGCCCAGCTCGCCCGCGGACGGGATCCCCATCGAGCTCGTCGAGCCGAGCGGCGCTCGCGGGCGGGGTCCGATCCGAGCGGAACCGAACCGGTCGAGCTCTCCGGGGAGCGGCGGGGCGGGATCGGCGCCGAGCTCGCTCCCGGGCGGGGTCGAAACTCGCGGAAAAAAAATGAACAAAGGAGGCCCCGTACGAGGATAAGAACGAAAAAACCAGAGTTAAAAAAAAAAAAAAAAAAAAAAAAAATTACTTTCGGGTCATACGTGTAGCCACGCCCAGCTCGCCCGCGGACGGGATCCCCATCGAGCTCGTCGAGCCGAGCGGCGCTCGCGGGCGGGGTCCGATCCGAGCGGAACCGAACCGGTCGAGCTCTCCGGGGAGCGGCGGGGCGGGATCGGCGCCGAGCTCGCTCCGGGGCGGGGTCGAAACTCGCGGAAAAAAAATGAACAAAGGAGGCTCCGTACGAGGATAAGAACGAAAAAACCAGAGTTAAAAAAAAAAAAAAAAAAAAAAAAAATACATTCGCGTCATACGTGTAGCCACGCCCAGCTCGCCCGCGGACGGGATCCCCATCGAGCTCGTCGAGCCGAGCGGCGCTCGCGGGCGGGGTCCGATCCGAGCGGAACCGAACCGGTCGAGCTCTCCGGGGAGCGGCGGGGCGGGATCGGCGCCGAGCTCGCTCCCGGGCGGGGTCGAAACTCGCGGAAAAAAAATGAACAAAGGAGGCTCCGTACGAGGATAAGAACGAAAAAACCAGAGTTAAAAAAAAAATTAAAAAAAAAAAATTACATTCGGGTCATACGTGTAGCCACGCCCAGCTCGCCCGCGGACGGGATCCCCATCGAGCTCGTCGAGCCGAGCGGCGCTCGCGGGCGGGGTCCGATCCGAGCGGAACCGAACCGGTCGAGCTCTCCGGGGAGCGGCGAGGCGGGATCGGCGCCGAGCTCGCTCCCGGGCGGGGTCGAAACTCGCGGAAAAAAAATGAACAAAGGAGGCTCCGTACGAGGATAAGAACGAAAAAACCAGAGTTAAAAAAAAAAAAAAAAAAAAAAAAAAATTACATTCGGGTCATACGTGTAGCCACGCCCAGCTCGCCCGCGGACGGGATCCCCATCGAGCTCGTCGAGCCGAGCGGCGCTCGCGGGCGGGGTCCGATCCGAGCGGAACCGAACCGGTCGAGCTCTCCGGGGAGCGGCGGGGCGGGATCGGCGCCGAGCTCGCTCCCGGGCGGGGTCGAAACTCGCGGAAAAAAAATGAACAAAGGAGGCTCCGTACGAGGATAAGAACGAAAAAACCAGAGTTTTAAAAAAAAAAAAAAAAAAAAATTACATTCGGGTCATACGTGTAGCCACGCCCAGATCGCCCGCGGACGGGATCCCCATCGAGCTCGTCGAGCCGAGCGGCGCTCGCGGGCGGGGTCCGATCCGAGCGGAACCGAACCGGTCGAGCTCTCCGGGGAGCGGCGGGGCGGGATCGGCGCCGAGCTCGCTCCCGGGCGGGGTCGAAACTCGCGGGAAAAAAATGAACAAAGGAGGCTCCGTACGAGGATAAGAACGAAAAAACCAGAGTTAAAAAAAAAAAAAAAAAAAAAAAAAAAAATTACATTCGGGTCATACGTGTAGCCACGCCCAGCTCGCCCGCGGACGGGATCCCCATCGAGCTCGTCGAGCCGAGCGGCGCTCGCGGGCGGGGTCCGATCCGAGCGGAACCGAACCGGTCGAGCTCTCCGGGGAGCGGCGGGGCGGGATCGGCGCCGAGCTCGCTCCCGGGCGGGGTCGAAACTCGCGGAAAAAAAATGAACAAAGGAGGCCCCGTACGAGGATAAGAACGAAAAAACCAGAGTTAAAAAAAAAAAAAAAAAAAAAAAAAAAAAAAAAAAAAAAAAAAACTTTCGGGTCATACGTGTAGCCACGCCCAGCTCGCCCGCGGACGGGATCCCCATCGAGCTCGTCGAGCCGAGCGGCGCTCGCGGGCGGGGTCCGATCCGAGCGGAACCGAACCGGTCGAGCTCTCCGGGGAGCGGCGGGGCGGGATCGGCGCCGAGCTCGCTCCGGGGCGGGGTCGAAACTCGCGGAAAAAAAATGAACAAAGGAGGCTCCGTACGAGGATAAGAACGAAAAAACCAGAGTTTTAAAAAAAAAAAAAAAAAAAATTACATTCGGGTCATACGTGTAGCCACGCCCAGCTCGCCCGCGGACGGGATCCCCATCGAGCTCGTCGAGCCGAGCGGCGCTCGCGGGCGGGGTCCGATCCGAGCGGAACCGAACCGGTCGAGCTCTCCGGGGAGCGGCGGGGCGGGATCGGCGCCGAGCTCGCTCCCGGGCGGGGTCGAAACTCGCGGAAAAAAAATGAACAAAGGAGGCTCCGTACGAGGATAAGAACGAAAAAACCAGAGTTAAAAAAAAAAAAAAAAAAAAAATTACATTCGGGTCATACGTGTAGCCACGCCCAGCTCGCCCGCGGACGGGATCCCCATCGAGCTCGTCGAGCCGAGCGGCGCTCGCGGGCGGGGTCCGATCCGAGCGGAACCGAACCGGTCGAGCTCTCCGGGGAGCGGCGGGGCGGGATCGGCGCCGAGCTCGCTCCGGGGCGGGGTCGAAACTCGCGGAAAAAAAATGAACAAAGGAGGCTCCGTACGAGGATAAGAACGAAAAAACCAGAGTTAAAAAAAAAAAAAAAAAAAAAAAAAATACATTCGCGTCATACGTGTAGCCACGCCCAGCTCGCCCGCGGACGGGATCCCCATCGAGCTCGTCGAGCCGAGCGGCGCTCGCGGGCGGGGTCCGATCCGAGCGGAACCGAACCGGTCGAGCTCTCCGGGGAGCGGCGGGGCGGGATCGGCGCCGAGCTCGCTCCCGGGCGGGGTCGAAACTCGCGGAAAAAAAATGAACAAAGGAGGCTCCGTACGAGGATAAGAACGAAAAAACCAGAGTTAAAAAAAAAAAAAAAAAAAAAAAAAAATACATTCGCGTCATACGTGTAGCCACGCCCAGCTCGCCCGCGGACGGGATCCCCATCGAGCTCGTCGAGCCGAGCGGCGCTCGCGGGCGGGGTCCGATCCGAGCGGAACCGAACCGGTCGAGCTCTCCGGGGAGCGGCGGGGCGGGATCGGCGCCGAGCTCGCTCCCGGGCGGGGTCGAAACTCGCGGAAAAAAAATGAACAAAGGAGGCTCCGTACGAGGATAAGAACGAAAAAACCAGAGTTAAAAAAAAAAAAAAAAAAAAAAAAAAAATTACATTCGGGTCATACGTGTAGCCACGCCCAGCTCGCCCGCGGACGGGATCCCCATCGAGCTCGTCGAGCCGAGCGGCGCTCGCGGGCGGGGTCCGATCCGAGCGGAACCGAACCGGTCGAGCTCTCCGGGGAGCGGCGGGGCGGGATCGGCGCCGAGCTCGCTCCCGGGCGGGGTCGAAACTCGCGGAAAAAAAATGAACAAAGGAGGCCCCGTACGAGGATAAGAACGAAAAAACCAGAGTTAAAAAAAAAAAAAAAAAAAAAAAAAAATTACTTTCGGGTCATACGTGTAGCCACGCCCAGCTCGCCCGCGGACGGGATCCCCATCGAGCTCGTCGAGCCGAGCGGCGCTCGCGGGCGGGGTCCGATCCGAGCGGAACCGAACCGGTCGAGCTCTCCGGGGAGCGGCGGGGCGGGATCGGCGCCGAGCTCGCTCCGGGGCGGGGTCGAAACTCGCGGAAAAAAAATGAACAAAGGAGGCTCCGTACGAGGATAAGAACGAAAAAACCAGAGTTAAAAAAAAAAAAAAAAAAAAAAAAAATACATTCGCGTCATACGTGTAGCCACGCCCAGCTCGCCCGCGGACGGGATCCCCATCGAGCTCGTCGAGCCGAGCGGCGCTCGCGGGCGGGGTCCGATCCGAGCGGAACCGAACCGGTCGAGCTCTCCGGGGAGCGGCGGGGCGGGATCGGCGCCGAGCTCGCTCCCGGGCGGGGTCGAAACTCGCGGAAAAAAAATGAACAAAGGAGGCTCCGTACGAGGATAAGAACGAAAAAACCAGAGTTAAAAAAAAAATTAAAAAAAAAAAATTACATTCGGGTCATACGTGTAGCCACGCCCAGCTCGCCCGCGGACGGGATCCCCATCGAGCTCGTCGAGCCGAGCGGCGCTCGCGGGCGGGGTCCGATCCGAGCGGAACCGAACCGGTCGAGCTCTCCGGGGAGCGGCGAGGCGGGATTGGCGCCGAGCTCGCTCCCGGGCGGGGTCGAAACTCGCGGAAAAAAAATGAACAAAGGAGGCTCCGTACGAGGATAAGAACGAAAAAACCAGAGTTAAAAAAAAAAAAAAAAAAAAAAATAAAATTACATTCGGGTCATACGTGTAGCCACGCCCAGCTCGCCCGCGGACGGGATCCCCATCGAGCTCGTCGAGCCGAGCGGCGCTCGCGGGCGGGGTCCGATCCGAGCGGAACCGAACCGGTCGAGCTCTCCGGGGAGCGGCGGGGCGGGATCGGCGCCGAGCTCGCTCCCGGGCGGGGTCGAAACTCGCGGAAAAAAAATGAACAAAGGAGGCTCCGTACGAGGATAAGAACGAAAAAACCAGAGTTTTAAAAAAAAAAAAAAAAAAAAATTACATTCGGGTCATACGTGTAGCCACGCCCAGCTCGCCCGCGGACGGGATCCCCATCGAGCTCGTCGAGCCGAGCGGCGCTCGCGGGCGGGGTCCGATCCGAGCGGAACCGAACCGGTCGAGCTCTCCGGGGAGCGGCGGGGCGGGATCGGCGCCGAGCTCGCTCCCGGGCGGGGTCGAAACTCGCGGGAAAAAAATGAACAAAGGAGGCTCCGTACGAGGATAAGAACGAAAAAACCAGAGTTAAAAAAAAAAAAAAAAAAAAAAAAAAAAATTACATTCGGGTCATACGTGTAGCCACGCCCAGCTCGCCCGCGGACGGGATCCCCATCGAGCTCGTCGAGCCGAGCGGCGCTCGCGGGCGGGGTCCGATCGGAGCGGAACCGAACCGGTTGAGCTCTCCGGGGAGCGGCGGGGCGGGATCGGCGCCGAGCTCGCTCCCGGGCGGGGTCGAAACTCGCGGAAAAAAAATGAACAAAGGAGGCTCCGTACGAGGATAAGAACGAAAAAACCAGAGTTAAAAAAAAAAAAAAAAAAAAAATTACATTCGGGTCATACGTGTAGCCACGCCCAGCTCGCCCGCGGACGGGATCCCCATCGAGCTCGTCGAGCCGAGCGGCGCTCGCGGGCGGGGTCCGATCCAAGCGGAACCGAACCGGTCGAGCTCTCCGGGGAGCGGCGGGGCGGGATCGGCGCCGAGCTCGCTCTCGGGCGGGGTCGAAACTCGCGGAAAAAAAATGAACAAAGGAGGCCCCGTACGAGGATAAGAACGAAAAAACCAGAGTTAAAAAAAAAAAAAAAAAAAAAAAAAAAAACTTTCGGGTCATACGTGTAGCCACGCCCAGCTCGCCCGCGGACGGGATCCCCATCGAGCTCGTCGAGCCGAGCGGCGCTCGCGGGCGGGGTCCGATCCGAGCGGAACCGAACCGGTCGAGCTCTCCGGGGAGCGGCGGGGCGGGATCGGCGCCGAGCTCGCTCCGGGGCGGGGTCGAAACTCGCGGAAAAAAAATGAACAAAGGAGGCTCCGTACGAGGATAAGAACGAAAAAACCAGAGTTTTAAAAAAAAAAAAAAAAAAATTACATTCGGGTCATACGTGTAGCCACGCCCAGCTCGCCCGCGGACGGGATCCCCATCGAGCTCGTCGAGCCGAGCGGCGCTCGCGGGCGGGGTCCGATCCGAGCGGAACCGAACCGGTCGAGCTCTCCGGGGAGCGGCGGGGCGGGATCGGCGCCGAGCTCGCTCCCGGGCGGGGTCGAAACTCGCGGAAAAAAAATGAACAAAGGAGGCTCCGTACGAGGATAAGAACGAAAAAACCAGAGTTAAAAAAAAAAAAAAAAAAAAAATTACATTCGGGTCATACGTGTAGCCACGCCCAGCTCGCCCGCGGACGGGATCCCCATCGAGCTCGTCGAGCCGAGCGGCGCTCGCGGGCGGGGTCCGATCCGAGCGGAACCGAACCGGTCGAGCTCTCCGGGGAGCGGCGGGGCGGGATCGGCGCCGAGCTCGCTCCGGGGCGGGGTCGAAACTCGCGGAAAAAAAAATGAACAAAGGAGGCTCCGTACGAGGATAAGAACGAAAAAACCAGAGTTAAAAAAAAAAAAAAAAAAAAAAAAAATACATTCGCGTCATACGTGTAGCCACGCCCAGCTCGCCCGCGGACGGGATCCCCATCGAGCTCGTCGAGCCGAGCGGCGCTCGCGGGCGGGGTCCGATCCGAGCGGAACCGAACCGGTCGAGCTCTCCGGGGAGCGGCGGGGCGGGATCGGCGCCGAGCTCGCTCCCGGGCGGGGTCGAAACTCGCGGAAAAAAAATGAACAAAGGAGGCTCCGTACGAGGATAAGAACGAAAAAACCAGAGTTAAAAAAAAAATTAAAAAAAAAAAATTACATTCGGGTCATACGTGTAGCCACGCCCAGCTCGCCCGCGGACGGGATCCCCATCGAGCTCGTCGAGCCGAGCGGCGCTCGCGGGCGGGGTCCGATCCGAGCGGAACCGAACCGGTCGAGCTCTCCGGGGAGCGGCGGGGCGGGATCGGCGCCGAGCTCGCTCCCGGGCGGGGTCGAAACTCGCGGGAAAAAAATGAACAAAGGAGGCTCCGTACGAGGATAAGAACGAAAAAACCAGAGTTAAAAAAAAAAAAAAAAAAAAAAAAAAAATTACATTCGGGTCATACGTGTAGCCACGCCCAGCTCGCCCGCGGACGGGATCCCCATCGAGCTCGTCGAGCCGAGCGGCGCTCGCGGGCGGGGTCCGATCCGAGCGGAACCGAACCGGTCGAGCTCTCCGGGGAGCGGCGGGGCGGGATCGGCGCCGAGCTCGCTCCCGGGCGGGGTCGAAACTCGCGGAAAAAAAATGAACAAAGGAGGCTCCGTACGAGGATAAGAACGAAAATACCAGAGTTAAAAAAAAAAAAAAAAAAAAAAAAAAAAATTACATTCGGGTCATACGTGTAGCCACGCCCAGCTCGCCCGCGGACGGGATCCCCATCGAGCTCGTCGAGCCGAGCGGCGCTCGCGGGCGGGGTCCGATCCGAGCGGAACCGAACCGGTCGAGCTCTCCGGGGAGCGGC